>BROG01000079.1:1100000-1352500 GCA_030159075.1 Atrina japonica
GAAATATCGTTTTGCGAAAAGAAACCCAGTAAAACACTCAATATTCACAAATTGTCGGTCCCTTGGTCCTTATCAAGTCAAAGAGACGACAATATCTATATTAGTTACATAGATCTAATACTGCTTTGTTGTCGTCATTCACTTGATAAAGGCAAATGGGCAGAACAAGTTTGATTTTTTAGATTTATTTTTACTTTTTTTCGCACTTGCATTTAGATCAACGGATTGTGATGTGGACCTTTTTATGCAGTTAAAATGCAGAAAGTCTTTTAAAAGAATAAAGCAAAATTAAATCCCCGCGAATAAAAACAACTTATTTTAAAATTCGTCCATCCTATTTTTTTGACAGGGAGTTATTCCTTATTTGTTTTGATTTGAGCAGAAATTGATTACTGACTCTTGCATGACACTTGATCCCAACTCTCCAATTTTCCATGGATTCGTGTTTTCCTGTTGTTCACTCGATTTGTGTATTGATTTCCGGAGATTCTAACAGTTCCACTTTAGTGTCCGTGCAAATTGCATTGGGGGTGTAAATTGTCCAAACACTCAACTGATTTAATTATAAATAATTATCACATATTCAATGGACACATTTAACCTTTTTTTGGTGAAAAATTGAAATACATATTACAATAAATACTAATATTCTGACATTTTTATATTCCAAGCCCGGATGTGAGAGTTGTTCATGTAACAACGGATTCTGTCAGTGTTTGCGTGAGTATACCATATGGCTACATTCTAACATTTACATCTGATATAATGTCAAATTTCTTTTAGAGCACTACATACCTGGAAATTTTCGCTCCTTGTAATTTTCGTTCTTTTACAACTGAAAAAATATTCACGACTTTTAAAATTCTCCCTAAATAACAATAATCCTATGGATGGCATGTTTGTTCAGGTTTTAATTATTTACGTTGAAAATTTCGTTTTCATTTTAAATTCGCCCTCTTGCCTACGGGCGAAATGTCGAAAATTAAACGTGAGCGAAAATTACAAATCGATCCCCTGTGTAAATAAAGCTAATTTTGTCAGTAGCTTGTTAAAATACAGTGCTCTCTTTCCGGGTACATTTAAACCTCATCCAGTCAAAAAAGAAATCTGCATATCACCATATGACTGAAGAATTGTTAAGTATGACGTCATACACCATTTAATTCATTCACTCCCTAAAGACACATTTAGAATGGACTACGTCATTGATTTACAGAAGAACTCATTGTTTTAAGTAGCAGTTCCAAAACGCGATTGTAATATATTTTTTAGAAATATGAAAATTTGCTAGGATTGTCTATTTGACAAAAATTTCATTTCGAAACGATGAAACGAAGCAAACGTCAACACTATCATAGAAATTGATGTTTATAGGTAAATTGACAGTATTAAATGTTTTCATACCATCATTATCTAGAGGTAAATTATATGTATATATTATATGTTATAAGAATTTCCAATTTTTATAATTTAATAAAGAAACACATGAATTTTTTTTCAGCTCAACAGCAATGTGAAGTAAGTTTAACCAATGTTACAAAACATATACCAATCATAAACTTTTTGATAAACAATGGAAACATTATACTTTATCAGGAATATCAATTTCATGAAACTCCAAAACAAGTACTAGTAAACATATATGAGAAAATCAAGGAACTGTCATGTTGTAAATTGTAAATTTGTGGTGGGTGTAAATACCAAATTTACAAGATTACAACTTGGAAATTCTGACATGGCTCTGTTTTTGTATTTTAAGCCCGGTTGCCAGAACTGCAACTGCAACAACGGGATATGTACATGCCTGCGTAAGTATAAAAATTACTCTTAACACACACACACACACACACACACACACACACACACACACACACACACACACACACACACACACACACACACACACACACACACACTATGTTTATCTTATTAAGAAAAAAATGAATTAAAAAAAACTTTATTAGTCCTGAAACGTTCCGACGACATACAATTATGAATGTTCCTTGTTTATTTATCTATGTGTTTTGAGGGACAAAACTCATATCACGTTTAACAGTCTAAAATAAATGTAATGCCAATGCCATCCTTTATTTTAATTATCATAATATATACATGCATATAGCATGTGATAGTCAAAAATTCACCTCTCGAACTTTTGTTTATAAATCTGTGAGGTGCTTAAGGGAAACCTGGTCTTTATTCTGGTTTTATCGCTTTTATTATACCAAAGGTTTGCACAAACATTTTGAATATTTTTCAATCTCCTTCAACCAATCATATACATGTATGCTTTAATATGCCGATTTTACCGTTAAACCATAGAACTGACGAGAATAGGTTCCCTGTCAGTACATATATATATATATATATATATATATATATATATATATATATATATATATATATATATATATATATATATATATATATATATATATATATATATATATATATATATCTTTGTTTTAAGCTCCAGGACAAACAGGGCAAGGTTGTTATGTAAGTACAAGTAAAACTGTATTCAATTTTAAAAAAAAAAGTTTCAGCAATATACGTCTTTTCTACAAATAACATTTAAGAAAGTCACGACATTGATTCAACGTTATATGAAGCTGTTGTTCCCTTGAACTTTATATTAATCAGTCCCGTGCATATATTACGGGGTGTTGATAATTTTGATTATTTTCATTTTTAACAGCGCATACGACATCATTTTTAGATGGAGATTTAGTTAAATATTTAACAGTTTCAAGGGACTATATGAATATTACAATGTACTGTAATAGCTGGATGCAGCTACTTTGATGATCTAGTCTATGTCTTTTAATTGATTTGTTTTTCTTCTTCCTTACTTTCTAGCCCGGTTGTCAATCTTGCCTTTGTCAGAACGGAAACTGCCAATGTATATGTGAGTAAAAGGTTCCCCTGTATAAGCATTGAGGTAAACTTGCACTTGCGTTTCGTGTGTGAGCGGTCAACATATGGATGCTTACTCCTCCTTGACACCTGATCATACCTCTGGATGTTCACCAGATTTGTATATTATATCATGAACATTCTAAATATTTCAGATTTTTATATTTATTTGGATTATCAGTATGTGCAACCAGCACATTAACTGGCAACTTTCATATAACATCTATTTAAAAGAAAGGGAATAGACTTAACCATTATAACCCTCACTATCATTGGAGGTTTTAAATTATAAATTTATTGGTGTTTATGACATTACCCATCTCTCCATCTATATATCATATCCATGTATGCATATGTCTGTCTGTCTGTCTATCTATCTATCTATCTCTCTATCTATCTATCTATCTATCTATCTATCTATCTATCTATCTATCTATCTATCTATCTATATTGTATCAATCTATATATTTATCTGTCTGTATGTCTATCTATCTATCTATCTATCTATCTATCTATCTATCTATCTATCTATCTATCTATCTATCTATCTATCTATCTGCCTATCTATCTATCTATCTATTTATCTATCTATCTATCTATCTATCTATTATCTACAACATTTCTGAATATTCACTACATTGTGGTATATTCAGTTTAACTTTCATTCCGTAGTTGATATTATTAATTCGTCTATTACAGCGAATCCATCTCAGCAATCATGCCAAGTAAGTCATAACTATCATCAGCTTTCCGTGTTTGATTGGCAGAATACAATCAATTTACGCGTCAAAGTAAACGATTTAAAGTTGAATATTTCTTATTTAAAGAGTGATAATTTTATTAACTATTTTATATCCTTAACTTCAAATCAGAATTTGAAAATCAATTTTCATTTGAGATTGATCTTTTTACTCAAAGATGCATATTTGTATACACTTGTAATGAGATTTTAAACAATCAATTTTCATTCATTAATTTTTAAGATCGGCTGTCCACCCTGGTGTTCATGCTTGTATGGAAGATGCACTTGCCCAGGTCAATGTGAGTAATCTTCTTTGTCATCGTTTTTTTTAATACATTCATATCTATCTATCGATCTGTCTGTCTGTCTGTCTGTCTGTCTGTCTGTCTGTCTGTCTGTCTATCTATCTATCTATCTATCTATCTATCCATCCATCCATCCATCCGCCCGTTCGTCCATCCATCCATCCATCCAACTATCCATCTATCTATCTATCTATCTATCTATCTATCCATCCATCCATCCATCCATCTATCCATCTAACTATCTATCTATCTATCTATCTGATCAACAGGGGATGCCTACTCGTTCATGGCGCCTGATTCAATTTCTGCATTTCCAGATGTGGTGTTTGTCCAATGTATATTTGTCACCTAGACATCCTGAAAATATAATTATGTAACAGTGATTTTATATGGTAACGTATTCCTGTATCTCATCAACATAATGATGCTGTCATTGCAAACATACCACTCTTTTTTAAAAAGATATATTGACAATGGAGATATAATGGTTCTAATTCTTGATTACGTCTTTTTTCAGTTTGCACGGTAAGTAGCAAATTTCAGTTTCATATTATTTTCTTTCTGCATACAGTTGATCAATGCATCATATAGAACAATGTTTTGGTTTGTTTCTTGTACTTTGATAAAAAAAATTTTTTTTATTTAAATACTAAATGTGCTATGGTATGATATAATGATATAATGATATCAGGTGTAATACTGGTAATGACCTAGAAATAGGACAAGTAATTAAAATAAGTTGTTTTTTTTATGAATTGCTAAATCAAATAAACAAATTCTTACGACATTGATACACCATATATAATCATACTATTCCTTTGATGTTATAGGATAGCTTTTATTGCCCAGGAACTCAAATTTGTGTAAATGGACGATGTGTAGAGGGACGTAAGTCTGATTTTCTGTAACAAAAATAAATGTTTCAACATTTTGTCTGTGTATCATTTTACACATGTCTTTTGGCCATGAATACATTGAAGTCACGATTGCATCCGAAGTCACAGTTTTATTTGATATTATGAAAGCGATGACGAATTGTATGTATGTATATATATATATATATATATATATATATATATATATATATATATATATATATATATATATATATATATATATATATATATATGTATATATATATACTAATAATCCATACCACCAATGTTTTCAGTTATGGTAGAAACTCGTGTAGGTTGATTAACATGTTATCAGTTAATTTTCACAAATTGAAGAGAAACTCAGTATGCCTCGAGTCTTTTCAAATTTTGAAGGTTAACTAACTCGAGTTAGATAAACATGTTAATCAACTAACATTCGTTGTTTAAACTCTCTCTCTCTCTCTCTCTCTCTCTCTCTCTCTCTCTCTCTCTCTCTCTCTCTCTCTCTCTGTTGCTCTGTGTGTATTGGTGTGTACGTGTGTGTCTGTGTGTGTGTGTCTGTGTGTGTGTAGGTAGATACGTGTCTGTATGTTGGTATGTATCTGTGTGTGTTGGTGTGTGTGTGTGTTGGTGTGTGTCTGTGTGTGTTGGTGTTTGTGTGTGTTAGATATCGTTAACAGTGATTTGTCTTCAGTTTATAATTTCATATCACTTTACTTTCAGATACCCCTGTGTGTCCTGTAAGTATTAAATTTAATTATTTTGTGTAAATACATTTGATTGATCATGGAGTGTATTTGATTAAGATTATTTGTTTATATATTATCTAAAAACAGTCTGTTCAATTTTCATGTTGTTAACATGTTTCATGTGTCTCGGTTAAAACCTTGAAATGATCAATCCGAAATTCAATTTCATTTTCCTTTACCTTTGACCTTCATTCATACAAGGATTTTGTAAATTTGTGATTGCTACTACTTTAGAAACGTATGTAACAAAAATGTAGCTGTTGTTTTTAATTTGCAGACTTCTTGTCCACCATGGTGTTCGTGCCACCTCGGATATTGCGCTTGTCCAGTAAGATTTAAATATTTGATGTTTATGATATACAAAATCATTGTATGTATACAAGTATGAGTACATGACAATGATAATATGATATCTATCTGGTCACATTGCGATAACAGCTGATAAGTTTTAAAAGTTGCGTCCAAATAGACCATTTTCGAGTTGTTCCATTCCGTTAAGTTTTCTCGGAATAGTTTATACTCAGATCACATGACTTTAACTTTAAGTTTGGCATGGTTATATTTACGTTGCAGGCATTCAGTGATATCTTCATCTGCGAGGAATTGTGTTTATTTAAATGTCCTGGTTTGTATAAATGACAAGTGCAATTACAATATTTTAAATATGGCAACTATCTCTGCAATGGCATCCATATTCCAGTTCATATATTAGATAATATGCTCAACCAGAAGTAATGGTGTCTTATTTTTTGTTTTTGTTTTAGAGCTACATTTTATAATGACGAATCGTGACGGAACAGAACAACTTATAAAAAATCGTACTGAGAAAAAAATCTTTAAAGGGGCATTAGCTGTATTTACCAAAAAAATGTCTTCTCCTTTTACTACTTACACTTGATGTACAATGATAAAAAATATATATATACAGGCATAACAATCTGATATTCCTATATATTTTGTGAAAATAATGTCAGGTTCATTGCGGTATTCATATACAAATAGTAAGGTTGAGTTAATCAACTGCAATTGAAAACATGGTTTTTCTCAAGCCATCTTCATAAAATGTAGGACTTTAAGAATTTTTATGCCTGTGTATATCTCTTTTTTGTTATTGTATATCAATATAAGTATTACAAAAAGAAAATATGATTTTTAAAAAAGCACAGCGAGTACCCTTTTAAGATATAAGACACTTCACTTTGCTTTCTGTTTTCAAACATTAGTATGATATCATAAAAGTGCCAACTAAGGTCATTTCCCCATAGCTTTCTTTAATATTTCAAATTAACTTTTTTCAAGTAATTTCCACAAATTAATAATTTCCTCAGTTTTTAAAATATGTTTAGCGGGAAAAAACGTTTATTTACATCTGATGTTTGTATTAAATGTCTTTGAACCTTTAATTTTGAAAAGCAACAATTTTTCTTCACGGCCAGAGTTCCGTGTTTGTCCATTTTTACCAGATTTGTATCTATAGCCTGGAGATCCTAAAGATTGTACTTTGGTACCTGAGATTTTTTAAATATTGTCATGAATAAAAACTCAAATGACGCTGCTACTTACAAACGACTATAAAATTGTCAAAATTACGGACGTTTAATATCTATACCGTTTTAAGTGTGATTTTCAAAATCAAATTTTAACTTGCAAATATTTTCTTCTTTCTACGTAACAACTTGTGTTTATCATTATTATCCTTCTAGTATCATTGATATTTTTACAGTATGGATAATGGACATAAGGAAATTAGTCTGGGGGAAATGGTGGTAAGTTCATTTCTATACTATATCAAATACATAATATCAAAATTATAATGTTCAAGACGATCGTTTCTGTCAATCAGGCTTCATCAGTTGAGCTCCAATTTTAAATAGATTTTCTAAAGGTAAAGTACAGATTAATAAAAGTGTCAGTGGATACAGAATTTAGTCTCTAACTATACCTTATACACAGTAAGATATCTTTGTACTATTAACCTTTTCACTGTCGAATGCGCCCGCACGAGATATCATTACATATGAAAATTATTTAGCTATTAAATCTGATTTTGTTTGTTTTGAACGTGTACGTTTTGTGTCCAAAATGGTGATAGGAAAGTAAATAGTTTACCTTCGTAACGAAACTTTCTAAATATGATTTTGAAATGCATATTTGATTTAGCCTCGTTATGATTCATGATATGATTTTCAGTAACATTGTATATTTTTGTTTTGCTGCAGAAATCTGGCGCGAATTTAGGTATCACGAAAACCAAATTGTCGGCTGCTGAAAACCTGAGAGTACTTTTGTCCGACATCAGATATATAACGAAGCCATTCGCTGTAACCCTTAAAGGAAAATTAAGCAATTAAATTATCAAAGTAAACTATAGTTGGTTATTTTTTCATTAGGTATCTAATTTGAACAAACACCCCATTCAAACAAGAAATTCTTCATGTTAAATAGCTGTACACGGTTCTAGCAAAGGCTATGATATTGACCGAAAATTTTGCAAAAATGGTGACTATAAAAAGCGCGTTTGCATTCCTATGTCCTTGTGACAGTATTGTACCACTAAGCAGTTTGTCTGTGAACATGAGATTACCGTTGGTAGCACATGCACAGGTTCAAAAGTTACTTAGGCCATAAGCAGGCGATAACGGTATATTGCTACTTAGATATATAGAGCCACGATCGCCACATTTGCCAAAAAAGCGAAAAAAAAAAAAAAAAAATTCCATCTTGTCTAGATACTCATAATTTTGCAAAAATGTTCAAGAACCAACTCATTATGCGGAACTGTGTGGCACATGTAATCCATATACGTTGCTGACACAAGCTATTGGCGTTGTTAATTGATTAATTATCGTCAATATATCGATATGTGAAATGGAGGGCGTCAGCCGACTTCTGCATCATGTCATAGTGTATACTGTAGAGGGGAAGTAACTCGCAGTGATAGTATCTGCTACATTTACGGTATTGGTAAATCCGTGATCATTTATCAATTCAAAACAGTTTTCATTTATATAACATGTATATCAGGAACATATAATCATTATCACTTGACCTTGACACATTATTTAGTCTTTGTAATTTGTAAATTGTAATGTGTTGGTTTACAAATATAAATCGTAACAATAAATTATGCGTCAAAGATCAAAGAATCTTGCGCATATTTCAGCGGAATATTAAGTATAATGAGGAAGTACTATTGAAAATTCGAAATTCCAGCTTCATTAGAATACGACAAACCAGTTACAACAACGATCTCAACACAAAGAACAAATGCGAACGTCAAACGGGATGCCAACCAGTGTCCGGAAGGAGTTGGCGCCCCCTGTTCAATTGTCACTACTGCCGTAAATGTTCCAGGGAAACCTCTCGAGTTCGTTGAAGAGGTAGTTTGGTGAAAAGATCATCAGTCAGCTCCAGATCTGATTAGCGAAAGGAAGTCACTGTAGGCTATATAGTCGTGCCCCAAAACACCACTCAACACTCGTCAGAGGGAGGACTTCAAAAAGAAAAAACACCAGATTTTATACTATGCCTCGGATCACCCGATGGTTGACACTAATAGAATCTTACATGGGTGTGTGGAGTGGATAAGGAAATCTTCATCTGAGTGCTAAGCATCTGGTTGTGTAAACCCAGGGTTTTCCGATTTTCATATTCTTACAACAAGAGTTGAAATTTCTCATTCCACTCTACACACCCATGTTTGATTATATTCTCCCATGATTCAAACACTTTATATGTACGTAAATAAAATCTGACGCGACTTTTTATGCACTGTAGTCTTATCACATAGAAGTTCTACGTTATAAAATCATATTGTGACGTCATGGCGCGCGTAGCTTGTTTACACCCTATGGCGTGGACAGAGAAGTTCTTCCGGAATGGCTAAATGGCAGATACGTCTGCCCAAGATGGACGAAGATGGTATCTGTATTGTTTTATGAACACCGATTGTTTTATGTCGGTAACGGTAAGAGACATTAACGAATGTAAAGGTGAAACTGTTAAGAGCGTATACTTTATCTATTACCTGTATGACAAACATATTTGTTGAATTTATTTGTCGGGAACATTTATAATCATCATATTTATAATGACAAATGGACACTGAAGTCAAAGAGTCAGTTTATTTTTCCCTTCTTAACTGTGGCCTTCTTTTATACTGTAGCTGCTCCCATTTTAATCTCTTTATTCCCCACAAGAAACATCCACATTTAGAATATATACAATGATAAAATACAAAATATTTTCATAATATTGGACAAACTTAAAATCCGGAGAGACAGACATGTGTTGATCATTTAAATCAGTTAAACTTGTCTATATAGTCCCGTGACACTCAATGAAACAGGCAAAAGTAGCCGTTATAAACAGGTGACTTTTATAAAAAGGTTTATTCATTATAAAAAATTAACAAATTGTCTGTTTGTTTGATTGTTGTTCAACATCCCGCCAAGAATTTTTCATTTATATTGAGATGTCACCAATTCTAGGCGAAGTGCTACAAATTTTGACCTGTGCTATGGACTGACGCCAATGCAGTGATGGTTCCTCGGTTTTAGGTCTCATCCGAAAAAATCGTGAATTTCGCTTCCTATGCCGAGCGGTTGGCAAACGAGCAGTCACTATCAAAAAATATAAAAAAGTTAACAAAGGTTATGTGTGAATGGCCTTTATAGGCAGGCACCCTTTAATCAGAAATGGCCTTTAATGAAAGTTTGATTATATATGTATATTCATGTTCGCTAAATTATGCAAAATTATCAATTCCCAATTGATTTGTATTGAAAAATTTTAAACAGTCAACCGGCTGCAATCTTGACAGACTGTAAATGCTAATATGTGTGGACAATAAATTATCTTTGAAATAATAGTATGTCAGTATGCGGAATGTTGTACAACAAATATAACGTGAATGAATACACAATAGATAAAGGAGTTTAAATTTTGTTTCATCTTTTATTAATCATAATATAATGTACATGCCAATCACCAAATGTATGTTCATTTCATATATTATACACTTCACAATACATCAACGAATACAATTGAAGTATGTAAGTGATATCACTTTCATATTTCTGGGTCACCTGTTCCGTGAACTTGTCAATTTCATTTATTCGCTGGTTTTTTCCCATGTCATTATAATTCTGTTGATATAAATTGTAAATTGATTTCACTTTATGAAAAGATCGGTTCATAATTTATGGAAATGGATATTAAAATTCCGAAGAAGTACATGTATAATGATTCTTGCGTGTATCTACAATAAATTATAAACAAATTGAACAAACAAAATATATAATAATGTTTGATAATTGAAATTGTCCAAATCCATTGTTTTATGTTTTCTTGAATTAGCTGAAATTCATTTTCTGACTACTTTTAAAAATACATTCAACACGCATTAATTATCTGGTGTGAGTAAACATATCATTAAATCAATGTCGATTGTCTACATACCGATCGTGCTTCCTGATGAGGCAATGGCCGCCAAGGGATTCATGGTGGCATTGGTCGCTAAGAAAATATATATTGTTTTGCCATGATATCCCATTCCATCAATGGACATTCCAGAGGTTAATAGTTGTCCTGTATGTGTTATGTTAGTCCAGTTAGCGCTATGTTAGTCCAGTTTGAGCTATGTTAGTTCAGTTAGCGCTATGTTAGTCCCGTTTGCATTGTGTTTTCTAATATGCACTATGACAGTCCAGTCAGTGCTATGTTAGTCCCGTTTGCGTTGTGTTTGTACAATATGCATTATGTTAGTCCAGTTAGTGCCGTTAGTCCAGTTAGCGCTATGTTAGTCCCGTTTGCGTTGTGTTTGTACAATATGCACTATGTTAGTCCAGTTAGTGCTGTTAGTCCAGTTAACGCTATGTTAGTGCAGTTAGAGCTATATTAGTCCAGTCAGTGCTATAGTAATCCAGTTTACGCTATATTAGTCCAGTATCCACTATGTTAGCCAAGTATGCACTATGTTAGTTCAGTTAGCGCTGTTAGTCCAGTTAGCGCTATGTTAGTCGAGTTTGCGCTATGTTTGTCCATTATACACCATGTTAATCCAATTAGCGCCATGTTAGTCTAG
This sequence comes from Atrina japonica, assembly GCA_030159075.1. Taxonomy (NCBI): domain Eukaryota; kingdom Metazoa; phylum Mollusca; class Bivalvia; order Pterioida; family Pinnidae; genus Atrina; species Atrina japonica. Next base: position 1,111,676 of record BROG01000079.1, read on the forward strand.
TTAGCGCTATGTTAGTACAGTTTGCGCTATGGTCGTCCATTATGCACCATGCTAGTCCAATTTGCGCTATGTTAGTCGAATTTGCGCTATGTTTGTCCAGTTACCGCTATATTCGTCCAGTATGCACTACGTTAGTCCAGTTTGCGCACGTTTGTCCAATGATACCATTTTATCCGATATTCACTATCTATGTCCAATAAATACTACGGTTGTTTAATATTTTCAATCTTTGTCAAATATTTAATTATTATGTTTGTCCAATATCCACTATCTTTGCCAAACATTTACTATCACGTTTGTCCAATATCCACTATCTTTGCCAAACATTTACTATCATGTTTGTCCAATATTCGCTATTTATGCCCAATATTTCTTGTCTTTGCCCAATATTCGCTACATTTGCCCAATATTCGCTACATTTGCCCAATATTCGCTACATTTGCCCAATATTAACTAACCTTTTGTTCAATATCTACTATCTTTGTCCAATATTTGCTATCTTTGCCCAATATTCGCTTTTTAACCCAGATTTACTATCGTTGTCCAATATTCACTACCTTTGTCCAATATTCACTATTGTATTTTTGCAATATTCGCTATCTTTGTCCAATATTCGCTACATCTCCAAAATATTTACTATTTTTGTCCAATGTCAACGGTCTTTTCTCAATATCCACTATCTTTTGCCCAATATTCACTATCTTTGACCAATATTCACTCTATTTATCAAATATTCACTATCTTTGCCCAATATTATTCACTATATTGTCCAATATTCACTATCACTACCCAATATTCACTATCTTTGTCCAATATTTCCTATCTTTGCCCAATTTTCACTATGCCCAATATTCACTATCTCTAAACTATAACTTCGGTATTACGTTTATAATATTTATAAACGATTCCGTAAACCTAAATATACTATTTCCTAGTTTGATAAAACCAAAACTGACTACAGATTAAAACAAATATATTTGTATTTTTCTCTTAATCTGCTCGATCGCCTGTAATTATAATTCACCTATCATGTTTACTTACATCAGGGCGTGACTAAATCATAATGTTTTTAAAAGATTTAAGACAAATGTCACGCCAATAACATGAAACAATTACGTATAAAACATACGTCAACAATACACGTAACGTAACGTGATATTACTGGTTAATACTTGTTTTATTCACAGAATCGTTTTAACTAATTGGTCACATGTTTAGAAAAACATCCGGATCTACCTCTCTATAAAATATCTACCTTGAGTTCTATAAAACAAACTGGTTCTACTAACAGAATTTATAAAGTTACCTAAAAAGTAAGTTTAATCTAGAATTTCTGTTTCATTTTTTTTTCTTTAAGATTAATTTGGGGTTATTTGAACTTCAGGATAAATAACTCAACTGTTACTTGTAACAGTGTCTTCATAATCCACCCATGCATGAATAGTCAGGAAGAAAAGAAACATTCAAACTTTTATCTAAATCATCTATATCAATCAGAATAAAACCCACTTTTATGGCAATTCTCTTTTTACATCAAGAGTTCAACAAAAGGTCAAACTTTTCGTTAAATGTATCGATATGATCATTATCATTATACCTTTACGCTATTTATTATACAAGGTTCACCAATCATTTCACTGGCTAATTTTGTATGTTGTTTTTCGGTTTATGTATATCCTATATACTTACAGCGAACGATGTCCGGTGAAGTTTTCAGGTCGCTAATATATGCGTTATGTCTAGTGCTGTTTTCAACAATTACAGACAGTATCTTCATAGGTAATCATCGGTTTATTTATATACAAATTGAGGTCATCACAGTTCTATTCTATTTTATGATATGCATCTCTGGATAAATATTTATTCGATTGGGTAACCGAAACCACCCAGTTACTGGTTCTCTTCATTTTATTGAATGGTTTAAATACCGTCATAATGAAATACCATACATGCTCCTGGGTTTTGAGTAACTCACTATGATATTTAAGGCAGGTTAGCCATTTTCTGTATATTGGTTTTACAAAAAAGTCACACGTTTACACGGGAAAAAATTGCCCGTGTAAGTACATTCATTAATGCATACAAAGAAAGATAACTTGGTAAGTACTGACTAAGTTTGTTGACCTAATGTACAGCGCCCTACCGAATGTCACACAGGTTTTGCAGCATTATCTAATCGAAGACATGTAAAATACAATGGCTTGGTAGAAAATCTAGATTGAGGACAGAAAAACCGCCTTCCTATGCGAAGGCCAAACCCTAAAGCATATCATATATTACGATATTTTTCACGAGAATCAATTAGTAACATGAAAAAACATGATTGTAATAAAGAGCCAAAAAGGTAGTATTTTAAGTTTGAACATTGAATATTTAGATTTATCACCTTTATCTTACAGGTTGTGAAAATCAGGTACGTTAACAATAAAATCTTTGTAAATTTATCGAACACTGGGACAATATTTCTGCGATATGTGTGTGGCGTGTATGTGTGTGTGTGTGTGTGTGTGTGTGTGTGTGTGTGTGAAATATATAAAATCTCAGATACCAAAGTATAAATCTTCAGAATATCCAGAATACATATGCAAATCTGCATGGTGATATTGTACAAACACGGACCTCTAAAAATCAAGAGGTAGGATCAGATGCAATGGAGGAGTAAACATCCCCTGTTGACAGGTCACACCCGCCGTGAGTCCGCAGTCAAATTCAAAAGAAAATGAAAAATGACAAAACAAAGAGAAGAAGTCAGAAGCAGAATATTAAGAAAAAAGTATGAATATAGATAATATGAGTCGTTGTAAATAAAGACAGTGTATAAGATACTGTATACCAGAACATTTTCGTCACTGCTTATTTTTGCTCTTCTACATGCTTGAAAATTTCGCATTCATTTTAATTCGCACTTTTACCTAATGTTGAGAATTACGAAAATAAAGAGCCGGCCTGCCTCAGTCGGTAGCGCGCTCGACTCTGGATCGTGAGGTCGTGAGTTCGAGTCCCGCCGGCGGCAGGTTGGTTTCCTGTCCTTCGGATGAGACAGTCCCGTGTCACAGTAGGTGTCGGCACGTTAAAGAACCATCACTGCTCAATGGCCGTAAGTGTCGTGCATAGGCCAAAATATGAAGCCTTTCACCGCATTTGGTGACGTCTCCATATGAGTGAAATATTCTTGAGTGGGACCTTAAACAACAATAAACAAAAAACAAAAACGAAAATAAAACTTTCCGGGCGTACAGTATCAGAACTAAAGGGGCATTACCTGTGCTTGCAAAAAAAAAAAATATTTCGATCTTTTCTACTTTTACTACTTGTATTTGTTGTACAATAACCAATAAAAGCTAAAAAAAAAATCTTATATTCCTATATATTATGTAAAAATAAGGTCAGGTCTAGTGTGATATTCATATACAAATAGTAAGGTTGAGTTAATCTATAGAAATTAAAAAAGTGACAAATCTGGGTTTCCCAAACAGTTTTCACAAAATATATAGGAATTTAAGAATCTTTATGCCTGTGTAAAATATATCTCTTGTTTGTAATTGCATATCAGTCTAAGTAGTAAAAATGGAAGAATATTTTGGAACAAAATACAGCTAGTGCCCCCTTAAGTTCAATGTGTCTTGTTGTATACACATAATGCTAAGTTAAGTCATATGATGCTGTTTCTTACTTACAAAATGATTCAGTGATTCAGAAACGTCAAGAATGAGAATATCAAATTCTACTATTGCCATGTCTTCATTGTATTGCATACACGTGTAATATATATTTGATGAGAAATATTCTGCAATATGTAAATTTCTGTTTCAGAGTGGATGTCCGTCTGGATATATTTGTTCTGGAAACAGATGTGTACTGCAAAACAGTAAGAGTTAAAAAAAATAATAATAAAAACTATAAACCGAATAAATATTGTATAAAATTGTATAATAAAAACTGACAATTATATCATACAAGTTCAATACGACCGTTCAATACGTAACGTCCTACGTTTGGATACGACGGAGCTACTTTTCTAAATGCGATTCATGTCATCCAGAATAATTGATAGCGTCGTTAAAAGCGAAATTATTTTTAAATCTGTGCACAAACAAGGGACATGTATTAAATACAAAACCACACAAATGTTTGTATCCGTTTCATCAGATTGCACTTGATCGTTGTAGCGGATCGATTCAACTCGTGCTACGTTCTCGTTTAATCCATCCGCTATAACGATCGCGTGCAGTCTGATGATACGGATAGATGTCCATTTATTGCTTTACATCCCATAACAAAAAATTTCACTTGCGTGGAGATAACACAAGCTTCCAATGAAATACCATAATAAATACCGGTGCCGGGAAACAAGCGTTTCAGATTATAATTATGAGGAGCATAAAAGAATATTGAAGTATTACGTATTGATAGTGATCCTTTGTTGCTGCTTTTTTTTTTATTTTGGTGTAGTATATTCAGCATACTAATCAAGTGGTTGTTTATATTTCAGTCCCATATGGTGACCCGACATTGTGTTCTGTAAGTATACAATACCGTATCATGAAGTGAAAATTTTAGCGAGACACAAATTTAGCGTTTTGTCCTAATATATGGTATATAATTTTAGCGAGTAATAATTTTAGCGATTTTATGATTAAAAAATATAACAACGACGAGGAATGAATTTTTAGGGATATTCAATTTTAGCGATCTCAACAACCTCACTGATAATGCCGAAGTTGAATCATCGCTAAAAATTCTGCTCATACGGTATAAAATCTCAGATACCAAAGTATAAATCTACAGGATGGCATTAATACTTATACAAATCTGGTGATATTGGACAAACAAGGACCTCTGGAAATCCAGAGGCGGGATCAGGTGCCATGATGAGTAATGGGTTAATAAAGTAAAGACATATGTTTTGTCATATTGTTCAAACGCAGTGTTCTCATAATTATTTAATCATACTAAACTAAATTGTTCTACCACCTCACAAAACATCTGGTATATATTTCATATACATACTTATGGTACATTTTATCAGAACATTTTAGGGAACAACGTGAATGGGATAGACGTATATCTACAAGTAGATATTATTTACTGGACAGTTGCAGCTGTAAATTGGATTATGGATACATTTTTTTGTCACAACATATTTTGTTTGTTACCTACGTATTGATGTAAACTATGTATCCCTTCCTAATCTATTATAATGATATAACGTTTAACGAAATTTGACCACTTGGGTATATTTCATTGAATCAATGCCACCGTATGCCTAGATTTTCGGCCCCCTTTGATTTTCGTTACTAAATTAAATGGCAAATTTAAAATGAAATCAAAATACTGTAAACGTGGAAATTTACGCGTGGGATTAATTTAAACTAAATACGCGACGACGAGTTTTTCGTGTAAATTACCCCCAGTGTACCAGTCCCAGAGTTGTGCTAAGAATCATAGTTAAATACAGAAATGGTAACAGTAAGGTGTGGCATCGCGTACAATACCCCCACGCATATGGTTCGCATAAGAAAATAGCATAATTAATTACACGCCGAAATATCCACGTTTACAGTAGCTGAAACATGGACATATATGCCCTTCATGAGACTACGTTGACTTAGGGAGAATTAGAGACGGAGTGAATATGTTTCCTGTTGTAAAGTGGCGAAAATATCCAGGTATATTCAATAAGTAGCTTTGAAAAATTCTTGTTTTCCAGCGTCGGCCTTGTCCTAAAAATCAACGCTGTGTAAAAGGTTTATGCCAACCATACCTCGGTAAGTGCATGTACATTCCTACTGTTATAGTAGGGCTATTGTCATTTTTGTAAATTAAATTTTCAGAATTGTTTAAACCAGAATAATCTTCCTATTTGAAGAAATTTTAAATACCATTTTATAGTAATGACGATTACAAAAAAGAAAAAAGAAAAAAAAAGAAATAAAAAATCAACTTATTTTGATATAAAGCTGTCATTTCATGTTTTAAACAATTTTTGATTTTGAAACAATAATACGAAAACTGTTTGAATCATCCCCAACATTTGTTACTTCTAGTAGCAAACATTTTTGTTCTGTTTCTGGAATATAAACTAGATCACAGAATAGATATAAAATGCAAATTCGCAAAATCAGTCATTACTGTCAAACCACATTTACCCTCAGAAACTTGTAAAATAATGAAGTTTGAGAAAAATTCTCCTTTATCTTGAAAATAAATTTTATTGATATTTTGTCGGCTAATACACAGTCACAATCAGAAAGGCAGTCATCTTTTAACAGCGGTTCCTCTAAGAAAGATTTGGCTATACACTTAGACTTATTATTTGGCATTGTGTAACACCACTTTCTCTTTCGAAAATAATTTTACATCAATTTAACTGACAAAGTCTAATTGACAGAAACGATCGTCTTGAGCATTATAACTTTGATATTATGTTCATAATATTTTCATGAGAATATCGTAAAAGTTTGAACAGACAAACTTTTATGTGTAATTGAGTTGTGAGGTTAACCAGTTGTCATTTACTTTTTTTTCAGTTCCATATGGAGACCCAACTTTATGTCCCGTAAGTAATATACACATTTAACTTGTCTTGAAAGACGTCAATATATAAAAACTTTTCATGAACTATGGACAACAAATAACAAACTGACTACTATTTCGATTTCTCATTTATTTTACATTGGTATTATCAAATATGTTATGTTTCATTCTACATAAAAACTATAAGTGCGCTCATGACTAAAATGTGTTAATAATTTTCATTATTCGAAATTACTATACAAGCAAATATAGTAATTTTTAAAATCGATCTTATATCACATTTCCAAATACAAAATGCAGACACCGTCATTAAAACAATACTGAATTAGATCCTTGGGATTTATAATTTCTTTGTGAAGAGGGATCTTCCGTTTTCGACAACCTATCTCTCTATATTCAATCTCTTTCACAGAGTTGTCGGTCTTTGCACTCAGTGTCAATCTCTGTCAACGTCTAGAAAGAAGTCCCAAAATATGCTGTCATGTAACCCACAAAATGAATATAAAAACCGAATTACACAGAGTAAGGAAACGTTTCACAAAAATATAGTAACCATATTTCTATCCATTAAGTATTTTCGCCTCAAATACTATTTTATTTTATGTCAGCACTAAAACTATGTGCAAAAAGACCAATACCTTATGAAAAATAAATTCTGTAGTATCTTTATATATTTTGCCAGAAATTGACAAAAGTCAAGACGTTGACAGAGAGTGATATTCGAAGTACAAGGCCCGACAACTCTGTATAGGAAATTGCTCTATATCCACTAGTACTTTAATCTAAGACTCATAAATCCATTTCAGACTCAAAATTAAAAGTACTAAATATTTTAATTTTATTCAACCATAATTACCAACGTTTCGTAAAATACAAAATACGAACCACATCTTCTGTCTGTTTAATGGTTTAATGACAAACTGTTTTAGTTTAGATTTAAAAATTTAAAATTAATTTAAAATTAATTAATTTAAAAGTTTGTGGCATCAGTGGTCGAGTGGTTAAAGCATCGCGCTTTGAACTATGAAGTCTGTTTCTTCTAGACAGAGCAGATTCGAGGTCCCCTCTGGACTAAAGCTGATTTTATGAGAAATTTCCTAGTATACTTGCGGAAGGCCGGTGGTCTCTTCCCGGGTACATTGTAACCGGGTACTCTCCTCTACATTTAAAAACTGACCACCACCATATAACTTAAAAATTGTTGAGTGTGGCGTGAAACACTATTCAAAATTCCAAAAAGACTATTCTATAACTCTAAATTTATGTGACGTCATCAGACACGAACAATAACAGTCTTGATCGATTATTAAAACAAACAACAATATGATTTTGTAGGATAAAAATAGATTGTGATAACCTAATGATACAACCATTTATTTCGCAACGTGAATTCAAAATACCTATATATTTTTGTATACAGCGTCGACCTTGCCCCGAAAATAAACAATGTGTAAATGGGTTATGCCTGTTAAAGCTCGGTAAGTACTTATTCATATTATTATCATAACTATTGTTGTTGTTCTTGTTTTGATAATTACCATACATTGAAATTAAGTTGTATCGTTAACTTGTTTACTGGAAACACAAAGTATCGACTTTTACGTTCGATAGTTAATTAAAATATCAATTAGTTTCAACTACCCTAGGGTTTAAATTCTAAACATATGATGCAAGGAAAGCTGGCTTATTGTCAAAGGAAATTATATCTGCCTTTTATAGTTGGGAATACATTCAGGTTTATCATTTGGCCTTGTATGATACCACTTATTGTTTCAGAACTCTACACCTAGTTTTTAATAAGTTTGGTATTATGTTTATAATATCCATGGATGAACTAAATGAATACCAATGAGTTTTACAGCAGAAGCAGAGATATCCAGCAATAGTTGTCAAAAACAATTTTTCTTGTTAAAAATATTGGTTTATTCAATTTGTTTATAACAGGCTTCGAACCATACATTATCTTTCCTTACTTGATTAGAAATGCACTGTATGTACATATCTTACCAAAATGTGATCATAATTTACATTTAGGAAACAACATACCCTTCAAAGAGACAATGTATTAATGGTGCACAAGTGTCCTAATCAGGTAAAGATATTTTGATGTAATATGTTACTTTCATTAACATATGCAATTAAAACTCTAGAACATTTGTATAGAAAAAAGTTTGTCTAACTTCTTCCGTTCTACTCAATCGGATTAATTCATTCTTACATGTACATGGGGGTATGTGGAGCAGAGATAAGGAATTTCCACCCGAATGGTAAGAATCTGTAGCGAGTTTTACTGAAGGTCATAAGTCCACAAGCAGACGTAGTCATAATTTACGAGTACTAGTATTTTGCGTTTTACTAAAAGTTGCACATGTAGATTTAATCGTAAATCCTACATTTACGTCTACATTTACTTTTACTGGTTGTCCAAACCGCTGGTATGCAGAAGACTGTACTTTCATAGTCTTACCACGAGGGTTTTAATATTTTTTCCCGTGCTTCAAATACATGTTTATGCACATTTGACGCAACTTACAATGCTCTGTCATCGCAATTGTAGCTTGTCTACACCCTAGGGTGTGAACAGAGAAATTTTGGCTTTACAAAATGGCAGATACGCCTGCCCTAGGTGGAAGAAAATTATACCATCAATATAATTCATATTCATTTTGCATCATCATCCAATCTTGCTTCAGGGGTTATTTTGTTTCATTTATTATCGTGTAAATTGTCTTTCACCAACTGGAGAATACATCATCAAAATGTACCCGTATAGTGGATAAAAGTTATAATACACAAACTATAGCCCGAGACGGTGATACTAGAAACTTTCAACCAGAGGCTGACATTCATCGATTTTCAATGTCGGTAATTTTCAAAACTATCCTGCCAGGAATGGTATAGTATATTTTCACCAAAGTCACGATATTCAAGAAGATACCATTCGTATAAGCAATAATTAGAAACAAGACCTACGTCGATATAATGTCAGTTTGACGACGCATATTTCAGTGAACATTCAAACGTGTAACTGATCTCAACAGAGATTACCACACTTGAAAAAAACGAACCCTGCACATGCGATATATTTTAGATATCGCATTGCAAAAGAATGCCACCCTCTGAATATCGAGAGTTTTTCAATACTCAAAGCTTATTGACCAATGAAATCGCAAGATATTATGAAGAGGTGTAATATTCATATACATGTATATATATAAACCAATGTTATAGCATCAACCCTACTGATGAATAACTTTTATTCACAACTCTGATTCTATGCATTTCATGTAACGAATGTCATGGTAAAAATATAAAGAAATGTACATGTTGAATCAGTTTCAATTTTCGTTTTGCAGATCAGTTGATGGACAAGCTGAAAACCAATTGTCTGGGTCTTTGAACCCAATGGAAAGATTGTCTGCATCAATATAAAGACTAAAATGAATCATTATACCTGTAAAAAAGATTACTGGTCGATTTCATTCCAAGATGACCGCCGACGCTTTCCAGTATTTCGTTTACAGAGTCTGATATCAAAGACATGCTTTGTTGATAAGTTTGGTGAATCAATTACAAAATAATACAGGAAAGACAAAATTATGTTTTGATTTTTATTTGGCACAATGAATGAGAACATGTTTCCCTGAGGTCTGTTAAAAACAGTTTTAATGTTAAAATGGCAGTCGCGCATAATCCTATGCACTAAAACAATGTCACTTTTTGCACATACATGTAGATACACAGTTAATTTCTGTCATAATGAACGGCACACCTTTGTCAGTATTGCTCGCTCAGTTTGATGTCCAGCTTCTTCCTTTCTAGCAAATATCCTTAATCTACTATAACAGTCAAAGCTGTATGCCCAATCCACATTTTTGGTACATTGCAGATGTATAGCATTACACCTGCGAGCACCTTCCACCTCTAAAAGATCACACTTCACACCGACTGGTAGGTCATATGTCACAGACCTTGACCTGTCTCCTAGCACCATGGTGATGACCAGGTACTAAACGAATCTGGTCAGAATCTTTATCACACTGTGGTGTATCCACCACATTTGAAATGTCAAACATCTGCTAGAGTGTACCCGCTGAACAACACCGCTATGTCTGAAGATATGTAAAATAATATATCCGAAAATGAAATTATATATTATATATACATCATATCCAGACTATATCCACTGTCACAGAATAGCAGTTTGATCTATCCGAATTCCTTGAATGTGAATTATCAGACTGAGATGTCCGAGAACATATTTGTGAAGTATTTTCATTGTCTTTTGGCTGTGGATATATGTATTCATACGCTGGGGGGCTTTCTTCTTTACATGGATCGAATTGAGAATAAGGAGGCAAGTGTACACCGAACGGAAGTTCATACGTCTCTAAATCATACTCCCGAGCCCGACCATTTAGTCGTCTATTTCTCTGAAATGGTACATGACATATTTATTAACTTCATCATAAACCACAGACATGGCGATAAACTAGATCTTCATTTTGTTGTTCAATGATTTAACGATAAATTACGAAATTTATTATTGTAAAAACAAGCAATATTAACGTGTATAAATTGCCAATAAATTGAGAATTCCTATTAGATAATTACACACAGGACCTCTGTTTTAATTATCATTTTCAAGATCTGGGCTCCTTGTACTAAAGGCCTTTAGCCATGGACTTGGGACCACGCTTACAACATGTGACCACTTTACAAACAATTAGGACCAGTGACTTACAACCCAATTAGGGTCTGTCTTTATGACTAATTTGAGACCTTGCGTAGACCTAGATTGTTGTAAGTATTATAATCTATCTTTGCAAATGAAGCAGATATAAGTACATAATGTATTCAGTGATTACTTATATTTTGTTTGAATATGTGGGCATTTGCCTTAAGATATGAAATAGGTTAATGTTGATATAACAGGAATAACACGCGAGACTTAAGCACCGTTAACAAAATCAAAGTTTTTTTGGTCAAAGTTTTTGACGCAAATTTTGATAATGTGAATGGGCAAAGAAAACATTGATCAAAGTCCATCAAAGAACTTTGACGGCCTTTGGTGGAATAAACTCATTCTATTTTTCTTCAAACTTTGAAGGACTTTGATGGAATTCAGCCAATTAAAGCAGATATTTGATATGACCTAATCAATGTTTACATGTTATAAGCACATGGTTCCTGCATTTTGTTGTACGAGTCGCTCAAAAAACTGATAGTGTGAACAGGTGACTTCATCAAAGAAAACTTTCACCAAGTTTTCCGTGAAGGACTTTGACAAAAAACACTTAGATTGTGTGAACGGGGCTTTAAAAGGCATTAGCTGTGTTTTTGTCAAAACTTTTGTTCTCCTTTTTTTCACTTAGATTGACATACAAAAACAAGAGATATACGCTGGCATAAACATTCTTAAATTCCTATATATTGTATGGAAATTGCTTGAGAAACCCAGTTTTGGCACTTTTCCAATTGCAATTGATTAACTCAATCTTAATATTTGTATAGGTATATCACTCTAGACCTTACCTTATTTTCACAAAAAATATATAAATATAAGATTTTTTTATGCCTGTGTGTAGCTCTTGTTTGTTACTGTCCATCAAGTAGTAAAAGTAGAAAAAAATTCAAATACCTTTTTGTTAAACATATCTAATGTCCCTTTATGTTTTCTATTGCAAAACGGCCCTTAAACAATTTTTTCTTACATTGCCCAGTACTAGGAAAAGTTGCTATATTAAAAAGGCTAAGGTGAAACTTATTTGGAATGAAAACTGGACTTTCAGTTTCAAAAACAAATGTCCACATCAACTGCATGTTGTCATACCTCAATGGAAATTGTCCAAAAATATGCTGTTATGTTTCATCTTTATCAGGACTTCAATGGCCACTTACCAGTTTATATAAATAATTTAACATGATCACTTACTGATTTATATAAATATTCATGACCACTTACCAGTTTATATAAATATTCATGACCACTTACCGGTTTATATAAATATTCATGACCACTTACTGGTTTATATAAATACTCATAACCACTTACCGGTTTATATAAATATTCATATGTTCCTCTCCCTTCTGAAAGTTCCTGATACTGTGAGACTACACACGCAAAGGAATAACACTGCAAAAAAAGCAGATTATATAATTTAATATAGATGTGGTCCTGTGAATTTTAAGATAACAAAATAGCACTATGAGATCTCTCTCTCTCTCATATATATATATATATATATATATCTGTCCGATTACATTAACTGCAATTATTTTGAAGGACATATTTGACATGCATGCACTTTGAGACTAATGTATCTAAAGTTAAAGGGGCAATAGCTGTCTTTACCCCAAAACTTATTTCTTATTTCTACTTTTACTACTTGTACATGATGTATAATATCAAATAAGAACTTTACACAGACACAAAAAATATTTATATTCCTATATATTTTGTGAAAATAAGGTGAACTCCAGCGTGGTATTCATATACAAATAGTAAGGTTCAATTAATCAACTGCAATTGAAAAAGTGTCATATTTTCTCAAGCAATTTTCACAAAATATATATATATCAATTTAAGAATTTTCATGCCTGTGTATATCTTTTTTTTTGTTATCGTATATCAATCGAAGTAGTAAAAAGAACAACAACAAAAAATGAAAAAACACAGTGAATGTCCCTTTATGACAACATTGGCGTATCAAAATGATCAATTGTAATAAAGAAAGATTTATCATACATTTCAATATCTGTATAATATTCAAAATGTTTAAAAGTTGATTTCCATATTTGTTTAACATGTTTGTCATACAAATCCTGAGGTACTGAATATCAAGGGTTAAGTATGTCCGTAAATGATAAATGTGTGTTTTATAACAAGAATTCCAATCATTGTCCATAAAGCTTGATGTAGTATGTCAAATAATGTCAAATGAATATGATAATTTTTTGAATAATTTTGCAATTAATTTCAAGTGCTGTTTAATTCTTTAATGGAAGATTAATGTTTATTCTAACATATATTATATATCCCATGCATTGACACAATTTTGTGTTTGGGTCAATTAAAGCAGTTACTCTTTAATTTGGTTGTGAAATAAGATTCTAAAAAGACAATCATTAGCATCACTATTACAGAGTTTTTGAAATGCACCAGTCCTACCAGAAAAAACCAGTAAAGTTTACAAAAGTCCGGTGAAATCTATCTGATAACTGGTCCAAATAACCAGTAATTTTCCATTTAATTTCAATTGTGTATATATAAAGACCAGTAAAAACTTTCTTTGGCCAGTGAAATTCCTTTATTCACTGGTCTGGTTGACCAGTAATTCTTTTTTTTATTATTTCAAAATGTCTGCTATTAAAGTATTAGAAACAAACAAGTTTGTTATAAAGTTATTTTCGAAATATAATAAGGGAGGTAACTCCTTTACACTTACATTTGCTACTAGTTTGAAGCAATAATAAAACATCCATACGATTTCCCACGCATGTAAAGTCTGAAAAAAAGAAAGATAATTAATGAATAACATAATGGAAACATGGATATATATATATATATATATATATATATATATATTAAATATATATATATATATATATATGCCATCCATGAGACAATGGCTATTAAGGGCGAATTAATAATGGAGTGAATATATTTTCTTTTATCTCATAAAGTCGGGAAACCAAGCTTACACGGAAACCTTTATGAAGCTATATATATTGTACATTTGCTATTAACATAACACCAAAGTTATAGAATTCTGCAAAACACGAAACCAAAACAAGTACTCAAGAGGATCATTCCTGTCAATAAGACTCCATCAGTTGAGCTGGAATTTAAAATAGATATGGAGTTCCAGAAAGTGGTATCACAAAAAGGCCAAAAATAGTAACCTAAATATATTCATAAATCCGTCTGAAAGTAACCACTGAAAAAAGATGACTATCTTAGCTTTTCTTTAGAATTTAAACGGGCAATAGCTGTGTTTACCAATAACTAAATATGTTTCAATTTTTTCTACTTTTACAACTTGTAGGCCTTCTTAATGTATAATAACAAATAAGAGCTATACGCAAGCATAATAATTTTATATTCCTATAGATTTTAAGAAAATAAGGTCTGGTCCAGTGTTGTATTCATATACAATAAGTAAGCTTAAATTAATCAACTGCAAGTGAATAATTGCCAAACTGGGTTTCTCAAGCAATTTTCACAAAATATATAGAAATTTATGCATTTCTATGCTGGATGGTATATCTTTTTTGTTTGTTTGTTTATTTATTGCTGTTTAATGTCCCACTCAAGAATCTTTCACTCATATGGAGACATCACCAAATGCTGGTGAAATTTTGGCCTATGCTCGGCACTTACAGCCATTGAGCAGTGAGGGTTCTTTAACGTGCCCACACCTACTGTAAGACACGGGACCTCGGTTTTTAACTGTCTCATCCAAAGGACAGGAAACCGACCTGCTGTCAGCTGGACTCGAACTCACGACCTCAGGATCAAGAGTCGACCGAACTACCGACTGAGCCACCTCTTTTTGTCATTGTATATCAATCTTAGTAGTGAAAAAGGATTTTTTTTTTTTAAAAAACCAAAAAAAAAAAAAAAAACCACGCAGAAATGCCCCTTTAAACATTGATACTGATTCAAAATAATACTTAAGTGTAAAATAATCAGCTAGTAACGAATATCTGGTACTGGGCTTAACACGTTGATTATTAGAACTAATTATGTAAATAATAACAGTAAATATTCTGACCTTTTCTCTTTCCATATGTACTGTAGTAAGAAGAGCAATTGATCCAGTCTCGTATAGTACGTTGAGTATTAGCACGTAGACCCATGGCAACAAGAGATATTTCCTATCCTGAAAGTCAAACACAATGTGCAATATATAACATGTTATCAACAAAGTCAACATCAAACATTCATTAAATTCTATTAATTCTCTAATGATTTACGTCTACACTGGTTTTTATTTTTATTCTTAATAGTGTTTTGCGCCACATTCAACATTTTATGTTCGGTTATATGGTGGCGACGAGTTTTTAATGGTGGAGTAGATATCTTGGATACAATGTACCCAGGAAACTACCGAAATTTCTCAGAAGAATCAGCTTAGGTTTCAGCGGGGCTTGAACCTGCGCTTACCAGAAGTGAGAGATTCCATGGATTTTCTTTCATTTATTATAAAGTGCTGCGATCCTAAATGAAGAACTCTAAAGAATCTTAGCTTTATTTTCACTTTTTGTGATTTTGTCTATGCAAAAATAGAAGCGATCAAAGGCAATCTAAATATTATAGATTTTACGGGAGTAATGTGTATAACAATCGAATTATAGAGTTTTTCTTATATTTGCGATCCACTAGAATCACAGTAGCAGACGTCATCTGGAAACGACGACTCGGTCGTACAATGTACTATAGGCCTATCTATAAAACGACATGTATAAAACAACTTATATAAAATGATCAATGAATTAAAAGAAAAAGAATCAATTCTACAAAAATAATAATAAGATAAAAAGTTTAAGATTAAATCGAAACAAGAGTTTGATCAAAACCATGAATACGCAGTGGGAAAGTTTGTCTATAAATAGTGTAACTTTTATTATTTCTATCATAAATCTATAAATTCCATTTTTTTGTTTACGTATATGTAAGTTGTTTGTATTGAATTAGTTGATTCTAAGTAAATACAACTTAATAACACCCACTAAACCCTCCAAAAACCTAGAGTTCTTTAAAGTTCTTCACTTAGTATCACCCTATAATGCGGCTTCACAATAGAGTTTTTCCAAATTGTTCCATTCTGACATGGTTCGTAATAATATTATGAACTTTCAACGGGAAATGTGTCCTACATAACTTCCGGTTAATGAGTTTATCGCATAGGTGACCTGAAGTATGTAGTACGTACAGTGAAAGGAGTCAGATTTGAGAAGTACCCGAAAGGAAAGCCGTGACTTGAAACAAGATATCATTGAATGTTGCCAATGTAGATATTACGAAACACGAAATAACCTAGGTCACATTTCTGTTTACGTCAAGTGCTCTGAGTTCAAACTATTCCGCAAAACTGAACGGAATGTGTCGACTAGAAAAAGGTCTATTAAAGCCACCTGTTCAAAGCAGAATTCTCCAGCAATCGATATCATATCAATACAGAATCTAGCAACGTATATATTTGCATATAAACACAGACGCGAAATACAAATAAAAAAACATTTAAGGGAATATAGTGCGAATGTGGTATCTCGCCATCAGTCACCTTGGTAACCTAATGCATAATCGTGTTTCATTTATCAATACATCTGGCCTTCGTAGACAAAATAGCAAAATCAATGCAATGTAATATGAGTAGAAAGTATCTAAATGATTGAAAACGACATCCAAACATTGAGCTGACCATGAATCAATTTCTGTTGATAATTAGCAATAATTCACCAGTAAACATCGGAACTAGGTTTCTTTTGCTCTGGAGAATTCATATATATTGGGATTTCTCTAAATATCATTGTTAATTGTTCAGATTGTCTGAAACTGCGTGCATCAATCACACTGTGTATACAGGTAGAAGTGCTTCTAATGACCACAGTGGTATAGACTCGCGTCCAAATTACAATGTCCATGAACACAAACCACCAATTTGTGGCGAAAAATTATGCCTAAATGTTATACTTGCAGCTAATGGATACACCAGAGATTTATAGAACATTGGAATGTAAAAACTGAGGAAATGGTACTTTTGTCAGGTTGTAATATAGAAACAAGGATTTAACATATAAAAATCACAGATAACAAAGTATTAATCTTCAGAATTTTCAGGAGACATATTATATACAAATCTGGTCAACACCAGACAAACACAGACATCTGGAAATCCAGAGATAGGATCAGGTGCCAAGGAGGAGTTAGTATTCCATGTTGACCGGTCACACCCGCCGTGGGTCCACAGTCAAATTCCGATGAATATTTTGAGGAACAAATCCTCATTACAATATCAATTGGTGCAGAAAAAGAAATGTTCATCCCTGAAAAATGAATAACTTAGATTTTTGGTAAAACTTGGTCGTTTTGAAATTTCTGAGTCTAGGATATGAAAAAATTGGGAAACTATACAACATTCTAACTAAAACAGAAAAACTGAACTTAAGAAAATTATTTGAAAATATTTCATTGTTTATTTTGAAATTCCAAAATTAGCATTTTTGTGGGGGATGGGGAGATACAAGCCATTTTCATTTGGAATGGGTCCTGTAAGGACCGAAAACGGTCAAGAAAAATCCGTGCATGATCTGTAAAACTTTCCCTAACACAATAAACAATTTTTATTGTTTACAAATAAACGATTTTCATTTCCTTGGTGACACATGTCGTAATCATTACTTACCAGCTGTACACCGGGGATAAGAAGTAACGATGCTGCTATCATCAAGCCATACAAAACAAATCCAGCGTAAACAATCCCCTTATATTCTGTAAGAAAAAAAGAATTGCCGCTACTATCCTGAAAAATGAGTCAGAGAGCACAGGGGCTCGTATTTGGGCGGGAAATATGTGCCAGTTGTGAGTTGACTGGCATGCGTTCTAGATCGTGTTTATAGCGGACGTCTGTCTAGAACGGATGCCAGTCGACTGGCACATATTTTCGACCTAAATACGAATCCGTGTGACAGAGAAGGGGCAATTAGAAGGCAGTGTTTGCGTTCGTGTGCTATAACTTTATAACTGAGACAGTGGCTGAGAAAATGTTCCTTACGACATAATCAATGAAATGCGAAAAAGCACGGAATATTTAGTACGACGTAGTGCAGAAAGTTTTGTGGATTTTTCGCACTTGAGACAAAAACAGAAACTCCTGCTCTAGCCTACCTCATTCACATATTTACGATATAGTTTTTAATCCACATATCATTTTGTTCAAGTTATTTTTTAAAACCTGAAAATCGAAAAGTCCGCCGGAAGGATCTTTCTCTTAGCCGCTAGCTCATATAGATTCGACTCAAAATTTGATTTTGAAGGTAATTTCTTTACATTTTCATTCCTACATTCCCGTCCTAAATTATTTACATGATTGAAAAAAAAAAATAAAACTATTATTTTCAACATAACTGTGGCATGGTATGTATTTCAAGCAGGCCTACTCGGTTAAAAGTGAATCGAAGGTTACAAGTTGGAACCGGTGCCAGAAGGAGCGTTTCCCGCCTTTATAGCAGAACTGCCAAATTAATACATGTAGGCCAATATATAATTTACAGTTATAGTACATAGATATTTGTAGATATGAAACCTGCTGTCTTACGTGCCAGTGAGCAGTCAAACGTAAACCTCATCAATATGCGACATGTTGACGCCAGTTAGATGCTGAGGACACCATCAATATTTATATATTTGGAAGCAAATGGCATTGACACATTTAAATGTACATATATTAAGTTACAAAACTTTCAACGATCAAAGTACAATATATTGAGGTCACGCATGTAACTCAGATACATATATTTAAACCTCTCTCTCTCTGTTCCTGTATTTGCCTGTCTCTGTCTCTATCTCTCTATCTGGCTCTGTATCTCTCTCTCTGCCTCTCTTTGTCTCTGTATGCCCCCTCTCCCTTTCTTTCTCACTCTATCTCTCTCATTATATTCCGTGTACAATTTACCTGGGGAATCTTGGATAAGTTGATATCCGACATAACGAAACAGATAAAACACCAAACACACCAGAGAGTTGATCTGAAAGAAAATGAAGTATAATTTAAACCAAAAAACCCCGAATAATTTATATACAATAACAGTACGAATGCGGCAAGCAACATCTAGTTTCCCATCAAATCTACACGCATGAATATACGATAAAAACTTCTCGAATTTTGAAATATAACTTTAAAATGTAAACTTTTGTGTTACAGTTAGTTGATGAATTAGTTTGAAAACTGACTTCAAATTTCTAAAATAATTTGTATTGAACCTGTTCGAGGAGTAGGGGTTGTTTGTGTTTCTTGCTAGCTTGCAATTTTCATCGGTTTTAAAAACAGGGATTTTTCTTGTTACTGTAGATTTATAAATTTCATTTTATGTCACTTGTCAAACTATTATGAACTTTAAGAAGTGAAATATCTCTTTCCCCTCTGCCAGTACACAAACACAATGTATTGTATACGTTTTAAATGGTATTTTACGGCAAACTAAACATTTCTTTTTAATTCATTTTGTGACGGGTAGTTTTTAAGGGTGGAAGAGAGAACCTGGTTATAAGGTATCCGGGGAAGATGCCACTGGCTTTGAATTCGGCAATTAAACTGGCAAACGTTCGCACAAAACCAGGCTTAGGTTCTAGCGAGGCTCGACTCTAAGCTGACGAGAGGGGGCGTGATAGTCTAAACCAGTCAGCCACGAAGGCCCCTTACGATGTAGGCTACAAGTACAGGTATATATATATATATATACAAATGTATATATATATATATATATAATCAAAGTGAAAACATGTAATTAATATCCATCTAGTGAAATTTTCAGAATAAGGTACATGTATACAAACTCAAGTCAACTGTGTAAATTAAAGATCAAGATTTAGAACAAAATATATCAGTTACCTGAAGACGGAAGTAAGTGTTAACTTTCAAAATTTTCATAAAAACATTTTTTTTTTATTTTCTAATTACAATTAAAAAAAATGCAAAAGTCATAATTACCTGTCGTTTATTATCTAATATGAATAAATTTCTTAGTGCTATTCGACTACATACAAAATTCATGTCTTGTACATAATTATATCATGTTCCCACTTTTTGTTTTACCGGGGAGTTTATCAAACAGTGGGAACATGATCATTTCCCACTTCTTGATAAAACAAAAAGTGGGAACATGATGCAAAGAAAGTTAATGTTTTCAGCGGTGATGTTCTTGGTAAAAACAGAAATTTTCGCAATTTGAATGACAAAAAGGGTAATTATTTTAATAGTCAAATCCCGGATGTATCATAAGTGTGGAATTAGAACGGAAAAAATACACTGGTAAATCAACAGATAGACACCGGGGGATTTGGACTGTAAACAACCCGGCGTTCATCAAACGACTCGGTAGGGTTGATTTATTTTGGCTTTGACAGATAATGATAACCTACACGTAGGGTATACCAGCAAATACATGTTACATCAGCACCCAGTTTGTTCCAACATTTTGGAGCAAACAGAGTTACGCCATGGAGGACTGGAAACAAAGAAATGCTAGCTTCGTGTTTCTACGACGAGAGGATTAAAATGTAAGCCGTTTGTATTTGTTTGAAAGTCATTTTCGAAACAACAGAAGGAGAGATAAAACACAGACAGATGACACGCTCAATTGGGCTCGGCGTTCAACCTTACAATCTGGACATGGAATTTAACACAAACTCGATCTGTAAACAACAGCCGGAGGGACGTCTTTGTACAAATTGATATTTTACATAACCAATAAGTGTCTATCAAAATAAAATAACAGCCATTTTGTTCATACATACAGGTATATTAATCACTCAATTAATCTTTTTGTAACAAAGGTAACGTATTGTTGGAAGACTGCTACCTATTAAACACAATCTTTATGTTAACAAGAGATTGTTTTCCTACTGGCCTACCCACAGACTATCTTATCCCGACACCATAGCGCAAATCTTTTTTTTTTAAACAACGTTTATTTATGTTAGCTGACCAGAATTTGACATTTTCCCTACATTCCTATGGGGAGCAAAGCAAATAAGTTTATAAATTTATTAAGAGTCGCATCATTGCATAGAGCAGGTAGGCCTATATATACACACACCACTCCTTATATTCACCTAACACACGTGGGATCGCAGGGGGTTGTTGGGGGTACGGGTGCAGGGCTGGCGGGAGAATTTGCGCTTTGGTTGTTCCTATGGGGAGCAAAGCAAATAAGTTTATAAATTTATTAAGAGTCGCATCATTGCATAGAGCAGGTAGGCCTATATATACACAGAGAGAGAGAGAGAGAGAGAGAGAGAGAGAGAGAGAGAGAGAGAGAGAGAGAGAGAGAGAGAGAGAGAGAGAGAGAGAGAGAGAGAGAGAGAGAGAGAGAGAGAGAGAGAGAGAGATTACATACAGCTCTTTATGCCATGGGTCTAAATTTTGGATGCAATTTTCTAGTGAAATAAGAGGTAGCCTATTTTTAAGTTGAAAAACATTTTGATGAAAAATATATATAATGACATTTTACGAAATACTATATATTACCGCTGTATTTTCAATTTCTTTATAATATAAAAATGAAATAAAATACACATCAGGTGAAAATTTAACAAAGATGGACCTCTGGAAATCCAGAGGTGGATCAGGTGTCAAGGAAGACTATGCATCCTCTGTCGACCGGTCACAATCACCGCGAGTCCCCAGTGAAATTAAAATGAAATGCATGTGATTGAGAAATGAATCAGTACTCGTTATAATCGGTAAAGAAGAACTAAGAATCGCTATCATACAGGGAATTCAACAATTCACTCCGTGAAACATTGCTTGTATATCCCACTTTAAACACGGCTCTCTCAGTAATTGTCCTGATTCATATCGATATTATACATGTCTTTTTACCCCCAGAATAAAATACAACGTCAGCATTGATCTAAACATCCATTAAATTTACACAACCCAGTTTGCAAAACTCTTAAAAATGTACCAAAAGCACCGAGTCTCCATGAAATATCTAGTTAAAAAAACGCGAATGACTTTCGAACGGAAATTAGTAACACATTAATTTTTTCAATTATTATCAAATCATTTTCATCTGTGTGGTTTTCAAACTTGCATGAAGTTTTCGGTGAGGGGGCTTAAATTAAAGGAAGTAAAACATAAGTCGTCTCACAGATAAAAATTCTGAGAATATTTCTCACCATACTACAACTCTCTATGTGGTAAATTAAAAGTTTTGACTACTTCCGTTGTGTCAAATTTCGGGTTACAGATGTTAAAAATACACATGGAATTCGATTTCGTTTTGAGTAAGAACTCTCGTTATTTGAGTGTTATTACCCACCACAGCGCCTAATACACATGTTTTATGATGTACAAACACAACAAAAAGAAATATATCATTGTAAATTTAGTTATAAGGCTTTGTTTGCTCAAGGCGGTGTGACAATACCTTTAGATATACATCAACTTGATGGTCAGCGATTTTTATTTCGTTCTCTCGCCATAAGATATGTATGTATAAATGACTTATATTACCTGTTGACATTTCGTTTAAGTTAATTATTACTGAGAAAATGGGAAACCTATAAAAACAGGAACCATATAAATTAATATATCTACAAACGGTATAATTTATAATTTCTGGATATAAAAGTGAAAAATGATAATTTGACGGTCTGCAGTCCTTTGATGTTAACGAGGGGAAATTCCACGATAAATCGACGTCTCTGAATTAGTGATAAGAACATTTGTTTTAATGTTGATTCAATATTTACTCAAATCATGTTAAACAGCGGGTAAAGTGGTCCCCAAACAAACAAAGATAGTTAAAATCCCGTCTATGTAGATATACAGGGAAGTGGTTTCTTTATCTTAACGTTAAGAATTTTGTACTGTCTGACATTGAAATATACTGTAAGAGACGTCATCAACCCCTAAAAAATTGTCATGTCCATTGTCTGAATCCAGGGGTGTACGATTTAGTTTACAAAATTTTATAATAATTTTACATGTAAATGTGAACTCCTGAATTACGACAAATGGACCATACCATTTAATGATATGGGTGAGTATAAATGTGACCGCAGGTGTTAATGGGTTAAATGGTATTTTTTTTATGCCACGGTAAAAATATTTCAGTTATATTATTGTGGCGACATTTCAGTGGTGGAGAAGAGAACCCGACTGCAATATAACAGGGAAGAGTTGACCGGTCTTCCACAAGTAAACTGACAAGATTCAAGTGGGGTTCGACCCCACACTGTTCAGAAGTGATAGACTTCAGGGTTTTTTAATCACTCGCCCCACAAACACCCCAACTTATACCGAAAACACACTACTGATCGATCTCATGATCTATCTGTCTATCTATCTATCTATCTATCTATCTATCTGATACATGTAAAACCTCATTATACTGCCCAAATATGCATTATAAAGTGATTTGGCGCTAGCTTGGGGGAAACCTTAAATAAAATTATAGGGGAATTTGAAAAAAAACTGTGGCGTAAAGCGAGGTGGCAAATGAAACGAAGGGCATTACAAAGAGGTTTTACTGTATATAACCTCCCCCTCCTTTAACGTACAGAGTTTTGGTGCTATCAAATTGTTTAACACACATATACAAGTATTTAGACCAGATGTAACTGAAATACATATATACAAGTGTATATGAATTTTCACACATAATTTATCATTCCCATACATACTAAGAGCTAGTGTTACGGTATATTTATAAGTGGTTCATGTTCTACCGTGTAAGTGCCTAGGATGTCAACACTGCACATCAATCTTATGGAGTCAAGACCCCGTGGGGGTCAATATTCCGACATAATCATTAACACCACTTTGACATGCGTCAATGTCTGATACCGTTACAAATTTGATAGTACCCTACTAATATATTAAAATATATCTCTGCGTGTGATGAAATGACTCAGGGTTCCGTGAAATGAAAAATTCGTATCAAGATATTTGCGGGTGGTTCATGCCATTTCGAAAACTGATTATTAAAGATTTCAGTTTAGCTGAATCATTTGCAACTAATTTATTTGATTCGTAATATATTTTGTATTTCCTTTTTAAATTCTGATGGATCACTTTATAATAATGAGATATTTGAAGTAGTCAAAAGTAAAAAAAACCACATCAAAAATGAAAACTGAGGAATCATCGGAGGAGTTTTTGTAAACCGACGAGAGAGAGAGAGAGAGAGAGAGAGAGAGAGAGAGAGAGAGAGAGAGAGAGAGAGAGAGAGTATGTGTAACCGTAAATTAATTTTGTCAGTTTCAAATTCTGTATATATACACGCATTTCATTTCATATTATATACATGTAAATAAATGAAGGAATTAAAAAAAAAACAAGATAAGCCCAAACTGTCCTGTAGTTCATTTTGAATTTCTTATAAATCAAGAAAAAAATATACTGAAGAACATATATTAGATAGGGATATCTTTGAGCGGATCCAGAGAGGTATTTCGTCTTATTGCTGATACATGATGTATCATAGGTAGTTTTCAATTCAGAAAGTTTAATGTTACTAGCGATATATAAAAATCTAATATGTAAGGTTTTATATAATCTCCGGTGTTATACTTATTCCTCAAATCTAACAGTTAAAAAAAATTTGCACATTCATGTTTTCTCCAATATTTTACTATTGAAAGTCATGCACGTGCATTATAATGCACGAGTAGCCTGAAATAAGTACACTACTATAGAGTATGCGTGGTCATATTCCTGATATATGTTTGTGCATTTTAGCACACGTTTACAATTCAGTTTGGGCATCAATATTACATCTATCAACATATGTTCTGTTTACAATATCCACGTGCATGCTTATTGTACCACACGAGCTCCAGTCCATGCATGTAGGCGAAACCCCAAACAAAATAGATAATTTTGATATATAATACCTTCAATTTTTTTTGTCTATTTCAAATCTGTCACAATTCATAACTCATCTCGTATTTGGTATCAAACAAAGGAAACATATAATATATACCAGGTTGAATACGTTTGTTTAAGTAGCTAGGCTATGTGTTTAGTGTGAGAAAATATAAATTTACCAAAACGCCCCGCACGTGAACAAAGACCTGTATACATTCCAAGTGATATTGACAAATGGCCTAGCTATAATCTACATATATATACATATAAAGGATACTCACCAAACTATAACATCCACAAATCAGGGTCCCAACTCTTGTATTGGAAAAACATAAAAACGTCCGGATTATCGCCATTATATATTCAACTTGTAGTAACTTCTTCTAGCACAGAATCATTGTAAGTTATTGTCCAGAGTCGTTGTTAAAACATCTCTTCAGATGACAACACGACGACGATTCTCTTTAGTCGCAAACTGAGTCACTCGCACATCAGGAAAATAAGCGACTGTTTAGCTAACTCCTATGTATTGAGAATCACTGACCCGCTAGCTCAGTTTGCATGACGTCGCACGGCTGAATGCTCTGCATTCCAGAGTAGATCAGATGCTTCCCGGTGACTAAAGTTTTTACCTGTATTATAAAGGTGTGGTGTTACGAGTCAAGTCCTTGGACAGATCGGGTGGTCTCGACTTGAGGAGAGAAATAAAAATAAATCGGTGTTACGTGTAAATATCGATCTGTGTTGAACTTGTTCCCACAAAACGCACATCAACCTGTGCTAGTGAACTGTTCTAGGTATTTAAATCCATACTAACTATTGTAAAATAAAACAGACATTGAATAGAAATATAATCGTATTACAGGCGCTGGAATGTCTTTCTTTTTCTCTTTAACTTAAAGTTGAACACTGGACAAAGGCTCGTGTATATTTGACTTGTGGCGATGTTTCTTTTAGAAGGGTATATATAAATAATGTTGGAATGTCCCTAAAATTACTCATGATGTGGCATCTATTAAATTGAACATGCTTAAATGGACATGATTACTCAAAGATTTTCAAGATAATCACCACTGATTACACAGTGTTTCCGTATGCTAACTTTTAACGTGGTATATTTAATATTTTCCTTACAGCTTACACATGTAACATATTCTTACACACGTCGATTTGGCGGATCCAGTGGGGTGGAATGTGTCTTCGTTAGTTTTTTGGAAAGTGTCTCTCTCTCTCTCTCTCTCTCTCTCTCTCTCTCTCTCTCTCTCTCTCTCTCTCTCTCTCTCTCTCTCTCTCTCTCTCTCTCTCTCTCTCTCTCTCTCTCTCTCTCTCTCTCTGGATTTAAAGTCAGCAATTAAATTGTAACAAGTAAAAATTGTATTTGCGTGACGACATTTAGAAATAAAAAAACTTTTAACAACTACAATACGAAGACAGTAATGAATCTCTCCATGTGATCTTCTCCTGTCATTTTTTTTTACTATACATGCTAATGAGAATTTCGAGATGTGTCGCTAGTTGAAAAACCTAGATCCACCGACCGATAGTCACTGAAAGTTGATTATATTCATCAAAATAAAGAACGGTCACGTGTACTGGGAACGTAAATACTCGAAAAAGGCCTATTTAGGCCTACTTTAATCTTTTATGATATGGTCAACACCAGTTGAGGGTGTCCGCGGGATTAAATCCAGGTCGGGATCAAATATTGTCAAAGAGTATAGTTCTTTCACATTCTCTCGGGAGGGTCTCTGTCATGTTATGTTTTTTTTAATATACTGGGTGGGTGTAAATACAAAATTTACAACTACACACCCACCCGGTAAATTCAAAATTTACAACATGACACCACAAATGAACCATGAAATCTCTCACTTCTGGCCAGCTGGTGCAGGTTCGAGCCCCTCTAGTACCTAAGCTAATTTTGGTGAGAAATTTTCCCGGTTTACTTGCGGCGGGCCGGTGGTCTATTCCCGGATAATCAAATGGCAGTGTAATGGTTGGTGAAAGTCTTTATCTATGGAAGTTCAGCTCGTCACTTATGTCACCATAGAAGTGAAAAAAGTTTTCACGAGACGCAAAATAACAAACCTATCGTATATGAATTAAAGGTAATTTTTCTCATGTCGGTTTTTGTCGATTAAAATATTTCATTTATCGTCTAATGTCCTTAACATTCCACTGCATGTATGAGCTATGTAGTTAATTCATTCTTAAATCATTTTGGGACCCTTTATAGATACCACGGCACTTGAGAGAGACTAAAATTACAGATTCAGATTCGGTGCATTCTTTTTTTCATTCACAAAGAGAAGGAAAATAATAGCACATTTTAAATTATACAAATACAATGTGTTGCATAAAGGCTTTTAAAATGCAATATACAGAAGAAATACCCCAAGTAAATAGTATTTGTAGGAAAAAGCACGTCCTTGTAATTATAAGTAATCATAAAATTGCAAAAAGATTCTTTTGTTGGTGAAACCTCAATTAAAATTCCCTACATTGAAGACCATGGGTGTTTTTTTACAGCGAAAAAGCATTTAGCGTGTAAATAAAATAATATTTCTTGTTCCTTTACAATAATTAGGGTATTTGTGGAAATTGATATAGCAAGACTTAAAGTGATTAGGATATAAGTTATTACTTATCTCAAAATAGCTATATGACCCATGCTTAACTATGCTACGATATGTCATATTTTTTGTTTGAAATATTTAAATTGTTTATAAACTTTTTAACGTCAAGAACACACACGAAAGTCTACGACCGCCACACTGCAACCCGTCAATATTGTCGTTTATTCATTTCCAGTTTTGGTAAATTGAAAATGAGTACACGACGATCGTGTACTCATTTTCAATTTACCAAGATTGAAAATGAATAGTTTACGACAATATCTCTTCAAATGCGATAAAAATGGCTTCACAATTATTTTTTTTTTCAAAAATAAGACTTTATATGAAATATATAGCTAAAAAGATGGTGACCGAATACGTCTAAAATTTTACGTAAGGATTTACGGCGCTTCATGAAACGCAATCTAGGATTTACTAACTTTTTGCGTAAATTGGGTTACGCAAAATCTTACGTTTTCATGAAACGGGCCCCAGATCTCACTCCATCAGATTCCCATCTATTCTCAAAATTGAAAAAGGTAATTTTCAGTACCCGTTTCCAGACAGACGATTACGTAATACGCCATTGAGGCTCTTAAACATTGCTGACAAAAGGGTAGACACTGAAGGAGATTAAGTTGAAAAATAGTGCAATATGTCTCCCAAAAGACAAATCCTTGCATATGAGGCTCAACACCTATCAATTAACCCTGTGTAAAAAGTGCAAATACATTTAACACCATATGTGTGAAAATAATGTATTCAAATACACAAGGTGTTCAAGTTATAGACATAGATAAATGTATGTAATTGCAGACAAAAAATCCATTTATAATTTAAGTCGAAATCAGGCGATATCAAGCAATTTAATTTGCACATGCATGTTTTGTACATTTCTGTCTCGTGTTTTCAGCAACTCTTGTTGTACACGTGACACGAACAATCATGCGTTTATGCACAATAATTCATAATTATATAACACGAGGTTAAAAACATATATGTAAAACACTTGTTAAGAATCCGTTTTACGCCATTTTTTGTAAAACAAACACTATCAGAATATTTTAAAACAAACGGACACACGTTTTGTGAACATAAATATATTTCTATTTCAAATTATCTATCTATCTATCTATATATCTATCTATATATATATATATATATATATATATATATATATATATATATATATATATATATATATATATATATATATATATATATATATATATATATTATAGATAATTTGAAATAAATAGACTACATATTTCAACTTTTACCGTAAAAAAATATGCATACACTATGGTAAATCCATATTTTGTCTTGATTACTATACTAGTATATACATATGAAGCCATATATATAGGGTACGGTATTTTCAATTTACCATAGTTACGCTCATGATATCGATGGATGAGTCAGTTGGAATGTCCGCAACTCAAACAGAAGGACATTGTAGGTTTTCGATTCCAGATTCCGTACAGTCAATTTTATATGACAGACCACGGGAGTTGGAGAACGGAAAATTTTATCTGTAAGTTAAAATCGGGAGACAAACACCCGATCGTCGGACAAACGGGTGTTTGACTCTCGATTTTAACTTACAGATAAGATTTCCAGCTCCTGTGGACAGACGTAACACATTTAAAAAGTGACGTCACTATTTGGCATATTATGTCCATCAAACAGGTCAAAATTTGTGGAATTCCATTGGCGAATTTTAGAAGATGGGGTGCGGGGGTTGCAACCCCCCCTTTGAAAAATTCAAAACGGCCTCAGGCCCTCGTCTTTGAAGGCACGCACCTTAAGCTCTCGCATTTCGTAATGATAAAAATTCTCAATCCCCAGCCCCTTTCAAAAAATCCTGGATCCGCCCCTTGGATTTCATATATAGGGCTATAATTCTGGTGACGTCTTCATGTAAGTGAAGAACCACTGGTGGGGATGTAAAACAGCAATTAAACAAACAATATATTTACCATCACCGGGCATAGGTAAACTGAGAGAATACATTACAAACACAATGGCTAATAAAGGCACATTTATGTTTTATCGTGAGAATACACGTACAACTGCGCAATGTTTTGATGGAAAACTATTACATTTGGCTATAAACATGCAAACATGCTAGTAGGGGGCATATCAATATTTTGGTTGTAATTATCAACAAGTAGGAAGTTGTGAAATGGAAGGTCAAATTAGTATATGATCGTAAACATACAAGTAGAACTACATTGTTTAAAGATCACATATAATGTCGTGGGAATATTATACATATGTACACATACAATGAAAAGACTGAATATACAGCCAAACTTGCATTAAAAGCCACCTATGTATAAAGCACACCTTCCTCTAAAAGGTATTTAAATATAACCTTTGTTAACTTTTATATAACATGTATAATGAATAAACCTCTGTATAAAGGGCACCTGTCTGTAATGGCCACATTTGCCAAGTCAGACTGCATCTGGATTTTGGTATCAGTGTAAAAACAAATCCTACCGCAGATATCCATTCTCTATAAGGGAGGTTGTGGTGGTGGGGGTGTCTAAATTTTGCTCCATTATCAAGAGCATTACTCATATCCATATATGTCTTCCCAAGCCCTTTATTTCATAATAAGAATGGGGAAAGGTGGAACCTCACTATTAACACCACCTACATGACAAACCCAAACTGGTCTGATTAGTGAGGTGGTCTTTTAAGTGAGGTTTGGTATTCATTAGACATTTATCAAGAGACTGAAAAATTGTGGTCTGAAATGTGAGGTGGTCTCCTAAGCGATATATATATATATAGTAAGTAAAATGTCTAAGTATGAAGTGTGTGTGCTTGATTCTGTTGTATCTGTAATTTCTAGTTCGCTGGGATATATCACATTGACAGATGTATGAAAATTGTCATTATTAATTGACAAAACGTCATCGATATATCTAAATGTCAAATTAAAGGACACAGCTAACTTTTTCCTCTTTTGATTCAGCAGTTTCTGAATGAAGTCTGCTTCGTATGAATAAAGGATCAGGTTGGCCAATAAAGGGTCACAATTGGTTCCCATAGGAATGCCGACAGTTTGTTGAAAGACCACGTCTCCAAACATTACAAATATATTGTGTGTTAGAAATTCCAGCATGCTTTTTAGAAACCCAGTTTTGCAATTATTCACTTGCAATTGATTAATTCGAATTTACTTTTTGTATATGCATACCACACTGGACCTGAATGTATTTTCACATAATACATTGGAATATAAGATTTTTTTTATACCTTTGTATAGTGCTTACTGGTATTTGTTATTGTACATCAAGTACAAGTAGTAAACGTAGAAGTAATCACAAGTGTAAATATTTCTGGTAAACAAAGCTAGTGCCCCTTTAAGTTTTGTATAGTACATCTAACTTTGGGAAATAAAGAATACCAGCTGATATTCCGGTGATCAGGTGAGCTGGATTTTTGCAATACCTTCAAGGATAGAGTCAGACCAGGTAGTGACACAGGTGCAAATATCATTGTGCTTCATTTAACATTTAATTATACACGGATGCAGAAATCCCTGTTCAAGCACGTAGCGACACTATATATTCAGCATTCTTTAAGTGTGAAAAGTGTAAATTCTTCCGACACTGGAGACGGACAATATAATGACATTTAGCTTCACGTGAGAAATTTAGCTTGCGGAGTAATTTTTCACTGTCATGTAAAGAAAACCTGTGAAATAGACAATTTTGTTAGAAAAAGGTGATATTCCGTGCATTTAGCTAAATTTAAAACGTGCGAGATGTTAAAAACTTTCATTTTATTGTGTTAACGAGCTTTTCTTGCTTGTAGGTGTAACATAATGCATTTAAAGGATGATAACTTTGTTCATAATGTCTGTGCCAAAAAGGTGTGAAAATGAAAATTAAGATAAATATCATTGTGACAAATACAAATGAATTGACTACAGTTAGTTTATTTCACCTGGAAACAACTGGGCATCCATATGAAATCAAAGGGTAGAAGAGGTCCATG
Organism: Atrina japonica; assembly: GCA_030159075.1. Lineage (NCBI taxonomy): Eukaryota > Metazoa > Mollusca > Bivalvia > Pterioida > Pinnidae > Atrina > Atrina japonica. The sequence goes on from BROG01000079.1 coordinate 1,143,444, forward strand.
TCCATTGAATTGGTTCACATACATGTACACTTACCGCTAGTTTTTTTTTTCCTACAGGCTAAACTACAAATGCACTTAAAACTAAAATTTTGTGTCAATTGACAAATTTTGTTTAAAACTGAGAATTATGTATGAGAAAGAAAGTGACAGGAAGGGAAATAGATTTTACGAGATTTCATGTTTTTTTTTTTTTTTTTAACAAAGTCGACAAATTCCTTTACTGAGCACTTTGCATAATTGGTCATGAAGTAATTGGTGCAATCATCAATTAACAAGATCAGTACTGAGTTAGAATTTTCATTTCTTTGTCTGATCTCTCCCCTTCACATCCTGAAATTACGGTCATTAATTCCCATTACTGTTTCTAAAGAACTTTGGTTTTGTGTACACGTTTATAATAATGGCAATAAAGAAATTTGCCTGAAAATCAAAATCATTACACATTAAGCAGGATTTCAAAGTAACAGGGTTCAACATTAGTGGGTTCCACTGTACATACTAAAATGTATGGCAATGATGAAGATTTGTTACGTACAGCAAATGTAGCCATCATAAAAAAAAAACCATTTTATTTGCCGTATACATGGAAATTTTCACTCCCATTTAATTTTTGCCATTTTTGTCCTTAGATGAGGGCAAATTTAAAATGAAAGTGAAAATTTCAAGCTAAATAATTGAAGCACAGACATACAGGCCATCCTTGATACTATGGTGATAAGACAAACTTTAGACGATTGAAGCACAGACATACAGGCCATCCTTGATACTGTGGTGATAAGACAAACTTTAGACGAGTTGAATGTATTGTCTGGGCAAAAATAACCCGGGGCGAAAATAACCTGGGGCGAAAATTTCCAGGTATACAGTATTCGTATACTGGCAGATATCTTGAATTAATGTATATACTTCATACACATTAGAAATCCCTTACTTTAGTACACATACAAATTTTTTGGATAAGATTTTTTTAACAAAATGGAGGTCATGTAGGACTGGAAATTGACCCTCAATGTATTAAAAACATTACATTTCAAAGAGTACATGGTTTTAGTAATATGTGAATGAAGTAAAACAAGCTAAATTGTAGAATTTATATCCCACACTTTCCCCCTTTCGTAAAGGGGCAATCATATTGTAGGTAAACTCTTTTGAGGTTAGGTTGAAACATGTAGTTTTCATGCTGTTGACACAAGATGTATTGCTTGGACATCAACAAAACCTAAAGCCTTATACACAGGTTAAATATGTTATTGAGCATGTATTATGGAGTAACGTGAACTGGTTGAAATAAGCATAGACTGAATATCATATACTTGTAATGATGCTAAGTGGATCTGTGGTAATCTGCAAGGATCGTAGTCCACACAAAATGGTGATCGGTGTATGGAACTGGAAATGAATGTCTTTGAATGGCTGCATTTGATGTCAGGATGAAATAAATAGTTCTGCCATGAAGAAAAGTTTGAAGAAAATCGGATAATATTTGTTGCCGTGATTGCATGGAAATGACAGAAAATGACATTTTTAGTTAATTTAGGGGCCATAACTCCGCCAAATAACATGCACCAAAAGTGGCGATTGAACTTGGCCGAACCCTTTCGGCATTTAACCTTGTTACCAAGTTTGAAGACAATCGGATAATATTTGTTGCCGTGACTGCACAGAAACAAAGAGTGACAGACAGACAGACAAACCCAAATTAAATCCCTGTTTCGGCGAAAGGGGGGGAAAGGTAAGAAAATGAAAGAAAGAATAATTAAAATATATTTAATTTGGTAACTAGATATGCCTTTACTCAATCGGTTTTCATCTTTGGATATTCTAACATGGCTACTCTATTGTCTGTTATTCTCTGATATTGTTCTAGTTGTTTTATAAAATTATTCGCTGTACATTGAATTGGAACCGATTCACAATGTTCTAGCACTGATCTTTTTCGCTTTGCGAAATTTTCCCTAATATTAACTACGTTGGCATGATCTTTCTCGTCCCTCTCTGGAAGATCGTCAGTTTCAGTTGATGAATTATCTCCCTTGAAAAGATTGTGAATTTGTGATAAGAACTGAAGCTCTTTTATCATAGATCTTTTGACCTCATTCAGTGCTTGTTGGTTGTCGGAGTATTGCAATATGATGATGTCGTCAGGTAAACATGAGTACAGGTGTTGTAACAACAGGTACAGCTGTTCTGTATCCCTGAAATAAACACCAAAGCACAAATTATCATCAGAACTTTGTGACAGCTCATTAGAATAACTTTATGATTTATTTTTTTTCTATTTTTTTTTTAAGATTTGATTGAATTGAATGGTCATTGAGCCTGGAGAAGAATTAAGGTGTAATGTCAGTGATTCTGGAAAAGATGTGTAAAATAACAGTAAATAATTTTTATTTCACAAAATATTTAATTTTGAATAAATTTTGCAAAAGACTCATCTGAGAATTAATATATCTAGTGATTATTGATATTATAATATTGTTTTGGTCTCACGAATAACATCAATGTATAACATCACTTTCTTGCTGTCCATGTACATTGTATGAACTGTAACTTCCAAAGTGTTTCTTCAAAAATAATTTAAGTATGCAAATCATCGAAAGCAGTATTCTTCTTTAAAATTAAAGAAGTAAAATTCTATAAACATCAAATGATTTAAAAAATTTATGTGAAAACCCATATTTTATACCGGAGACATAATCTGCCTCTGCTTAAATTTAAATACAGTGGAACCTGTCTTGAGAGACCACTCTGGTAAAAGACCACCTGCCTTCTGAGACCACATTCTGAAAAAACCACTTGGTTAATTACAGTAAAACTTATGTACAAAGACCCTCTTATTGACACAATTACCGTAAACCAGTCTTGATAGGGAGGTGGTCTTTACATAGAGGTTGATGTTTAATGAAACTATTGGGAGCAGGTGGTCTTTATACACAGGTGGTCACTAAAGCAGGTTTTACTGTAATCCTTGAGACATTGACAAAACCTCTTTTGTGAAATCACCTGTCTTGGGAGACCACATTTCAGAGGGAGATGGGGTGGTCTCTCCGGACAGGTTCCACTGTACATAAAAATAAAATTGACCATTGGATCTTTGGATAGTCTTCAACCCTAAGTATCCAGATGGTATGATCTTTTCTTTTGTTTAGACCAGTCTATTATGGCCTGTAGGGTTTAAAGCCTTAAAAGTATTTTTCAACTATTAAAATATGTGGATTCATAAACATGTATTTAAGAATATGTTAGAAAAGGTTAGTACAGAAAAATAAATTATTCGCCAAATTTCGCAGGTTTACAGAAATTTTTGTTCTGACCTAAAATGTAGGATCATGATTTCGACAAATTTACAACATATAATGCATACATTGTACATATGCATGTAAACTTCTACAAAATGTTTGCCATAACAAGCATTCTAGTTCTTGTTATCAAGACATTTTGAGAGAATGATTCCAGATGACTTTATTTCACTTTTTCTTTATTATTAACTCAACCTGATGGGTGCATGACCCTTTCACTCGGTGAATCTTTTATGCAAAAAAAAACAAAAAAAAACTATGACAAGTTTAGATGAATTGACAATGTGAAATATCAATTTCAGTGCAATAATAGGCCCCAAGTGGACACTTACATGATACAGTCTACACTTGATAATCTTTGATAAGATTACTTCATTTGAGCTTTGGTTCACGCGAGTTAAAAAGCTGAGCTGTGTTTTTTTTAATATTAGTTGTGTAATTACATGTATGACATGGAATATTCTAAATCATTCACGACATTTGGACATCAAGCACCCGAGGTCAAACATACCGCAACTCGACCTTGTATTTGAGTATTTATTAAATGTGTAATTCTCTCTTTGATATTTAAATGTCAATCGAAATCAAATGTTCAATTTGACAATAATACAATATATATTAATATCTCCGTAAATATTTAAGGATATTAAAATTTAAAATATGAAATTATAAAAACTAGTATATTCCCACCGTGATTTACTAGCGATACACATTTTTAGAATGGTATTAGCTATATAGTCCCATGTTCTGTCATAACAATATGTTTGTTCGATCGTGTTAAATTAAAAGTAGCCTAATGTATGCAGAATTAATTGTAGAATTATGGGATGTAAAAATTAAACTCATATTTTATTATTTTCATGTTAATACATTTAAAACATTTACATACTCAAGGGTTTAGTTAAATATGTGCAAATAATTTCATTCTGCCTTTTAAATGATGATCATGTACATATAAATGTAGTTCTGACTGAATTTGAAAGGTCTTATATTTTGTTTTCATTTCTTATTTTCATGTATTTTTTCACAATTAAATATTTTCTGATCCTTTTTACAATGCTCAATTATTTAAACTTCTACAAAGTACTAGATTCTTATATCATTTTATAGTCATAAAATGCAAATTGAAAAATGTGTTGAACAACAAAACCAGCCTTTATAGGGAAGTGGTCTTTATATAGAGGTTGATTTGTACACAAATTGGGGACATAAAAAAAAACGATCTTTATGACCAGGTAGTCTTTATACACAGGTGGTCGCTAAAGCATGTTTTACTGTACAAATATCAACAACTGTCATCTGTGATTAAAGTAGATATGGTCATACATGTACATACATGTGTATCATAAGAAATTAACTGTAACATATCATTTGACATGAACTGAACATATCAAAATTTACAAATTAATATGTACCATGTATATGTTGTCACTGATACAGCTCGCTCCTTCAGGCATCTCCTGACATTCAACCGCACACCATACAATGCTGGGATAGAGGGCATGTATAATTTGTAATTCTGATTAAATGTGAAACCTGACAGTGTCTCTAACCATTCAGGAAATAATCGCAGGTTTGACCATGTGGACCTGACCTCCAGGTCATTCATTTGCTGTAAGGCAGATAAAACTAACTGGTCTTGGAGCAGATCTGAAATCAATTTAAATACATTTTAATCAGTTTGAAATTAGATTTTTAAACCATCAGTTTAGTTGAACTGGAAAGATTTATTAATGGTCAGACTGTATCAGGATACATGTTCTATAGTTTCCATGGGGGCCCAAACTTGGCCCCATTCCCAATGCAAAATGCATGTATTTTTTCCCAATTTGATGAAAAAAATTCCCAGTTTCCCCCAATATTACACAAGTTCATGTTAAAATTCCAAACTGTGTAGCCTATGGCATTTCCCCAAAATAGACAGAAAAAGCCTCTCATCTGAATAAAAAAGTTTTAAACATGTGTGTGTACAATGTAAATAGTTACATGTACATATATGTACTAGCTACACGTACATGTAAGTGTAATTATCAAAATACCGTAATGATTGATTACACAAATTTTCACTTGCAAATGATTAATTCAACCTAACTACCAATATTTGGATATGCATAAATAACACTTTGGACCTGTCCTTATTTTCACAAAATATATAGGAATACAAGATTTTTTTTATGCCTGTGTATACTCTTCTTTGCTGTAGTACATCAAGTACAAGTAGTAAAAGTAGAAAAAAATCGAAATGATTTTTGGGGTTAAACACAGCTAAAGGAATCTTGAAATAAAATAAATTAAAACAAAGATTCATTTTTCTGCATTGACAAAACATCATGATGACTACCATTTTCCAATTTTATTTAGCAAGAGATAAACATGTGGAAATTACATTTGAAATGCAGAAGGGGAAAGGGACTTTTACAAGTACCTGTAAGTACATGTAGCAATTAACGTGAAAATTGTGTTGTCACTGAGAGCTTTATGAGAGGTTGTGACACCGAATGTATAATTACGTAACATATGATACGTAGTAGTACTATTACATAATTCCAAAAAATGTTTTATACATGAACATATATATAAATTATAATTATTTGTCTGAATGTGTTAATTGTGATTCTCATGTGGAAAAGTTGAAGTGTTAAGGTAAAAATGGTACACTTATATTATGATACATGAAGAAGCTTCATTTTAATACACCATAAAAATGAAAAAAATATACACATGTGGTGTACAATGTACCCTTATAAACTGGCGAGGTGGGGTCTTATGAACCCTTTCTTGTTCTGGGCAAGTTTAAATTTTAGGTAATAAAGCATTACATTAAAATTTCACTGACTAGAGTAATCTACTTGTCACCATACAAAAGAGAGTATCCAGTGAGGAATAAAAACGTTTTTCCTGTGCAGCTTGTCATAACCGAAAAATGAGTAGAATCATCTGTATGATAATCAAAAGGTTACTACGCCTCGCGAACTTATGTGAATCGGACAAAACATTGTATACATTATTATATATCCAGTTCAGATGGATTTCAGTTTACAAAGTTTCCATTTGAATTTTGAATGGTGTTTTATGCCACACTTAACAATTTTTCAGTTAAATGGTGTAAGTCAAATGGTGTACAATGTACCCAGAAGGAGACCATTGGCCTCTACAAGTAAAATGGCAAACTTTCGCAGGATATCAGCTTAGGTTCCAGCAGGGCTCGGACCTGCGCTGACCAGAGGTGAGAGAGACTTCATGGTTCACAGTATGATGCTCCAATCACTAGCTATAGGCCGGCCCAATTACTGCTGTACATGTGTTATAGTACTTTTATACTACACTGTAATTGTATTTGTTTGTGATTTGATTTGATTTTTTGTTTTACGCCATACTCAACAATCTTTCAGTCATATGATGACGTCCAGTTTTTATTGGTGGGGGAGAAACCCCGGTTACCCGGGTAAAGACCACCGACCTTCCACAAGTAAACTGGCAAACTTTCCCACATAATCCGAAACGACCCTAGCGGGATTCGAACCAGAGGTGAGAGGCCTTGTGATTTAAAGCGCAATGCTATAACCACTCGGCCACGGAGGCCCCCTATTTGTTTTTTAAGGATGATGTACACATGTACATGTAACGGTACATCTGTATTTCTACATCACTTCCAGTTGTATCGTTACAATGAAATAACTTTATCATCTGTAGCAACTGGCTGTCTTAACATTGTAGTTCTACTATGCAGAAACGTTTTACATTAACATGTCTTTATGTTAGTAGTTTTTTCATTAATTACTCATTCACAAATCACCCATGCAGAATCTAAAAGATTAAATAGATTTCTCATTTCTATTGTTTAGTCCGATCTTCGTTGTATTAGGCCTAAAATAAAATTAAGTTTGTTTGCTGTTTACCGACCGACCCACGGAAATAACCACGACTTGGAAAAATTTATTTTATCGGAGTAGTGTAAAATAATGGCCAGAACGTATGTAACATGACACTAGGGGCCTATCAAGGAACTGCAAATTCATAATATGACCTCTTGTAACTCTCTGATAGACAGTCAAACCTGCCTTAAAGGCCACCTGTTTTCAGCAGCCACTCGTCTTCAAAAGCCAGTTTCTGTTCCCCCCAATTTTACTATATAAACATACCTAAACCAGCAGCCACCTGTCTAACGTGGCCAGCGGCCAGTGATATACAGAACAAAATGCTTGGTCACACTGTTTTCAGCAGCCATTTTTTTAGTATTGTAGATCACATGATCTATTTTTAGAAAACCTGTAAACAGGTTAGCTTGGCAGCACTGTAATGTACATGATTTTGACACCTGATCATCTTAACATCAAACTATCATGTATTGGTATATGAATATACATGTGTTGCTATACACTGCATAATGGACACCAATTTTCTTGCGATTTTTGTCAACCTGGAACCAAAGGCCACCTGTCTTATGCAGCCACTTTTCCAATCTCCCTTAAGTGGCTGCTGAAAACAGGTTTGACTGTATTACCAATCCATCTACAGTATTAGGCATATTATTCGCCGAACTTTCCGTCCCGATTTTAAGCGATTTTTTTAAGGGGGGGGGGGGGGGTTAAATCAGGATTTTACCCTAATCCGTTTGGAGATTTTGTCTGGCGGGGCAACACGACAGAATCTCCAAAGGGATTTATTCAGATTTTACTCACTCAAAAAATCGCTTAAAATCGGGACATGAAGTTCGGCCTAAGCTACTGCTATATCCCAGAATGACACATGTATTTTCTCTATGAATACTATTTATAAAAATAGGAAACCAAAAATCCTGTATGATACATGTTTTACTAAGATAAACAATTTACACCTGTGTAAATTTGTTTGATATGTTTCCTCCTTTCATAAAAGCTGAAGGGAATAATGTTATAGCAAACATAAAATCGTGTAGACAGTTACGTAAGAGTTACCTCCCATTATTTTTTTAATTTCAAAAATATTTGTCAAAATGTAATAACTTTACGAAAACGATATCAAATCTAGTAAAATGAAATCAATTAAATTTATACACCTGTTTTCTTTAACATAACCCTGTGTATTTCTCTAATTTACAATAGAAATATATTAAAAAGTCCCAGGAAAGTTATCATTTTATTATTTTCATTATAATTTGTATAGAATATGACTGACTGCACAATGACAGAAAAATTTCCAATAAAATAAAATAAAATAATTTCCCTTCCTACCTACCCATAGGTAAAAGGGTAGAGTCGGTAAACAGAGAATATTTTATGTCTGGCCTTGGGGTCTGTAGGTTTGATCAGGTTAATACACATGTGTGTATATCTATCAGTTTTTAAATTTCTTCTAAGTTTTAAAACACAATAGCCACTGAAAAAAAAAACAATGGACTCCTCCATAAATCAATGACTTTGACCAGTCCAATTGTGTCTTTAGGGGTGAATGAATTAAACAACAGTACACGATCAAAGGAATCTTGAATAAAAACAAAAGTTATTTTTTCTGCATTGGCAAACTTGATTACTATTTTCCACCTTAATAGCCAGAGATGTACATATAGTATGTACTGTAGGAATTACATTTGAAGTGCAGAAGGTGGAAGAGATTTTTACAAGTACCTGTAGATAGCAATTAACGTGGACATTTTGTTGTCTCTGAAAGCTTTACGAGAAGTTGTGACACCAAATGTATAATTACATAACATACATATTACATAATTGCTAAATATGTTTTATACATCAACACATTATAATTATTTGTCTAAAAGTGTTAATTGTGCATCTCAGGCGGAAAAATTGAAGCATACTGGTAAAAATTTTCCTCTAATTTAGATACATTGTGTACATGACTTTTGACATGATTTTCCACACTCTTTTGGGAATGGGGCCTGGGCCTTTTGAATTAGGAATTTGAAATTGGGAAATCTAGAAATACATGTACATACAAAACTATGTGAAAATAAAAGAATCTCTTCAAATTTGTTGTCATTTGACTTTAATTGGGAAATTTCGACTGTAAATTGGGAAAACAAGCATTGTTTTTGAATTGGGAATGGGGCCTTATTTCAACCCTGTACATGTATGATAGGGTGGTAAACCCCAGCACTGTATTAGTAGCCTTATTTTAATTCACCATAAGAATGATGAAATATACACATACAATCTACAAATATACATGTACATGTACAGAGACACAACTATCTATATTTATGTGTATGAAGCAGCTGCTTCATTTGTTTTTTTTTCTTCTTTTTTTTTAATAAATAATAATGTCATGGAAATTATTGGAAACAGTGTTATTTTTATTTAAATGTTCAATTTTCTCTGCGCTGTGCTTTCCCCCAACTTAGGGGGACTCAAACCCTACCCCAACTGTTTTCGGGCCATAGTTATACCCCTGCAGTGAAAGTTGTGAAACCCATCTGGAATGAACACTCTCATAAAATGCCCAACTGTCTTATGAGGCCATAGTGATTCTGAAAACCATTTGGTGAAGAAATCCTTTGAATGAAAGGTTCCTCTTATGAGAGACCACCTGTCTTGAGAGACCATATTTCAGTGGCAGATAGGGTGTTCTTTCAAGAGAGGTTCCACTGTACATTCAGTTCAGATGGTTTCAGTTTACAAACTTTTATAAATTAGTACTTTAAAAGCTCTTGTCCAATTGACATTTATCATGATGTACATGTATATGTAAGGTTCAAGGTTTTAAACATTTAAAAATTATCAAAAAAATTACATTACTTTTTGCATACAAAAAGTAAACCTTCAATCATGGAAGGTAATTTTAAAATACATGTAACAAGTAACAATTACATAATATTTTGATGCTTTGGACCAGAAATTATACTTCGAGATAAAAACTTCGAGATGGCCGGAATAAAAGTAGTATAAATATATACGACAGTAAAAAAAAAAAATGGGACCGGTGTCGTATAATAATCGGTCCGGCCTCAAAATGTGTTCGGCCGGACTGAAAATGTTAACATAATCGGTGCGGCCGGACACATTTTGAGGCCGGACCGATCATTATACGACACCAGCCATTCAACTTTGACATAACCAGAATTTCGACTCATCAGATTTCAAGAAAACAAGATTCCACTGCATGTTTTAGGTGAAACGTTACATCTTTGTCATGATACTATACGTATCACGATACATGTCTACGATACGATATGTATTACAATTATTTTTACATACAGTATTTTCCTCATAAATGTACCAATTCAAACTTCATGTGTTACTTGTTGTTTCTGTTTGTAATAAAAAGCTACATTACCAATGACAGAATATTAGACTTTTTGAATATGAAACAGATTCCAATGAAACCTACAAGTGAAATTGAGTTGCTCCCCCATGTTTAGCAATGTACTGAAAAATGTTATGTCATACTGGATGTACATGTAAGGCCATGCTCGATTGGAAGTGTATACCTGATTATCCAATCACAATACGTGTAGTATAGTAGTGACTTGCGAAATTTGACAATTATTTTTGGTATTCTATCAAGCCAGTAACAAAATGGAGGATCAATGTTGTAATAATTTTGTATAAATTTTAAAACAGATTTTGAATCGATTGATATACGGATGTATCATGAATCATATCGTTTTAAAAAATATCATATTGATACGGTGGTGCAACGTTTCATTCCTACTGTATCTACCTCCTTACTACCGTACAACGTATTTGAAAATTTACAGAACTTGACAGATAAACATGTCAGATGACATGGCTGGCATTAGCATATACATGTACATTGTAAAAGGCCAGTATTTAGAAGTTGTTTTAAAAGTACTGTACATTACCACATTTTTGTTATGATAATAGGTCCGGTGTTCAGAATTTAGAAGGATCTGTATTCAAAAGTTATTTTGTTGTTGAAAACAGAAATGGTAATCAGTGTCAAGAAGTGATCAGGTTTTTAAAAGGATCGTTTTTCCAAAGTTGCACTGTATTATACATATATATATGTATACATATATGTTACAGAAGAAATACTCAGAATAACATGGACAAGACAAAGACTTTAAATACAGATTTTAAGTCTATTAAAATTTAAGCAATGCAACTTAAAAGGAAAAACATATGGCACATACTTTTTTTTTTGCAGTCAGTTGTTGAATGAAAGGAAAAGCTGAGTGTGAAGGGAGATAACTCCTGGTTATAAAATTAACAATTTATAAAACTTGCCATAAATAACATATATTATAAAGTTATTCATAAAGGTATAAAAACCATATATAAAATACATAATATACAATTGTATATATGTAAAAGAAATATGAGAGTAAATGAGAGAATTCAATGATTATTCTTGATTTCTAATACCATAATCAGATTATCAAAATACCAAATAATTAAGTTACATGTATCTTATATTTTTCCAACTACCTGTAATTTATCATGATTTTTCCTTATCTAGCCTACAAAATTATTAATATCTCTCAATCTTGGTTATGATTTTTCACACATACATGTACTTAGAAACACAAATATTCCCTACTGCTCACTTACATAGATCTTGATGGATTTCAGCCTATTACCAGTTTATACATGGAGGGGTTGGTAAATCATATAGATCTAGGAGTTTCTTTAAATCTAAAAAAAAAAAACTGGCAGCTCCCTTATAAATTGAAAATTGTAGAGTATGGCTTCAGACATGATTGTTGGAATATAAAATAAAAACACATAACTAGCAAGCTTACCTTGATGGCTATAACTGTCGACATCTGGTTTGAAAATGATTGTATATTTATCTTGTAACACATCTGTAACTTTTAAGCTAACTGTACCACCATACATAGTTTTAAAACCTCTATAAGCTTCCTCATTTTGACTGTGTATTGCATACATATCACCCCTGTCAAACACTTTAGAGGCATACACTAAATCACAGTTTTGAGTTTCATCTGTTTGAGATTCATTTGTCCAACACACAAGCACCTGACAGGTAAAACAAGACAATGTTCCAAATCTAGGCACATCTGAAACACAAAGAGCTGTACCACATGAAAGGGGAGGTAACTCACTTCCTAAGCAATGTGAAAGAGGTGAGTTGTCTTTCTTGAGTCTCTTTGGTTTTATAGGATTATCCAATGCTTGCTGTGATTGTGTTGAAGATTGTTCTTTGCGTGACGGAGATGGATAAAAATAACTTTGGCAGTAAATCTCATGTTGTGTGGAAGTTGAAGCAGGGGATGATATTGGAATTAAATCTACTTGTATATTCTTGAGTAACCTGAAAAAGCAAACATTTTTTAAAAGCATCTTCAATGAAAACAAATGATTATTGAAAAAAAAAAATAATAATTCAACTCTGTTTAAATACAGAATGTATCAAAACCCAATCAAATTAAAAACCGATTTCTCACAGCTCTATTTTTCTGATATGTCGCATAGAGGATCTAACACATTAAACCACTACATGTATGAGGTCACATGCGGATGACCTCTCGTACATGTGTAATGATCGACCAATGAAAATGTGACTTACAAAACGAATGTTTAAGAGATGTTATTTATTTTATAAAGAGGGCAATTTCGGTCCACAATAAATATTGGAAGATCATTGGTGATTGGAACCTATCCAAGGTTATGGAAAGAGTTCTTCACTTCTGGGTTTTGTGTGTTCAGTGTTGTGTATAACATTTAAATGTTTACATCTCTTTGCCATTTGATCGCTTACAAGACCGTGTGAGTCACATTTTCAATGGTAAAAAAAATGACACACCATGACGTCATCCGCATGTGACCCCATAGCAGACTGCCTTAGATCCAATACACAACATATCAGGAAATGGTTTTAAATTAAATTGATCAAAACAATTATGTTAGATTGTCATCATACATGTAAAATAAAACAAAGGTCGGAAGATAAACATACTTGCCAACTCTAGACACAAAGCAGAACAAATCAGTTTTTTTAATTTTGCACTGTCAACCAATGTACCACCCAATAAGAAAAATCTTGATGCCAATTGGATAACTGACACCACACTTATTTCCTCCCAGTGCAAAGTTTTTTCAATTTGCAATCACTAACATGTCAGTACTTATCACTTCTAAACGACCTTAGAGTCCAACGCTGTATTACCTTTTTTCGTATTTGTAGATGTGCTTACATAGAGATTTATACGATGGTAGTATTGGTAGTCAAATGCTGAATTTTTAAGTCATATCATATTATACACATACCTATCACTGTTGTTTTTAACGGTGGTACCAACAACCCATCTGTTTCGTATGATCCTCTGCCACACTGGTCCTACCGAGAGACTGCTAACCACATCACTGTTATCTGATGGGGTTGCTGAAGCCGAAGATTTCTGTGCTGTACTTTGACATTTGTTGAGCAGGTTAACCAATGAAGCCTTTGTAAGAAATACAAATACCGTAACTTGTTATAAGTGTCATGTTCTCCAGACAAATAATAAATGATCATGAAGTACGTATACATGTATGTTGAGAATAAAATGGATACATCTCTCTCTTTCTCTCTCTCTCTCTGTGAGTGTATGTACATGCTTATTTATGTTTATAAATGTACAGTATATAGATCAGAAGTTAAATGTAAATTATTCATACCATATTGTCACATGTAAACCCATTACTGTACATTCAAAGTATGTTATCAGGGATTTTCTATCCTATCATAGGGAGGGGGGGGGGGGCAAAATTAGGCCCCATTCCCAAAAAATGAATTTTCCCCCCAATTTGGTGTCCAAAATTTCCCAACTGAAGTCAAATGACAATGAATTTTCAGAGATTCTTGTATTTTCAAATAGTTTTGTGTAATCCAAAATTTCCCAATTTCAATAAAATGTTGCTAAAATTCCCATTTCAAAAGGCCCAAACCCCATTCCCTAATGAGTTTGGAAATCCCTGGTTATCAGGTAAGAGAAACTAAGTAAGAATGGTTAGCATTTGAAATCTTTAGTGGAAACATTGCCTGCTGGTAGATTCACAAATAATGGGGGTATCCTATACAAATGCTATATGTTAAATTCATACATGTATATATGATACATGTCAATAATGAATCTGAACACTGAACAACATGGAGATATCTATTACATGTACCGGGTATATATGTATATTTATAAATTACCTGGCTTTTACTGGGTTGTCCAGTGGGATGTTTCCAGGAAAGCTTATTCCAATTATCCACAAGGAACTGCTTTCTGTGTTTTTCTATCTCCTCTCTTTTGTCATGTATCAAAACTAGCTCATTCTGCAAAAAAATACACAAATACATATAACAGCAATAAAAAATACTTTTACATGTACAGTAAAACTTACACTAAAGGCCACCTCTGTATAAAGGACACATGCCTATAAAGGCCAATCAAACTTAACTTTTGTTAGCTGTTTTATAATGAAAAAGCCTCTAGGCTCTTTATAAAGGTCACCTGTCTATAACAGCCACTTTTTCCTGTTCCCTTGGGAGGCCTTTATAGATAAATTTGACTGTAATTACAGTATACAAGTCATTATAGGAAGTTGTTTACATCTATACATGTATACTGTAAATCCGGTTTTATTCGCGAGAATTTTATTTACGTGTAATTTCACGAGAGCTCATGCTCGCGAAAATAGAATTATCACGTAATGAAGAATGATAACACCGGTAGTATGACGAGATGGGCATACAAAATTGCGAAAATATTATCTCGCAAATATATATAGAACTTGTGTGTCACAAAAATAAAGTCCCGTGAAAATTTTTACATTTACAGTACATGTACGATGTAGGAAGCTAAAACATCAACAATAGATAAACATTGTACATGAAAGGGTTTGTTGAATTACATGTAGATCATGTAATTAGAGACTTCATGTTTAAAATGTCATGCACCTATTAATAAATGCTCAGTCATGGAGGCCCATTTGTACGCAGGTACATAGTACAAGGTTGATTTGTACACATGGCAACGCACTGAGTAACATGCAAAAAAATGTGTTTTTTCTGACCAGTGGTTGTTAATGACAAGTAGGCTATTAATAAACAGTAGGACAATATAGTACCAGTTACATTGTATGTATATGATAATTCGAGTTGAGAACCTCTTTCTAATGCAATTTCAGATATGAATTTATTGTATATATACCATGTATGGGTATGATGAAGGTAAATTTTCGGGTTGCAAATTTTACTGAAGAACCATAAATCCCATGGTGAAATACCTACATGTATTTTTGCAATCTAAAAATTCTACAAAATTGCTAAATAAATAATTTTCAACTACATGTACTGCTACATATACATGTAGATCATGTAATTAGAGACTTCATGTTTAAAATGTCATGCACTTATTAATAAACCCACCTAGAGGCCCACGTCAGGTTCTGCTGCTGAAACCATTAACACATGTGCAACGCACTGAGTAACATGTTAATGGTCTCTCAAAAGTGTTGTTATTTACAGAGATATTTAAAACTGACAAACATTTTGAGGTCGAAAGAGTATTACTCAAGAGATAGGTGGTCTTAACCTGATTTTATTTGGTCTCAAATCCCATGGTGAGACAGGTTCCATCTAAAAATATATAAACTGAAACCTGTAATTTTCTGCTGCACATGTCATGTGCACTAATGGAACTCACCAGAGTCCAGTTGCTTTCGCTGCTGAATTGTGGTCTGTGACGACCTGGTCTCTCAAAACAGGCTAGATTTACAGAGCTATTTAACTTTCTCTTTTTTTCAATGTAGTCTCAACAAGCTGGTCTTAAGAGAGTGGTCTCTGAAGCCAGGTTCCACTGTAACTATATAAACTGTACCTGTAATCTGGCTGTCAGTGCACTAATGACAGAGTCCAAGTTGCTTTCGTCATCTTTGTGGTCTGTGACACCTGTTATCACACCTAGATTTGCTGTTCCTTTCTTTTTATCAATTAGACAAGCTTCCTGGTCACTAAGTGTCCATCCCTGGTCAAGGTCAAAATTCTGATACAAAAGTAAAAGCTGTGGACAGCCACAACCTACAAAATCTTGCAGTAAAACCTGTGTCACATCTGTCCAGACTCTGACTACCTGTAGAATAATTACGATAAGAAATTCAAATTTTGGTTCAAGTTATAAGCATAAGATTTGCTTTATTTAAATATTATACATGTATACATGTACATTATTTTATGTATTCAACATTGTCATTACCGGCCTGGCTCAGAAAAATAAAATAAATTGACTCTTGATCGTGAATTTCTTGAGTCCAGTTGATACATATAGGTAATTTATCCTGTCTGTATGGATGAGACAGTAAAAACCGTGGTCCTTGTCACAGTAGGTGTCGGCATGTTATTTGTACATGAACCCTCACTGCTCAATGGCCGTACGTGCTGAGCATAGGCCAAAATTTGAATGTCCCTTTTTTTCTTTGTGTTTGGTGAAACCCACTATCTCCACATCTGAGTATATTCTTGAGTGGGACGTTAAACAACAATAAACAACATGTACGTGTCACTGTGAAAAAACAAATTTTGAGATATGGGTACTCCCATTTAATGTTTATCATTTCAAGCACACAAATTCAATATGATTATTTTGGTGTTTTTATACCTCCCATTTTCCCAACTAAAGGTTTTCTGATCCACTTCGTTCCTCATACACCTTGACAGATTTGGCCTGTATATGGTGACTTCACAGTGTCGATTTCCATTGGTTGCAGGTACAATGTACTGTTTAATAAAGCCAATCAGAACATATCTAACAATCGATCACATGATTGGGGGAAAGTATGTGAACACAGAATAATGGCAATGTGCAGGCTATGCCACAAATCTTTTCACTGGCGAAAAGCCAAGGGGTCAGTTTCAGGTCAATTAAGTGAAATTTAAGATTGCGGCTAGATTCTCTACCAGTGACCGCCAAATATGAAATGTAATCTGTCAAGGTGTATATCGAGGAACAAAATGGATCATAAAACCTTGACTTGGGAAGAAGTCATACCTCTCTCTTCACCGTATCTATAATTAGTACATCTGACCCATGATGCACCGAAATATAAGTTGTATCAACAGCGAAAGCAGTCCATTGTACAAGTTGGTGAATCACTTGATCTCTTGCGCCTGTTGGTACGGCAAACTGTAACTCTCCATTTATAAACCTTAATACGTAACCACATGATGTGATAGCTAATATTTCACTAACAAACTGTGAAATTGATTTGTCATAACTGAAATTGACCACATGTATGTATCTGATATTTGTGTATTCTCGTGGCACAATGTTTGTTGCATCAAATTTATTTGTGTTAGTATCATCGCCATGTATTCCAACCGAGCAAAAGAATATACAAGAATCTGTCTGTGTTTTGTTATTAATTTTGAAGTCTGATGAAGTCCCAATAACCATCAGCGTGTTTCTCTCATAACAAAAGCCACACCACATGATAGATTTTACATTGTCTTTGATGACGAGGGATTCATTCCATTTTCTTGAAAATACATATAGTTTCAATGTTTCTTTCCAAAGTACAGTAGGTCCATCTGTCAGAATGACGTCATCATCGGTCAACTTTGACCTCACAGTAAACTTTTGCAAAACAGAGTAAGTTTGTTTGGCTACATTCAATGTCAGGAGACAGTACCTATGGCTGTGATTGGAATTATTTCGTTTCACATTGGTTTCTTTTATGAGAAAAAGTACAGCGATTATTTCCAGACCCGTACACACTTCAGTGCACTTTGAACTTTTGATAATATCAAAATCTAATGTCACATCAATTTCTGAGTTTAACGTGAAACTGAATTTTTTCTTAGATTCGAATCTTTCTTGATCTCGATTAAATGTTAAAATTTCTGTTTCAATGGAACGCAATTTATCTTTTGCCTTACGTATATTTATCAGTTTGCCACCAAGAGAGATGAGGCCATTCATTTTAGATTGCTTTCGTATTAAAAACGAAAGTAAACGTGGTCCGCCATTTTTATAAATTTGTAAAATCCGCGAAATCCGGGAGTGTATAATTACTAAAACCAAAGACGGTCGAGAAAAAAATAGTTTCGGGAATTTCTATTTGATATTTTTTTTCTTATCCTTAATATATCCTGACGCTCTATTTTATATCAATATTGAAAAATAAAGAAAACTAGGATATTTCAGTTGTGAGCTCGGAGCTCTGTCTGAAAATAATTATTTGGATAATTTATACCTCACTTAATATGTTCATATTTGGGCACCATAAAACATAGTTACTGAAGTCTGAGAATAGTTATCCAATTGCCTGCTTAGCTAATCAGTTTTCAGGGCTGGCATCATAAAACATAAGAGTCTTTTTTTAATCAAAATATTTTTCAACTTTGGCTGAGTCTGGAAACTTGAACTGCATTTCCAGATGAAGGTGGGAAGGTATAGTGGTTCAAATTGTAAACTCTACAAAGTATCCAAACGACACTTCCTTATTCAACAACATTGGTCTTTATAAAAGGGATAAATTTACGCAATGAAAATTCATCGTGTTATTTTCTCCGTACTCCCTCCCAAAAAGTTTTTTAGTCGTTGTTGTAGTTCCAGTGCAGGACATGCTTTTTATCTTGATGTAATGTAGATTTTACGACATGAAGATTTCGAAATTTCATAACACTAAGATATCAACCAGAACTATTTAAATTTTAATAGTTTTCAACATACTTAGCTTATTCAAAATTTTGTTTAATGTGTTTTAGTTCAACAGAATCAAGCAAAAAAACGCTTCATACTTAGACATTTTACTGACTATAGACACGGACGGGAAATTAACAACTAAGCTATTCGACAAACGCAACGAGTTCGGCTTTGCTATCGTAAAATTTCCACATTTAAGTAGTAATACCCAACAATCACCTGCATATGGAGTTTATATTTCACAAATGACCCAATATGCCAGTGCATGTTCAACATATTAGCATTTCATATACAGAGGTAAACTACTCACTGACAAATTATTGACACAGGGATATCGAAAATCGCGTTTGATATCAACGTTCCGCATATTTTACGGTCGGTATATCAGTCTTCTTTGCGATTACTCAATTTCAATAAGTGAAATGTTAAGGTACCTGTTTGATAGCGGTTGTTGAGACGTCTGTACCGAATGTGACGGGGATTCGTTCCTCACGTATTTCTTTTGGATTTCACTGTTGACTCACGGCGGATGTGACCGGTCGACAGGGGATGCTTACTCCTCCATGGCACCTGATCCCACTTCTTGATTTCCAGGGGTCCGTGTTTGTCCAATTTTTACTGGATTCGTATCTATATCCTTATAATTTTGACGCCGGTCACTGTATATCTAGATGGTAAATATATTATAAGAAACATTTATGAGAAAACCAAGATATTCTTTTATCATTTCACTACGAAAAATATCTTCTTTATTGAAAACGCTTGGTCAATCCTCTGTTCGACTTTTAAAGTTCTTCGCTTGTCGGAACACAAATTTTATCCTGAACGGGTTCTTCAATTTAGATATTGTTATCGCCGGAAGTCTTTTCCATGTGGACGAGAAGAGAAACTGACAACTAGTAACTTACTCTTTATTGCATCATCGTAACCACATTAAACAAAGGGCAGTGGTTGAGTATTTGTGGTTTTGTCATTCATTAGACACCATGTCGGATGTTTCTTTACTCACTGCCCGCGCTGAACATGCGGTAAGTTTGTAAAATTAAAATTTATATTCCCATGTCATGATACGGGTCGTTATGATACCGAGTACAGTATAACCCATTTCATCTTCAACAATTGATCTGTCACTACAGACAAGTGAAAGCTAATACGCGGTTAATAAACTATTTCAGTTTGGAATTTTATGTTGTAGTGAGCTAAATTTTTGGTAAAATAGAAGAAATAACTATATGGTCATTTTACTAAAAAAAAAAAGATAAATAAATAAAGATACAAAACTTGTGAATCATTTAGGCTATTGATTAAACTTTTTATTAAACTGTCAACTGACAATATGGATTTCATCTGAAGACATGGAAGTTTTAATTAAGTGGTACTTTAAATTGTTCCTTTGTTTACCAAAAGTGAGCTATATCAGTATATGGTGAACACTTTTGCCGTTTTGGGAAATTTTTGGTCAAAACTGGGCATACATTTTATATTGGCAGATCTATTTTGCATTGGGAATGGGACCTTTTATAGGACCTGCATATTGAATCAATTGATGATATTAATCCCTGAAATCGTAACAGGTATAGGCTGAAATTCTGCACCGATTTTAATTTAGCTTTTATTGGTGAAATAAAATAAAGTAACTTAATATTTCTTATAACTTAAATTTTGGCCTTGTAACACTAACAGGTAATGCACTGCTGGAACCATTTTAAATAGGCGTTACTCTTTGGAGTAACCTTTTGATTAACATACAGATGACTCTAAATTTCGAATCACTTTTCGGTTATGAAAAGCCACACAGGAAAAATGTTTTATTCCTCACTGGATACTCTCTTAATGTATGGTGACAAGTAGGAATGATTACTCTTGTCAGTGTAATTTTTATGTTATGCCTTAATTAATACCTAAATTTTAAACTCGCCCAGGTCAAGAAAGGGTTCATAAGACTCCACCCCACCATATGGTTACATGTATATGGATTTTACTATAGTTCTCGGTAGTTCTAGTGTCGTATGATCAAGATTTATATGTACATATAGCCTACCAACAGTTAATTTAAAGTCTCACTGCGTCAAATTTGATATCTATTACAAAATACACTTACTGTATTACATCAGAAAATATTCATTAAATGCATTTTTGTGTGAAAATAAAGTAAAATCAATAGAAAGTAAATAAAACAACAAGCATTTGTATTTGTATGGTTGAAATTTCAGTGTTTTGATAAATTTTGCAGGAAGCTGAAATTCAAAAGCTGTTGGAAGAAATTACTCAGTTAGAAAAGCCAGAGAGACTTTTGGCTGATGGAGTTGTCACCCCTTCTTTGGAGCTCCTTCAAACTGAGAATGCCAAGTTATTGTATCAAATTAAACATCTTAAACAGGTAAGTTCGATATACAGTCAAACTTGCATTAAAGGCCACCTCTGTATAAAGGGCACCTTCCTATAAATGCCATTCAAACATAACCTTTGTTAATTTTTTTATAATGAATAAACCTCTTTAATACTTTATAATGGCCATCTGTCTGTAACGTCTAATTTTGCCTGTTCCCTTATAGACATGTTTGACTGTACATGAAAAACAGATGAGGTTTATTATGGCTTCTTAGGTAATAACAATCTTGCCTATTATGGATTTACTCTGAGGGTGGTTCTTATTAATAGTGATGTGTCTGTATTCATTTGATGCATTCACGCTAGGACAAAATAGTCCAATATGCTACCTATGATATACATGTAGGCATGATTTTCTATGGCACCCCTGATCACCCTCTCGCACTCACAGATAATGCCAAAATATTTCAAGCAGTACACAAACTCATTTATGATAGCAGTTGACTCTTGCAGTGACAATCCCCCATCTCCTCCCTTCATTATTTATCTACACATTTTATCGATAACTGGTATCCCAACATGTTTACACCTATTGCCCCGATGCAAAGTAGATACCTGCACCCATTTTATTGTCATTATTTACAAATACAGTGTACATGTATAGGTATAAAGTTATATATATATATATATTTAAAATCATGTATTTTAATTGCAAATGGATGTATATGTGTGTTTAACTATTTATGTATACAATTGAACCTTGCTTGAAGACCACCTCACTTAAGAGACTGCTTCACATTTCAGACCATAAATTTCCAGTTTCTTGTTAAAAAATTAAATTCCATATTCGACCCATTAAATGCCCACGTCCCTATAGCCGCCAGTTAGAAAGGTGTTTCTAGTAGCATGGTTCCACTGTACATGTGAAATGTATCTGTTGTATGCCATGCACGGTGCACTGTTGCAAAAAGTGAATAATTTTGTTACTGCAGGAGGATAATAAACTTTTTAAAACTTTTACAGAACACTGCAGCAGAAAAAGCAAGGGAACCTAACTTTATGCTCAGCATTTTCGGATTAATTACGGAAGTGTTTGGACTGGCTATTCGTCAAGCTTTCCCAAAGTTAGATAAAGTACAAGTATTGATCCAGGGATCCAAGTTTGCCGATTATCAATGTAACAGTGCCATGAACATTGCCCAGGTAAATATAAGACACTTGTGTGGAATGATGACGTTATTTTATAGCTTGTTCTACAGTTTTGAAATATCTGTTACTGTAAATCTGGAAATTTTTGGGGGACATTCTTTTCCGGATACACAAGTGTAAATTTATTCGCAAGATGATATTTTTGCAATTTGGAATGCCCATTTCGTCATATTATTATTATCATACTTCATTACGCGATATCTTTATTTTCATGAGTGACAGCTCTCGTGAAATTATGCATAAATAAAATTCTTGCAAATAAAACCAGAATAACAGTAACTGTATGTTAGCCCATTTGTTTTAACAACTTTGGGTTTTTTGTTTAAATGTTGTTTTGCACCACACTTGAAAATTTGTTCATTTATATGGTGGTGTCCAGTTTTTAATGGTGAAGTGAATTTGGATAGGGTGTAATCTGAAAGAGACAACTGACCTTCCACAAGTAAAGTGCAAACTTTCTCACAAAACCAGCTAAGGTTCCTGTGGGACTCAAATATTTGCTGACTGGAGGAGAGAGGCTCCATGGATTGAAGCGTTATGCTCTAACCACTCAGTCACAGAGGTTCAGCATTAAAATTAACAAAAATTGCATGTACTTTTATATATATATTGCATTTAAATGGGTATTAGCTGTTTTTGGTTTTTTCAATAAAAAATTTCTTTCTGTTTTTTATACCATAGTTAGATTGATATACATTAACAAATAAAGATATATATATATATATATATATATATATAGGCTAGAGATTCTTAAATTCCTTTATAATTTTTTCAAAATTGCTTGAGAAACCGAGTTTGGCACTTTTTCACTTGCAATTGATTAATTCAATCTTACTATTTTCATGTATACCACACTGGGTCTGACCTTATTTTCACAAAATATATAGGAAAATATAAGATTTTTTATGCATGTGTATAGCTTTTGTTATCGTACAACAAGTACAGGTATATGTAGCTAGTAAAAATAGAAAAAAAAATATAAAATTTCGTTTTTTCTTAAACACAGTTAATGCCCATTTAACTTATGCTTTACAATGTTTTGTGAGTTTTCACTATAAGCAAACATACTCACAAATAAATCGACGATTTTTTGTTAAAAACTGCATAAAAATCCGTATAGTATTTAGATTATTATGAAAGATCAAGTTGACATGTTTCGACTCTGTAGACGGCTAAACATAGAAAAAACAAATCAACTTGATCTTTCGTAATATATCTGGTAATACATACATTTTTAAGTTTTTATTGTGTTGGACACAAATCTCTTTGGTGAAATCTCGATTTATTTTATTTTTTGTGGACTCGTTGGTATCCACAGTAGAAATACCGTATTTTCAGAGAACACGTTGTTACCTCCACCCCCCTTATCTATACTCACAAATACATGAGATAAATATCTTTGATTTTATCTACGGTACAAATAAAGCACAAATGTCTCTTTTGTATGCATTATGGATATCATTATCTAAATATTACATTTAGGCTTTGAAGTCACAAGGTCAACCAACAAACCCGAGGGAAGTGGCTCAGCAGATACTGAATAGCCTACCAAACACAGAATACTTTGAAAAGGTAAACAAATTTTTATTTTGTTTTTCTATATCATTTGTATCACAGTGGAACCTCACCTAAAAGTACACCTCACTTAGAAGACAACCTCACCATATGCAATCTCTTTGAAAATTTCTTAAAATTATGAAATAAGTCCAGACCCTCATTTTAGAGGACACCTTGCTAGTTGATTTGTGTACAGAAATCCATGAGACACTTATAACATACCACGAGCCGGCTTGGATCAGTCGATAGCATGCTCGACCCTTGGTAGTGAGTTCTAGTCCAGCCGGCAGCAGTTTGGTTTCTTGTCTTTCGGATGAGACAGTAAAAACCGAGGTCCCGGATCACAGTAGGTGTCGGCATGTTAAAGAACCCTCACTGCTCAATGGCCATAAGTGTCGAGCATAGGCCAAAATTTGAAGCCGTCTCCGTCTGAGTATATTCTTGAGTGGGACGTTTAACAACAATAAACGAACACTATAACATACCACAGTGGGTTATTTAGTTGAGCGCCTTGTGTAACTTAATGCAGGATTATAATGGTAATCCAGGCTAACTCGAAAGTTCCCTATTGGTCTTAATAAATGTGATGGATTTTATGAATCCTAGGTCAGTAGATATGGAGATAAGCTCAGGACTCTGGTAATCATAAGATCCCTTTTTGGCCTTTTAAGGTCCTTAGTGATTTTTAGGTAGGAAAGCAAAAATTATACCCATAGATGTAATAGAAGTAATACAGTGTATTTACTTCTGTATAAATAAAGCAATGAAATTGATTGGAGTTCATTTCTCAGCGATGACACAAACTAGACTGACACAAATCCTCGCTACATACAGTCCCTCTTGGTGTCAGTAAACTCAGGTTTTACTGTATCTGTTATATGTCAGAACTATGCAAGAAAAATGGAGGACTTTCGGTACTGCTTATTCTTGAGGGGCCCATTTCATCAAGAAGTAGTAAGTCCTAAGTCTTAAGTCTTAAGTTATTTGATCTTAAGACAAAACTTTGGACTTTTTTACCAACGCTACCCTGAGTCATGTCTTGAGGTTTTCATGTATTTTCAAATAACATCTTGATAGTTTATGAATACTTTTACCTGCTATATTTAGAAAGATCAATTACGACACATACATAAATAACTTGGGTCTACGCACTGCCTCTGGGTAGTCATAAAGACCCAACCTAATTTGGTCCTAAGTCACAAGTCCTAATTCAAGTCGTAAGTGTGGTCCTAGGACCAAGTCTAAAACTTACGACATTTCGTTATCCGGGCCCCTAGGACATTTCATAAAATGGGCCCTGATCTGCTCTCGTTTATAAATTTAACTTTGAATTGTATTTTTTTTTTCAGGTGGAGGTTACAGGACCGGGATTTATCAACATTTATCTAAATAAAACCTTCATCTCCAAACAAGTAAGTGATGTGTTAAACAAAGGTGTACGCCCACCCCGAGTTGGAGTGAAAAAGAGAGCTGTTGTTGATTTTTCGTCCCCAAATATTGCCAAAGAAATGCATGTAGGACATCTCAGGTAAGTTTAGAATAAGGCCTAATGACATCTCAGGTAAGATCAGAATAAAGCCTGATGATCAGTAGAAATAACTAGAATTGTGTGGTATGGACTAACTTCTCTGTTGTCATTCCTTTTTGTGAGGTAGATGGTGATGTTGTAGAACTGGATGATGTTGTAGAAATGGATGGGGATGTTGTACAACTGGATGATGTTGTAGAACTGGATGGGAATGTTGTACAACTGGATGGGGATGTTGTACAACTGGATGGGGTTGTGGAACTGGATGGGGATGTTGTACAACTGGATGGTAGAACTGGGTGGTGATGTTGTGGAACTGGATGGTATTGTTGTAGAACTGGATGGTATTGTACAACTGGACAGTATTGCTGTAGAAGTGGGAGGTGATGTTGTTGAACTGAATGGTATTGCAGTAGAACCGGATGGTAATGTTGTAAAACTAAATGATAATGTTGTACAACTGGGTGGTAATGTAGAACTAGATGGCAGTGTTGTAGAACTGGATGGTCATGTTTTAGAACTGGAGGTCTAGTTCTACAACTGGATGTTTTTGCTGTAGAACTGGATGGTAATGTTATGTCATTTTGCTCTGTGTTTATCAGTAGGCAGATCAAATTTGGAGCTGTTTGATAGAAACAAAAACAACTCTATTTAGGCCAATTAAACCTAGTTTGGAGAATATTTCTACTGCCCTTTAAAATGTGGAGCAAGGAGGGAGGAAAATCTACCGTTTAACTACTGTAATCTGTGTACCTGTTAATGTTCTCACCTGGTTATTTCTGCTTTTTTACGACAGAAAAGATATTCACCCATACTAAATTTGCCCTTATTCAACACAGCCTCATAAATGGCATGTATGTCCATACATACTTCAGTTATTTAGCTTGAAAAGTTTGCTTTCATTTTAAATTTGCCCTCTCATCTAAGGGCGAAAATTAAACAGAAGCAAATATTTCTGGTAAACAGTAGTTTGCTTAATCTATATTGGATCTCTTTTTTTATTTTGGTCAACTAACATAATCAGTTAACAGGAATGATATGACCAGTGTTCATTTTACAGGTCAACGATTATAGGAGATGGAATCTGTCGTATGTTGGAGTGGGTAGGACATGACGTGTTACGTATAAATCATTTAGGAGACTGGGGAACCCAGTTTGGTATGCTGATTGCCCACCTTAAAGACAAGTTTCCAAATTATACTACAGTGTCGCCACCTATTGGTGACCTTCAGGCTTTTTATAAGGTAAGGTAACTCTGTCTATAGATGTTCTTTTGCAGTGAATGTCTATAGATGTTCTTTTGCAGTGAATAAAAAAAATTAAACTGTGTTACATCCTTATATTGAAGTAAACGTCATGTCTGTCTGTTTGTCAATGTTGTAACATGCACCGGAGTTCTGCCGATCGCATCATATCTCACGGTCACCCCTCCAGATGCAGACGTAACTTCACTACATGAACATAAACAGGCTTTTGACAAATGGTAAATTAAAATGATGACACTCATTTACCGGAATGACTTGCGTAATCGTCGTAATGATGCCCCTATCTGCAAGATTTACACTTTTAAAGAAACGTTTTATTTAAGATGTCATAAGACTAATTTTAACTTTTAATAACTATCAGTTGATTCATATTCAGTATTAAAGTCTCTATTTTTCAAATTTTAGTTGTGCCAGAAAAATACCGAACCCGCTGTTACTAATGTGTCACAATAGTTAAGTTTTGTTGACAATATTTTATATTTCTGTGGATAAATTCTTTTCATATTCGTAATGTTAAATTATAATACATTAAAGATTATGAAAATTTTTTTTGGGGAAAATTGAATTTACAGATTTTTGTAAATTGTCAATTTTTAAGAGAAAATGATGAATTTTTGTTCTATAATTGCTATATTCATTGAAACCTTTATCATACGGATATTAAAAAATATACATTCAAAATTATTCTCCCTAGGTAATTTTATAAGGAAAATATTTCTTTGTTTGTATTGATTCATGTTTCTGATATATATTCATATCTGGCACAGCAAACAAGAAATTAGATTGACCTGATTACACTTTTCAAGGGAATCCTAGATATGCCTCAGTGGATGAAATTCAATGTATTTTTTCTCAAAATTGTGCGGATAAATATTTTCATAGTTTGCATTTCAATAAAGATCAAAGTGAAGTATTAATAGACAAAAAATGAAGAAAATTGAATTTGGAAGTCATTTGTTTAATACCTCCTTAATTTGCCTGTATCCATGACTGTTACAATATCCCCTCCGCCGACCAGCTTCAGCCCGAATCTTCATGGGTTCAGCCTGAAATCCACAGTTTACACTATGCCCTTCAGCTGTAAATCCAGGATTTCAGGCTCTTGCCCTGCCACCAAATGTAATGTGCACCAGGGGTCTGCCGAGCGCATCACATCTCACGGCCACTCATCCAGATGCTGATTGTGCTCTGCCGTTGCTTACCTTCAGTACATGAATATGAACACCAGCCATTCAGCCACAGAAGCTAGCTATTGGACTAGACAGCAAATCTGCCTGTATCTATGACTGTTACAATATGTATAACTGTTTTTGACTAATATTATACTGCCATTACTTAACCATATAATTATTAGAATGAAATCGGGGATTAGAATTGACTCTTGCTATGAGAAAGAAATATTGGTAGCATGCCCTTTGCTTTTAATTTGAATATTTGATTTTGAAAAAAATGTTTTATGCCACAGTCAACATTATTTCAGTTATATGGTGGCGGTTTGTTTTTATTGGTGGAGGAGAGAACCCGGTTACCTGGGAAGATACCACCACCTTTCTTCAAGTAAAATGGCAAACTTTCTGATAAAAATCAACCAAGGTTTCAGGGGGGCTTGAACCTGCACCGACCAGAAGTGAGATACTTACTTCCATTTATTTGCAAACACCATATTTCCAACAGTATTCTTAGTAAACTTCAGTTGGTTTGTAACAGTGGAATTTTTAGCGAGATGCAAATTTAGCATTTTGTCCCTTAAAAATGGTATATAATTTCAGCGAGAAGTAATTTTAACAATTTTATGATTCCAAAAAAAAAATAAAAATAAATAAATGAATAAAATTAAACATATATGAACTTTATTTGTATGGGGCTGTACATTGTTAGTTATTTACACATTATAGATTATAGCGGAGTGCTACATTCAGAACAGTAAATCGTAACGATGTTTGTACAATCGGAGGAATGTCGCAGACACAACCACTGATTACTATTCAGATATCATAAATTCAACTCTATTTTAATCTACATTATTAATATGTACACGTACCTCTTATGTAGAATAAATTGTTAGTGATTTCCAATATTAGTAATCTCTGCACTCTCGGTAATAATGCCAAAATGATCCCAGCATTTAATTTTCCTTGCAGGAGTCCAAGAAACGATTTGATGAAGATGAAGAATTTAAGAAACGGGCCTACCAGGCTGTAGTAAAGTTACAAAGTTATGACAAAGAGCACATACAGGGATGGAAACTTATTTGTGATGAATCTAGGAAAGGTATGGTATATTGAACTAGATGTGTTTAAAAAAATGAAGAGCAAGTAATTTTTAAGACAGCAATAATGTATGGTTTCAAAGAAACTTACACGGGTGTTATGTGTCGGCGAAGAAATATAAAAGCAACTGGAAAGAGTCTGAGAGCCCAATCCGAGGGTTTCCAGAGGACTGACCCTTTACACTCTTGGCACGGGATTTCTCTCTCCACTTAGAACATGATTGTTTGATTATTTCTCCTCTAGACTTCAGTAAACAGCTCACCTGAAATCGTCTTTTGATCCTGGGTCGCCGTGGCCGAGTGGTTAGAGCTTTGCTCTTTGAACCATTAAATCTCTCACTTCTGGTCAGTGCAGGTTGGAACCCTGCTGGAAACTGAGCTGATTTTTGTGAGAAAGTTTGCCAGTTTACTTGCGGAAGGCTGGTGGTCTCTTCCTTGGTACATTACAACTGGGTTCTCTCCTCCGCCATTAAAAAATGGCTGCCACCATATAACTGAAAAATTGTTGACTGTGGCGTAAAGCAAAAATCAAAATCAAATCTTTTTATCCTGGTCACAGAGATTTTCCTAGGCTATTTTTAGGTCCCATTACAGGACCCATTTCCAGTTAAAAAATAGCTTGTATTTCCCCAAAAATATGCAAAAATTCCCAATTTCAAAATAAAGAATGTATTTCTAAACAAAAATATCTAAAACTAAATTTTTCTGTTTTAATTAAAAAATATATTTTCCCAACTATTGGGATTTTGGACCCAGAATTTAGGAGGAAGGAAGTTCCCTAAATCAGTTATCTTCAGATTTGAGATGCAACATCTCTAGAATGAGGAGAACAGGTTTGTGAATTCTGTGGTCCCTTGATCAGGGTTCTGCAGATAGGGCAGGGACTCCCGTGACTCAAAAATCCTTTCTTCCTCTTGTCAGCTATTCAGAAAATATAAGAAGTAGAACTTAAATACTTCACATTTGCAATCTTTATGACCTGTCCTATCATAGATGTGACCTAGATAATGACATTTGACCTACATTTTGGTCAAAATGTCAGTATCTGAGATACAATGCTCTGCCCAGCGAGCTGTGTTATCTTCTGACAGCTCTTGTTTTTAATTAGTTTTAACAATAACTATGAAAAATTTGAATGGGATTTGGAATTTGTTTCATCTTGCCCCACCCTTTTTATGCTACTTTGTAATTCGCTGAAGATATAATAATTTGATTTGTCATTTTTCACTCAATCAACAGAATTTCAGAAGATATATGACAGACTGCAAATTACGATTATAGAACGAGGAGAATCATATTACCAAGAAATGATGAAGGAAGTCGTGAGGGAACTGGAAGAGAGGGGTAAGATTGACAAATTTATATTTAACAGGTCAAGAAAATCATATGGAAGGCTCACATTTTCTCATAATGTGATGTGTATGTCTTTGATACGCTAGACATTTTTTCATCTCTCCTCGGTGTATGACACTTTCATCAAACAAGAAATTTTTGACTTTTGTATAACTTTCTGAGGTATATATAATTGAATTTTGAATAGCGTTTAATGCACACTCAACAATTTTTCAGTTATACGGTGGCGACCAGTTTTAATGGTGGAGGAGAAAACCCGGTTACAATGTACCCGGGAAGTGACCACCGGCCTTCCGCAAGTTAACTGGCAAACTTTCTAACAAAAATCAGCTTTCGTTTCAGTGGACCTCGTAACTTGCACTGACAAGATGTGAAGACTTATGGTTGAAAGCTGATTCTCCAGCTATTTGGCCATGGAGGTCCCCTGTAAATAATTGAAAAGTAGAAAAAATCGAAATAATTTTTGAGGGAGTAAAGACAGGTAATGCCCCTTTAAACAATGACATATGCATACATTCATAGGAAATTTCATGTATAAATGGATTCATTTATGGAAATACTGGTAATCCATGAAAAGAAAAAAAAGAAAACCCTGCCCATTTGTAGAGAATGGAAATAAAAACAGAGAATAAAAACCCTACATTACTGACAAAAATTAATTGTCTGAGAATTTGATTTGGTTTATAATGGCTATTAATGGGTTAGTTTTGTTGATTGTCTGTTATTTGTAAGAGTTATCTAACTTTAATCAGGGTGTTGGCTAGTATGTTGTTGAGATACTAGTAGCTAATACTCCAGACTAATAATAGATACTGATATGATATTGAGTCAGCAAATATCAAATTTAAAACTCCAACAGAGGAAATAATGGCTAAGATTCAAAGATCTAAAAATTGAAAATCTCAGTTTGGGACATGGACAAAATGCTGACAAATGCAATAAAATGCCATTTCTGTAAAAAAAACTTCCAACATATGCATTTGATAGTTTTATAGAATGATGCAATGCAAAGGTTACGTTTGCAAAAGATCCAGGTCAGAGGTCAGTGAGTCACTGGGGTCATTGACACTTCCAAAGACCAAAAATTTGGATTTTTTTTTTCTTTAAAACTGACAACTTTTTGTGTACAATGTAAGCATTCACATATGAAAGTTTTAGGGAAATATCCCAAAGGTTTTTTGCTTCACAAACTTTTAATGTCACTATCAAAGTTCAAAGGTCACTATCAAAGTTCAAATTTCACTGACTTTTTTGAAGACCTTAAATGAAAATTTTCTCAACAGTTGTCAACTTAATTTATTGGTGTATGGATTTCATTTTTCTGGACATCCTATTAAAGGTGAAAAGTTGTAGACACTAAAAGCTGATATGTCAATTTCCAAAAAAAAAAATTTGTATAAACATTATAAGTTATAAGGACTGTCCACAGGCATATGTCGGTTGATCAAGTCCATGGAAGGCGAGGCTGGACTTGATCAGCCTCTCATATTACTGTGACATTCAGTAATAAACCTAAAAGCAGTTCTCTTTTGTCCAGGCCCATATTCTCATTTAGAAAATGGCTTCTATTGCAACTGTACACAGAATTGAGTATCAGATCATCTGCCATTGTCGTCTATTTTTTTCTACTGATTGTTCATAGAACCCTGAAAGGTAGTCATGTGACTCTTTGTACTGACGACATTTCATTCTGAGGAAAAAGAAATGCATATGAAAGTCTTTGGGAATGATGCAGATGTTTGCAAAATTTTAAGGTCACTGTCAAAGGTCAAGGTTAAGATTTCCTTGCTCATTTAGTGCCATTTTGCCTTATATGACTGTTAAAACCTTTCCATCCTCTTGTATCTTGAAGTGATTTTTTAATTTTCATTTTTTTTGACATTATTAAATGTTTCAGGATGTCTGGAGGAAGATGAAGGCCGTAAAGTAATGTTTGTTCCGGGACACAGTCTACCACTGACGATAGTTAAGTCCGATGGAGGTTTTACGTATGCAACATCAGACATGGCGGCTATAAAAAATCGACTGAAAGACGAGCATGGAAATTGGCTGGTGTATGTCGTAGATGCTGGACAGGTGAGATTTTAGTGTAGATAAAAGTCCAGTTGAAATAATCAGGCAAATCTTAATACCTGTGGAAGGTCAAGCGATGACTGACCAAAAGGTGAAATTTTATCATTCTAAGGTACTACTGGCAGTGGACAAATTCTTACCAAGTATAGAGAGGCCAGTCATTTTTCCAAACTATTGTCAGTGGTTAAATTTCATTTTATTTGAAACAGTCTTTGAAAATGAAAGAAAATGATACTTCATTTATTAAAATCGGTCCAGGAGTTTTCATACAGCAGCAATATAAAACGGTCATTAAATTTTTCATTTGTGCAAAATGGCAATTTTAGGCATTTTCAGGCCCAAATAAAATATTCAACAAATAACCAAGCATGCTAATTTTTCCACAAGTGCCATGAATACTTGCTATTCAATAACTCAAATAAATTTGAGAACCAACAAAATAACACAAGTAAAATTACAGACTGAAAGATATTCCTGACTCGATATTGATGTAAAGTTTTACATGAAGAAAATATACTCTCTGAAAAAAACATAAATCGTAGTGAAGTCCCAAATTTTCAAAATAATACTCCATTTCTAGGTCTTCAAACATTTTGTGTTGATATTTCGCCTCAATCAAGGCAGAAATCAGAAGTTTCACTAGCAGTACGGGCAAAATCAAAGTCTTAATTTTCATTGGATGGTAAAATTATCTTTCCATGACATCAGGAACATATTTCTATTTTTGTTGAAAGAGGAGCAGTGTTGGGATTTCCTGGTACCGCAAAGGTAAAACATGTAAGGTATTGACTGTGTTCGTCCTTCAATACTGATGTGAACTACACAAGTCAACCGATTTATGATAAGAAATAAAAAGAGTAATATTTATTTAACGCATTTATGAAACTTAAATTGTGTAAGCTGAAAAAATATGATTTAATACCTTGTTAAAAAAAAGGTCATCAACACATAATTGTACATGTGGAAAATAACATGTCGGACGATAACGTCAGCTATCGGCCTCTTTACCAAGTAGCATTAATTCTCTGCTGGGCTACAATATTTCAGTATGCACAGTCATTTGAAGCAAATAAAAAGATCTTTATCCAACGTGCTTGTTGAATAATATTAATAAGGTGCCAGTCACAAAATGTATGATTTACCATTAGCCCTGGAAAGAATTCCAGTTAAGTAAATTGGTTGAGGTCAGGGTTACCTACTTGTACTGCCCATATATTAAGTCCTTTAAATGTGGATGTTTCCATGTGTTGTAATTACACAATTTTCTTATACAAACCATACACATGGGGGTATTTTACGCAGTGTTACACCTTACTTTGACCAGTCCTGTGGTAAATGATGATTCTAAGCACAACTGTTGGACTGGTATGCAGGGGGCAATTTATACGGAAAAATCTTCACCGCATATTAAGTGTAAATTACCCCACGTGTAAATTTCCATGTTTACAGTATCAAAATAAGATACCAATCACAAAATCTAAGATTTGCCATTAGACCTTATTCCTGGAGAGAATTCCAGTTAAGAAAATTGGTTGAGGTCAGGGTTACCTACTTGTACTGCTCATATATCAAGTACTGTAAACGTGGATGTTTCCGTGTGTTGTAATTACACAATTTTCTTATACAAACCATACACATGGAGGTATTTTATGCAATGTCACACATTACTGTCACCGGTCATGTGTTAAATGATGATTCTTAACACAATTGTGGAACTGCTATGCAGGGGGCAATTTATATGGAAAAATCTTCACTGCATATTTAGTGTAAATTACCCCACGTGTAAATTTCCACGTTTACAGTATTAAAATAAGATACCAATCACAAAATCTAAGACCTTATCCCTGGAGAGAATTCCAGTGAAGTAGATTGGTTGAGGTCAGGGGTACTCACTTGTACTGCTCATATTACAAGTAAATAAGTTACCAATCACAAAATCTAAGATTTGCCATTAGACCTTAGCTCTGGAGAGAATTCCAGTTAAGAAGATTGGTTGAGACCAGGGTTACCTACTTGTACTGTTCATAAATCAACATTTATGATTTTTGATACATCAGATGCAGTTTTAATCCTGTAATTTATTGCAAATATATGACCCTGTTTTGGACTTACATGGATAGTCAAATTTGCATTTAAAGACCACCTCTGTATAAAGGGCACCTGCCTATAAAGGCCATTCAAACATAATCTTTGTTAACATTTTTATAATGAATAAACATCTTTATAAAGGCCACTTGTCTATAACAGCTACTTTTGCCTGTTCCCACGAGTGGTCTTTATAGAAAAGTTGAACTGTAGTCTCTTTTCAATCCTTTGGTTAAGATGATCGCTTGATGTCGAGTTATTTTGGGGTCTGTGAAATACCATAATTTATTTAATCATGGCACTTCTCTTAGTAAGTATTAAAGCGATATAAGCTGTCACAATGATTAGTTTTGTCCCCTGACATATAGCCGAGAATATGATAAAATGAGTGTTCAAATACATTATCAAACACGTAAAACGTTGTAAAAGATCTTCTTTTCAAATTTATTTTGTTTTATTAGAATTTATGTTTTCCTGTACCTTAAAAAATACAGCTGTATTTCCGTATGCAATGACCTTTCAGATAAACTCTTTCACCATATCAAATGTACTTCATAATTCGGTCAGGGGATCTCGATCGGACTATGTTAAAGTCGGCCGATTTTTATGTGTTTTATATTTATTTTCAAAAAACAGGACATGATTTTTATTGGAAAGTGCATGTATCATGTAAAATATATGCTCAAAGTATGGCGGACATAAAAAATAACTGATATTATGGGTTACGCAATTTTACACATGCATTTGTTATTCTAACCACTAGGTGGTCTCTTTCGAATATGTACGAGATAGAATATCACATAAAACACATGTAAATTTTTTACCTAAGACAGCTCATATCGCTTTAAGGTGCCACCAAGACCAAAATTATGTTAATTCCTTTAAATAAAGGCACCCTTTGAAATGATAAAATGATAAAATATCCCACCCTCCAAAAGAAATAAAAAAAGAAAAGATAGAAATGAAAATAAAAAAATAAAATAAAAACGTTTTGTTGCAGCTTCAATGATTGCACAAATAAATAAGACCAGTTATTACATCTCATTTATAAAACACGTTCAGGGAAAAGTTGAGAGGTGTCACGTGTCAGGGAGACTACAATTCATGTCTCCCTCACGTGCGTCATATCTCCCTTGCATGCGTCATGTGTCCATCATGCGAAAACCCTTGCAACTTAAGATTGACTCAATTTCTGCAGTTTGAAAGCAGAACTTATTTTGCCTTGGGCAGTTACCTGATTGTGAGGTCCAGTTACTAAGTTTAAAGGGACATTAGTCTTTTTTTTTTTTTTTTTAAAGTTTTCCCCCTTTTTTTACTACTTAGATTGATATACAATAACAAAAAAGAGATGTAAAAATCAAAAGAGACATAAAAATTCTTAAATTCCTATATATTTTGTGAAAAATGTTTGAGATACCCAGGTTTGACACTTCTTCACTTGCAAACTGATTAGCTCAACTTTACTATTTCTATATGAATACAACACTGGACCTGCAGACCTTATTTTCACAAAATATATAGGAATACAAGAATTTTTATGCTCGTGTATAGCTCTTATTTGTTATTGTACATCAAGTACAAGTGGTAAAAGTAGAAAAAAATCAAAATGATTTTTTTTTGTAAACACAGCTAATACCACTTCAGTGCCAGTTGTGGTGTGAAAGCAAATGTTCATTATAATTATGGTTTTAAATCTTTCTTGACACTGTAGGTATCAGATGTTTTTTTATTTGCTTTGTTCATTTGACATAAACTTCATTAATCACATCTGCATCGGTCGACAATACCTCATTAGTCGTCATCTCAATCCCAATTTTCAAAAACCATGTGTTTCGACTTTTGCATGTCAGCATTTTCAAATCAAGTTATAGCATTGTCTGTTACATAATCGATACCAGCAGTCATGATTGATTGTTTATTTAGTAACTGACTGATTATCCATCTGATAGCAGCAGGTAAGCTGTTTGAAGATGGCAACACAGACTAAAGTCTATTTCCTGAGTGTTTGACAAATGATTTCGTACATCAATGGATTTGAATTTTCACTTTGAAATAAATTTTGCTTTTGATATTATTTATAACCATATACATTTAAAGACTGGATACATTAATTATACATTGGAACCTGTCTTGTAAGACCACTTGGTAAGAAAATCCTTTAGATAAAACGTCTTTTGAGAGACCGCCTCTCTTTTTAAGACCATATCTTAAAAATCATTTGGTTAAATAATCCTTTACATAAAACCTTTATTAAAAAAACACAAGTCTTGTAAGACCACATTTTGGAAACCACTTGGTTAAATAATCCTTTAGATAAAACCTCTTTTGAGAGACCACCTGTTTTATAAGACCACATTTCAGTTGCAAGTGGAGTGGTCTCTCAAGACAGGTTCCACTGTCAGCATGTTGATTACAGGATAAAGACTGTCACATCTAATAAATGTATGAACAATCCTCTAAAAGCGAAAAGGGTTTAATTATTGACCTACTTATCATCTGGACAGAAATCAAAACCACAAATGCCATCCATAGCACTGGGTTTTAATTATGTCATCAAATAATTCCCAAGACATTCATTAGGGGAAAGCTAATTGATATTTATTCATATCATAGCAAAATCCATATAACCTGGCGAGGTGGTGGAGTCTCGTAAACCTTTTCTCAGTTATTTCTTGACCTGGATGAGATTAAAGTTTAGGAAATACCAGTAAAGCAAAACATTAAAATTACACCGGCTAGAGTAATCTTTCATTCTCCTCATCAAGCATCCAGTGAGGAATAAAATGTTTTGTTTTTTTTTTCAGTGAAGCTTTTGAGTAGAATTATCAGTATGATAATAAAAAGAATATTCTGTCCAGAGAAGAGACTTGTACCCTTACCTTGAGACATTAAAGGGGCGTTATTTGTGTTTTTTTTTTTTTCATTGTATTTTCCATTTTTACTACTTAGATTGATATACAATAACAATAAAAGAGATATACATGCACACAGTCATAAAATTCCTATATATTTTGTGAAGATTGCTTGAGAAACCCAGGTTTTGACACTTTTTCAATTGCAATTGATTTACTCAACCTTACTATTTGTATATGCATACCACACTGGACCTGACTTTATTTTCACAAAATATATAGGAATATAAGATTTTTTATGCATGTGTATAGCTCTTATTTGTTACTGTACATCAAGTACAAGTACGAAAAGTAGAAAAAATCGAAATACAGTGGAAACTCGCCTAAAGACCACCTCATTTAGGAGACCACCTCGCATTTCAGACCACAAGTTTTCAATCTCTTGATAAGTATCTAAGAAGTATAGAACCTCACTTAAAAGACCACCTCACTAATCAGACCACATTTAGTCAGTCAGATAGGTGGTCTTAATAGCGAGGTTCCACTGTAGTTATTTTTGGTAAGCACAGCAAATGCCCCTTTAAAATGGTGTGAATAACATCAGGACCAATATGTTCAACAGTTGATTAGGCTACTGGTAATTACTAATTACCAAGTATTTTGTTTATACAGTCTAATTCATCAAAACTATCTCTTAACAGAGGTGACCTCGTAACAGAGGTGACCTCTTAATTGAGGGTCGCAAAATTGTCAGGTTTTTATGTGTGCAAACATGTATATCGTCCATGTATCATTTTTCTAAAAGATTGATATATATGTCGAAGTATTATAACTCGTCAAACCCTGAAAAATAATGGACTCTTCTGTAAATCAGTGTTTTAGACCAGTCCAAATGTGTCTGTAGGGATGAATGAGTTAGACATATAGAATGACTACAATTTTTATTCTAGAGTAAATTATCAGACAACTATATACTTGGACCACATCAAAATTTTAATGACCGTTTAATTGACCTATCGCCAAGTGTTTGACACATGGCTGTCCATGTGTTTTTTTTTTGACGTTCTTTGATTGTGATGTCATAATCACACAAGTGTTTGATGGGCCATTTAACTGTGACGTCATAATGGAAAAGTTTGCCAAAAGGTGCTGTGTCGGAAATTTGGCGATAGGTCAGTTGAGTCTACTTGGTAACTTTGGACATGAAAGGGGTGATTGCTGACCGTGGTAGGAAGGTGACTGCTCATTGGGGTATAATTATATCAGGAAAATGTTTCGTCCTTTGGGAAGAATTAATACTGGCTACTTAGAGGAGGTGACTTCTTAAATAAAGGTGACCACATGTAGAGGTTAGACTGTTTTAATTTGAAATATAATCATTGACGTAGTTCATAATTTGCTCACAAAAATAGCACTACAAAATACAGTTTTATGCAAAATGACAGATTTTTTACTTGTATAATTACATGTACAGAATTATCACAGTTTGAAAAAAAATGTGCTAATCACTGATTCATGTGGTTATGCTAATGACCTTTCGAGCAACTTTATACAGTTGTCAACATACATTTAAATGCCCACGCAGCTTTGATAAATATTTTTGCAGTTCAGGAAATAGAAGCATTTTGTATGGTTGTATAAATTTGACTGCTAATTTTCACTATTAAACAGAAAATTGCTGTTTCCTTATGTGATATCAGATCTGTTTACCTCATTGGAGAATATATCAAAGCTATCAAAATTATTGATTTTTATTTAGACAAAGTTCTCAAAATAGCTTCATTAATTCTGATTTTATACTTTTGTTAACTATTTTGTTTTGGTTCATTATAGTAAAATTGAAAAAAAATATTTATTCAGGGTGTACTAAATTTAAGTTGATTTTATGATATTTATATATGTATATATTTGTTGCTGTTATCAAAAACCTGCATCAGTTTATCAGCCATTACAGGCTGTTTTTACCGAAGGATTTTAGATGATTTAATGTTAACAGTCATATAAAACTTGTTTACAAAGATCACTGAAAGATAGCAGTCCTTTGATTCATCAGAAAATTATTTCTAGGGCCTCTGTGGTTAGTTGAACCTTGTGCTTTAAACCATGAAGTTTCTCACCTCTCATTACCCTTCTCTACCATTAAAATCTGGCTACTGATATATGAGATACTTGTTAGGATTTATCTAAGGAACATTATGACAAAGTGTCAAGGTCAAAAGGGTCAGAGGTAAAGGTCATAACCATCTAAGTAAACAGAAAATATGAGTTTTCATTAACTCTTTAGACCTTTGCAAAACCCCTCTCAAAAAAACAATTGGCCAGTTTTAGCTAAACTTCCCTGTGAAAAGGAGGCTTCATAAGGGGCCAAAACTTTGTATGATCATTATAATCTCGACTTAACCATATACAGTCTAACGCTGATTATCCGGACTGAACGGGAGACACATAAAACATCCGGAAAATCGGTCGTCCGGATGTTGAAGTCCGTACATCCCAAATTTAGATATTGTTAAGTTGGTCATTCTCTGTGATCATGTCACTGAAGAAACATCGATGTTTTCACGGGCATGTTGTTATTTTAATTAATTGATGAGTAAAAGTTTTACTACATGTGTGTATGTATGAAAAAAAGACGATTCCACTGCATATTAAATTGCATGACTGAAATCATGTGAAGATCTAGATCCTTATGTAGCCTACTTCATGTCGTTAATTTTACACTTACAGATGTTCTTCCGTTAATAGGAATGGGAAAATCATGTAAGTGCTGGCTCACTGACATTATCTTTAGTCCTAAAAGTCACTGTGATTTGAAGAAATCTGACACTTTGGTCTGTTGCAAACTCCTTCGAGTCTTGACCTAGATTTCCATAGCATGAGGCCCAATATTGGGCGCCTGTAGCACATTGCTTTAATCATAATCAAATTCCTTGTTAAAGCTATTAATTTTTCTAGCCGTCAATGTCTTAATTTTGTACTTGACATATCAATTTTAAACAAGTCACACAGGTGAAAAAATTTAATTTTACATGACTTGGTAGTGTCATTATTGTGAAATAATTTTTACATGTCCTTCCGTATCTCACCCACCGATGTTTGCCAACTTGTGGACAGTCGGTAACACATGCTTCGCTTGCATTTACCCATAGGACTAATAAACTTGA
The DNA here is from genome assembly GCA_030159075.1 of Atrina japonica. NCBI lineage: Eukaryota > Metazoa > Mollusca > Bivalvia > Pterioida > Pinnidae > Atrina > Atrina japonica. Next base: position 1,184,021 of record BROG01000079.1, read on the forward strand.
AAACAAAATAAAGAATGAAACTGATATTGTATATCGGTAAGAAATATTTATTTATTTGAAATGTTATTGAAGTTGTAGTTTTAATGATTGAATCTTCTTTACGGATGCTTGTTACAACACTTGCGACCGTCAATGTTGAAATAGCCTATTAATATGACAGCTGTTTTTGAAGGTCTCAGTTTTATCTCAGATCCCCTACAAAGGCTAAAACAACTCAATTATTTAAAACAATAAACAGAAAGACTGGTTTTCTGATGCTATGGTAATACTTACAAGACATTTTGTGAAACTTTTATCAGTGAATTTACAGAATGTACGTTACGATTTTTACCTTGGTAAAAAATATTGGGGGACATAGCATTTGTCCGTACGAGCGAAAAATCTGGATAATCGGTGTCCGGATAATCGGCGTTAGACTGTACATGTAATTCACTCAGGTGACTGTTCTGTCATTGTAATTTTCAAATTATTTCATTGGATTTTACCACTTTGGTGTTTATTGTATTTTTGTTGGTAAGTAGTATTTTTGGTTTTCAAATTTACTTGTCCATAATTTTTTTTCATATATTTTGAAAGTGTCATAAAAGGTTGTAAATCGGTAAAAAAGTTGTAAACCCAGTAATAGATTTCCTTTTCATAAACGTTTCGGATTATTGATACACGATAAAATTTAGTTGACTCTGTCTAGGCAGTCGTAAATCCTAAATTCTTGTTTTCATCAAGATCACATGAAATGTTTTGAGACACTGTTTGAAATGACAGACTAAATTATTTTGTTTGATGTGCCAGTGTCTTCCATTATATACATACCACTTACCTCCCTTTGATTGTGTAAAATTAGGGAATGTATAACAGATCACACACATTGTGTTATGGAATTAAATACAGTGGAATCTTGTTGTGTCGAAATCGGATGAGTCGAAATTCCGGTTATATCGAAGTTGAACAACCGGTCCCGATGTTGATTGATAGATAAAGAAACGTTAATTAAATTTCTGTAATCTCGAATTCCACATATCTCAAAGGAATAGGGATGGTTCCATGAACTTCGAGACAACAAGATTCTACAGTATTTCAAGATGAGGTACTGATCTTGCCTTTTCCCTAAGAATACATCATTATTGACTCTCTTACAATTCATTCCACTTTTCTATTCATTTAACAATGAAAAATATTTTAACCTATATATTCCACATACTAAATAATTGGTAGTCATAAGAAATTCTGACTTCCTTTATAAAATGGTTGTAAATGTTGTCGGTGAATGGTCGTAAAACTCATCGGTATTCCTAAAGTTTCCGACCATTTATGTAACGATGCCCTTGCCTGACATCCTCAAATGCAGCAGTACATTTTATTTACTACTTACACACACACTTAATTATAATCATCATCATCAGCAGCAGCAGCAGCATTGTTGTAGTTGTCATCATCATCATCATCGGCAGCAGCAGCAGCGTTGTTGTAATAATTATCATCATCATCAGCAGCAGCATTGTTGTAATTATCATCATCACCATCATCAGCAGCAGCAGCAGCGTTGTTGTAATTATCATCATCAGCAGCAGCAGCATTGTTGTAATTGTCTTCATCATCATTATCATCATCATCATCATCCAGCCATAAACTTTTCATATTTTCGACTTCTTGTCTGAAACAACTGAAGGAATTTTGACGAAAATTGACAGGAAGCCTTTACCAAGTTTGTACTTTTCAGCCAGATTAGCCCAGGGGTGGATCCAAGGCAGGCAGAATAGGTCCCAAAAGGTACCCTCTTTAAAAATCTTTTTCTCCAGAACCACTCCATGAATGGAAAAACAGATTGTTTCAGAGTGATCTAAATGTTTGTATGATTCAAGTTTGTATTTTTCATAGAAATCAAAATATCAATTTTTGATGTGTTTTTGAGGTTTTTTCAGACATTGTTATTTTCATTCATTTTTGCATGATTTCCTCAATTATCTCCACTTGCATTCACTTTGATGCATTCATTTAATGTGTTTTACTTGTAATTAGGTGAAGAAATGTTTTTGTGCAAGAATTTTGCAGAAATTTAATTTCTAGAATTTTTTATAAATTTTCTAAGATGGCAAAAAAAGAGGGGAGGGTTGCATTTTTCAAACCATTAGCTTTTGTTTCAAAACTACTGAAGGAATTTTGAAGAAACTTTACAAGAAGCAAGTGATGAAGGTCATTTACCAAGTTTGTAGTTTTCAGCCAGATTGGCCCAGGGATGGATCCAGGGCGGGGCAGAATATGTCCCAAAAGGTGCCCTCTTTGAAAATCTTCTTCTCCAGAACCACTACATGAATTGAAAAACGGATTGTTTCATAGTGATCTACATGGCGCATTGATGCATCTTTAAGATCTTTTCAAACTGTCATTTTCATTAATTATTGCATGATTTCCTCAATTATTTCCCCTTCCAATACCATGATGCATTAAAGTGTTTTACTTGTATATAGTTGAAGAAATGTTTTTGTGCAAGAATTTTGCAGAAATTTGATTTCTAGAATTTTTGATGAATTTCTTAAAACAGCAATATTTATGTTTCTTGGCCAGATCAGCCTACATGTACATATTCTTCTTGCTCTTCTTTCCACATTTGAAAATGGTTCTCTGGTGAGTGATTGAGGCCCAGCAGCAGCAGCAGCATTGTTGTAATTATCATTATCATCATCAGCAGCAACAGCAGCAGCATTGTTGTAATTATCATCATCATCAGCAGCAGCAGCATTGTTGTAATTATAATCAGCATCATCATCATCATCAGCAGCATTGTTGTAATTGTCATCATCTTCATCATCATCATTAGCAGCAGCAGCATTGTTGTAATTATCATCATCATCATCAGCAGCAGCATTGTTGTAATTATAATCAGCATCATCATCAGCAGCAGCAGCATTGTTGTAATTGTCATCATCATCATCAGCAGCAGCAGCAGCAGCAGCAGCATTGTTGTAATAATCATCAGCATCATCATCATCAGCAGCAGCATTGTTGTAATTATCATCATCATCAGCAGCAGCAGCAGCATTGTTGTAATTATCATCATCATCAGCAGCAGCAGCAGTAGCAGCATTGTTGTAATTATCATCATCATCAGCAGCAGCATTGTTGTAATTGTCATCATCATCATCATCAGCAGCAGCAGCATTGTTGTAGTTATCATCATCATCATCATCATCATCATCCTTGTCAGCATTCTCGTCATGCTAATCACTTTTTTTATTAGCTATACTGTATACCTGGTAATTTTCGCTCCAGTTTAATTTTTGTTCTTAGCTAGAGAGAGCTAAATTTAAACCAACACATATTTCAAGCGAAATACACATGTATTTGAAACATGAACATACTTGCCATTTGAATTTAAGATGGGCTGAATGTTTTTTTTCTGTAAAACGATGAAAATAACGACAAAAATGTCCATGTATACAGTAGTTAAACTCAAATACAGTCAAACCAGCTTTAGCGACCACCTGTGTATAAAGACCACCTGGTCATAAAGACTATTTTTTGCCGTCCCCAATAGTACCATTTGTGTACCGTATTTTACGGCCTATAGGTCGATATTTTTTTTCTCCAATGTTGTGACCTCGACCTATTCGCCGCATCGACTTATCTTTAAAAAAAATAGTGAAATATTTAACTTGTATCTGCAATTCCTCATTTTAACATCGTAATTCAAAATTTTCCATGGGATAATCTAGGGGCCTTTTGACTCCAAACACCCATTTGTATTTACACTTAATAGGACTATTAAATGTGACCTCGTAATTTGATGTGTGCGTAATGCACTGTGTTCATAAATCAAGTGACAAAATAATGATCTTTCAAGTTACAATATCATTGAGATTCAAGACTGTGTCAGAAACTGCGTGAAAAAAAATACATCGTTTACATTTGTATTTTTCATACCGGACAGTTTATACTTTTGAATGATTCCCTAATCTCGGCACCCCACTGTGAAGTCTTCATTCAGACAAGCTGTGTTCACTGGAACGTGACCTTCAACTGATAAGGATCACGCGGCAGTCTTTGAAGTTGGGAAAGTTTTTGGAAAAGGTGTTACATAAATTAATTGACACTAAACCTTGAGTATTTAATTGTTTGACAATTGCAGTAGCATAATAATTTAGGTCAATGTAAGGATAAGACAAGGATTGAGGTTGCTTGTGTAAACAGCATAAAGAATTTAATGATGATTTGACAGGTAACATAAATGGCGATGCTTGTATACATAATCAGTACACACACGAGTAATATAAGTGATGTTAAATGTATATATGATGCAACTTATATGCTTTTTAAACTCACTCCTATTTAATACTGTGCCGTAAAATAGGCCGATCACTCTGATTATTTTAATAGGCTACCATCGTGTTAGCACCAGTTATTAAACATAAACGATGCAATTTCTGTGTTCTCCCATTCATTTGATAAAACAATCCAGTTTTTGTACATTTTTTTTTAAAAGCTTTTTATTTATTTGTATGTTATTGGTGGAGATAATATAAATAATTTGGTTTTGTGTTTTTATTAATAGAATTCCCACCTGGAAACGATATATGCTGCAGCTCGTATGTTGGGTTGGTACATTCCGTCGCAGACACGAGTTGAACATGTCACTTTCGGTGTAGTGCTGGGAGAGGACAAGTGAGTACATTATTAATTTTTACATACATTTATAGGCTTGTGATATGTCACTCGGTAGTTTGAGTTAAGGGAGACATATAGTGGAACCTCGTATAAAGACCACCTTGCTAAAGAGACCACCCCACATTTAAGACCATAATTATTAGGTCTCTTGTAAAATTTCTTCTTAGATATTTTATAAATACAGACCCTCATTTAAGAGGCCACCTAGTTTTTCAGACCACTCTGAATCAGAGAGGTAGGTGGTCTTGATAGTGATATTTTACTGTACTAAATTATATATTCTTGCCGAATTTTTACCGATGGAGTACTAGTATGTGTATTGAAACTACTATGATAGACTTTTTAAGATTTATTGTTTTCAGTGCTTCCAAAATGGTTTTTATTACAGTTCCAAGTATTGAGAAGTTTTAGATAAAAATTGTCCTGGCTTAAGTTGCTCCCAGAACTTATAAGTATAAAAGTTGTTTCTTATTCCTAACCCTGAAATTGTAAAAAGTTACAATATCTTACTTGTTTATTCCTCAAGATACATTACGACTATATAAAGTCATTTCCATTGTATTTGATAAGACTCCATTATTTATGGAAAAGAGTGGGGGTTGTTGTTTAGATGGGTTAATATGTGTTGTGTGCCACTGTCGCAAAGACATGTGGTGTGTGACACTGTTGCACAGACGTGTGTGCCACTGTCAAACAGAGAGAAACTGACACAGGTAGGTTTCACTTTGTATTTCAAATATACAATCTTCATCATTTTTAGCTCACAGGGATGAAAATCCAGAGAGCTACTGCCATACCCCTGGCATCGTCCTTGTCATTGTCGGCGTCGTCGTTGCTGTCAGGTTCTGTAGACAAAACTTTAACCTGGCCTATATCCTTTTAACTGCAAGGGACAGGGCATTGATATTTCACATATAGATTCCTTGTGACCAGAGCGTTCATTTGGTACCTTGACTTTTGACCTAGTGATCTTGACCATGGACTTTTACCAACTTTTCAAACTTTAACCTCGCCACTATCTTTTAAACCATGATAGATAGGGATTTGATATTTTACATATAGATTTCTTATGACCAGAGCTTTCATTAGGTACCTTGACTTTTGACCTAGTGACCTTGGACTTTGACCTACTTTTTAAAAACTTTATCCATGGCTATTTCTTTTCAGTCATAAGGAATACGGATGTGTTATGACCAGCGCTTTCATTTGGTACCTAGGATGTTTGCTCTAGTTACCTTGACCTTGGACTTTGACCTACTTTTCAAAATCTTTAAGTTGAACTGAAGAAATAAAAAGCATCAAAATCTGACAGGTGTGGGTCAAATACCTATTTGAAGATTTACACCCAATTTGGCAAGCTGTGTTGTCTTCTGACAACTCTTGTTAAGTCTTCAAAACACAGTTTAAGATACTTGATATGTTGATGAAGTATCAATGGGCAGAAATACATATAGAAGGGCATTAGCTGTTAGATTTGTTTGCAATATAATGAAGTATGATGAAATCATAGCCACTTTAGGACCAATCATAACCACCTCTAAACAGAAGGCAAATTTGAAAGTAACCAATTTTACAGTTTATTTTGTAGATTTGTGCCCTGTTTAAAAACAAAACTTGAAACAAATGCATTTTCTCTTAAGACTGTGTTGCCCTCACAGTGCCATTGTACAGTACTTGTACACCTGTACATATTTACACCTTTACACCTGTATATTTTTACACCTGTATTCCAGTATTGCATTTTTTTCACCTGTACACCAGTACACCTGCAAACCTGTAGACCCTAACACCTGTACACCAGTACACCTGCAAACCAGTCCACCATTACACCTGTACACCTTTACACCTGTACACCTGCAAACAATGTGGCCTTTACACCTGTACACCTTTACACCTGTACAACTTATGTTTACCATATGGATATCTTCATCCTACATGTATGTTTATTTACTTAAAAGCAGTGATTCTATATTTTTTCTGGTCATTGCATACTCTGTAGTTTGTGAAGCTATTGAGCGATGTCTATAATTAAATTTCAAGAACAGTCAGTCAAATATAAGAACAACTGTTTATATATATATATATATATATATATATATATATATATATATATATATATATATATATATATATATATATATATATACCATAATTTCCTGCTTAAAGTCTTGTTTTAGAAAAAAAAAATTACTGGATAACCCATATCGCTAGATTGGCCGTAGGTAATATACAGGACCATATCAATCCGTTTCACAGCGATTCAGAGGACACGGAGTTGATTGGTGATTGGATACTGTATAGTTGTTTAAGTTCATGGGGAGAAAATTTTGTGTTTTTCTAAAAGAAATTTATTCATGGGTTTCAAATTTCGAGCAAGACTGTTTCCAATACACTGTATTGAAGTGTGATAGGAATTGAAGTAAAGCTGATAATATTTTGTGATTTGTATATACAATGTCTGGTTATATATAAATGAATTTTAACTGGTAAAAATTTTATAATTTTTATTGCCTTTTTGATACTCCATAAGTATAAAGTATTATATTCACGGGTACTTAATTTCAAGGTATTTTCTTTGACATCGAATAAAAGCAACTATAAAGTAAACGTTCATTTGTGAATGTTTTATAGTGAAATTGGTGCTAAAAGAAATAAATTTTGATTATTTACCTGTTAACAAATAAGATAATACCTTGTCAAACTATGTTTGTTTAGAATTTAATTCAAAACAAAAGAAAAACATTCAGATAGCCCGCACCAACAGATAACCGACGGGACCATATTTTCATTGAAAACAGTTGTACCGTATAACCCGCATACAATACACAGGAAATTACAGTATATATTTTTAATTACTTTAACAAACAAGTTAAATCGATGCACATTAATTGCTTAGTTCGTGGCAACTGCCATCAACAATAGACTGATACTTCAGTGGGCGTGATTAATTAGCGTTCTTGTCATTTGGAATTGGTCTGAATGTTTTTCTCTTTTTAACCAATGAAATTGTCAGGAATTCGTTCAGTTTATGATGGGAGTTTAATAATGGGACTCTGATTACATGTACCAAAATATAATCTCTTTTGACACATGTCTTTAAAATTCTGAGAGTTCTCCTACTATCAAGGAAGTAATTTGCAGTTTTACCATATTTTTATTTCAGCTGACTGATTGCCAAATGACTGGTAAATTAAAATGAACAATATCACAGTTAAACCTGTCAATATGATAACACGTGTATATCTTGTACTGTGAAGAATTGTTATCAGATTATCTTTTAAGACACTCTAAAGAAAATTGCGTCCCACCCTGGGTATAATTGTCACACACTGTAGGAGAGAGAGTGATTATCACGTTTCTTTGACATTTTTACAAGGATGAAACGACCGGAAAATCCAACCTCACTCTCGATGTCATTGTTACGCACCGTAAATCAGGTCGGGGTATTCTCTGTTAGAAACATGTCTGATGACAAAGGCGTATTCAACGCCATATCTTTTAGTGCAGCCATCAGAAGCTCAATAGGCCGTTAGGTGATTGTTACGAGTTTTTTATGATCCACAACATGGTATTGCGGAACAATCTACTCAATCATAATAATATGTTTCTTTTGACATTTATAAATTGATTACAGGCAGTATTCTTTTGTTAAGGGTTTGTGTTGAAGTTTACTGATATTGGAACTCCAGATATTTCTGTATACTTCACAATGAATCTCGTTCATTTCAGTTTATTTTTATGGACAGAGAATCTCATTTCATCAGTTTCTATGGAGGAACAATCCAGCTAGAAAAATGTTGATGAAACTGATTGTAATTTGTGAAACAGTGTAAATTTATCCGCCCCTAAAGACACATTTGGAATGGCCTAAATCATTGATTTACATAAAAGTCCATTGTTTTTTTAGGGGTTGATGATTTAATTGCCAAACATGACCTGTCAGTCAAGTCATTTCTCTGTATAAATGTATTTGGAGATGTGTAAAGTAGCGATGTGTAATCTAGGATATTTTGTTTTTTCGAAGTTGTGATGAACCGGGACAATCAGATGTAATGTTATGAGATAGTTCCTCTATTTGAAGTTGTGTATGTGTATTTGTATCGACGTTGGTCAATTACTCCGTAATACTTGCGCTGTCTGTGTCAACAATTCCATTCCATCAATGCATTATGTTGTATGTTATTCAGCCATATGTCTTCAGCTTCTGTTTTTGATTAATCTCGTTGGTAATACATTGATAGAGTTTCCATCCAATCGGAAAATTATGTACATATTAGACGGTTTTATAAGTGCATTCGTAGACAATTTAAGACCAGAATGGCATATTACGTTGTATAAGATAACAAAGCCTCCTTTTCCATACAGATCTTAAAGTTCCAGTACAATGTGCCTTAGGATTTAAAGGGGGTATATATTTGTTTGATCCCACCATGTGTATAACTGGTCACAACACTACTATGGTATGTCACGTTGTGATGTAAAAATAACCTGTGTTGTACATGATGTCGAGATAAAGTCACAAGATCTGTATTCTTCTGTATGTCTGGACCATTTTAGCTTTTGGTTATTTTCGGCATTTTATGCCAGAAATCATATTTGTCCTCGGGTCTTATATTCGCATCAAAGCACCAGTCAAAAGGATGGTGTGCACAGCAGACCTTGAAGAGTGCTTGGATATTGAGCAAATCCTTGAAAAGTGCTTAGAAACAAGAATACCCTTGAAAAGTGCTTGAGTATAATGCAAAATACTTGATTTAATTATCAGAGTGCTTGAATTCTACTTCTTGCATGTCTCTTCATCACTAAAAAGAGACTTAAAAAGAGAAAAAAATAGCTTGATCATATAGATGCATTACCTAGTATATTCCTTTTCGAGTATAGCATTTTTGTGATGCAGTACTGCACGATCTCTTAAGTGTTTTGTGGAATTAATTTCAAGCAGTATTTCAAGGACCACCATAGAAACATGAAAGGAACTTGCTGACAGATTGTTTCTTTTTCACTATGGTTTGGTGTGCAAGGTCTTGATAGCTTAAACATATCCATTGAAGATGCTTGAAAAGTGCTCGAAAAACATCAGGAAAAATTGTGGAAAAGAGATTGAAAAATCTGTTTCATTGGCCGTATGAACCATGATTGTATGTCCGTGCTTCAGTCATTTAGCTTGAAATTTCGCTTTCATCTTATATTTGCCCTCTCAACTAAGGGCAAAAAATGGCAAAAATTAAATGGGAGCATTTTCCAGGTGTACAGTTTATCAGAGAGAACTTGCAGAAATTATATAACAGTAACAATAACTCATCAACCCCTGAAACACAATGGACTCTGCTGTAAATCAATGACTTAGACTAGTCCAAATGTGTCTTAAGGGGTGAATGAGTAAAAAAAAACTGGGGCCCATTTTACGGAAGTTCGTAAGCCCTAAATCCTGACTTTTAGTCCAAAAACTACCATGGTAACGCATCGCTGATTGATCAATTTCATGACAATTAGGACTAAGACTTAGGATTTAGGACTTACAACCTTTCGTAAAACAGGCCCCTGGCGTCTAACCTTTATATCTGAATTTTTTTTTATTATGAGAACGTAACATTAAATATCAGAAAGAGGAAAAATAACAGAAAGAATAAAAAAAGGCAGAAAGATGAAAAAATGGCAGAAAAACCAAACTAAACAAAAACCAAGCAAAATCGTATTTTATAGATTATTATTACCTTGTCGTAAAAAAAGAATATTGCAGTTTGTAGACTATTATTAACTTGCCGTGACAAAGGAAAATTGTAATTGATAGATTTTGTGTAACTTGTTATAACAAAGGAAAATTTTAATTATCCTAGATTATTATCATCGTTTGCTATTTAGATTAGACTGTAGCAGCTTCTCCGCACACCTGGTAATTTTTGTTATACATAAGAGGATTGTTACTGCTTTATTTATATGTATGTATGTATGTATGTATACAAATATATTTCATTTGACAAGTATCCGTTGCTAATCCAGGTGTGGTCCTAATGTGAAACAGATAAACAGCTGAATATGGCTTTTATGACTTAACGCGGCTGATAATTTGTTTGAGGACTGATTCATTTAAGGACATAATCCTGCATTTTGAATAATTGAATTCAAATGATTATTTTATACAATGATAACAAAGAGAAAAACAGAAGAAAAACAATTGCATCACAAATGAAATGCATATCAAATAGTTTTAAAGTTGTGAACAAAGAAATGTGTTATACTTGGATAAACAAAATCTTTGAACTGTTAGATCAATACGAGTTGAGAGTGTTGGTTATTGATCACTTTCATTGATCTCTTTCTGTGATCACTTTCTAATCTGACGCCTTGTCTGAAGTGACAACTTGCTTTGTTTAAAGTACAATTACAGGGCATATCTCTTTGTTATTCATTTTGAGGTGGTTGTAAAATGAAATGACGTGTGTGGTCCCGTTTGATTCTGAAAATTAAATGATGTCACAAGTGAATCATACCATATACAATCAAACTTGCATTAAAGGCCACCTCTGTATAAAGGGCACCTGTCTATAAAAGCCATTCAAACATTCAATTTGTTAACTTTTTTTATAATGAATACATCTCTTTATAAAGACCAACTGTCTACAATGGCCTATATATTTTGTGAAAATTGCTTGAGAAGCCCAGGTTTGGCACTTTTACACTTTCTGCAATTGATTAACTTAACCTTAGTATTTGTGTATTTGTTTTAAGATACCACCCCATCTGCCACTGAAATGTGATACCACACTGGACCTGATCTTATTTTCACAAAATATATAGGAATATAAGACTTTTTTGCCTGCGTATAGCTCTTATTTGTTATTGTACATCAAGTACAACTACAGGAACTAGTAAAAAAAGAAAAAAATTGAAATAATTTGTTTTGGAAAACACTGCTAATGCCCCTTTAAACTCATTCTGTTTGACATGTACATGTACAACACTTATAAACAGTCACATGATTGCGATTGCGTGTATAGGGATCCTTCTTGGATTCTAAACCAATTCTTTGTAGGACCAGTAATAGGAAACTGAATCAGAATACAAATTGTTTGAGTTTACAACATATGTTTTGTATACAAAAGCAAACAGGTTAAAAACTATTTAAGTTGATGATGCATTTAATATTACAGTTATTTGTCCTAATGATTTTCTATAATGATGTACATCATCATCAGATCCTGTTTCACTTTGACTTTAGTTCATTGATTTTCCTGATATGTAAACTTTTATGCATGTCTTTGTGTGTGTGTGTGTGTATATATATACATGTGTGTGTGTGTATATATATATATATATATAATCAGGGGTTTTCCTGGGTCATTTTTGGGTCCGGTTACTTTGAGCCAAATCAGGAGCCAACAACTCTTAAGATATAGGAGAATGTTTTTTGTTTTTTTTTAAGATATAGGAGAATGTTTTTAAGATATAGGAGAATGTTTAGAAGTTAAAATATTAATTGTAAGACCTTTTGTATCATGAATACATGATATGAAGACACTGTATGGTGCCTGCCATTTTGTCCAATATATCCCTTAAATTTCGTTACATGAAAGTCACATGACAGAGAGTGGTCTGTCGAGGGATCATGGAAAAGACGTGTTCTGTTACTTTAAATTTCTGTGATCTCCAATGCCATATAACCATGGAACCTTTCTTGTGAGCCCACTGTTGTAGAAGACCACCTGTTATTTGAGACCACAAAATGAAATCTGTATAGTTAAATAATTCTTTGAATAAAACCTCTTTTGAGAGAGCACCTGTCTTGAGAGATCATACATCAATGGCAGATCGGGTGGTATCTTACAGGTTCCACTGTATGTATTGATATTAAATAAAATATGCGAAAAAACAGTAAAACATTCAATCAATTCACTCAGTTGTGAATATTGAGTGTTTTACTGTTTTTTCGCATAACGATACTTCCCTTTGGAGGACATTGAATTTTATTGGATTTATTTAAACAAAATAGATAAATGAATACATTAACAGTGAAATGTAAAAGTTAGGACCTGGAATATCAGAAACAGACAGACACTGACAGACAGACAGAGAGTCCTAAGTTGTAATTCTTTTAATGTTACATGCATTTGCTCTTAGGACAAAATTTAGAATCGTTTCATCAACACTACCCTAGGTCACGTTTTAATCTATATTCACACATTTTGAAATAAGGTCTTGATAGTGTATGAATACATGTACTGGAGCATTATAACTTTGGTATTACATGTATGTTTGTGATATCTATACCTGCTACATTTATAAAGATAAATTATAATTCATGCAATAAAACTGTAATAATGCACTGGCCTCGCACGGCCTTCTTGCGGAATTGCGGAGCATGCAGACTGCCTGTAAGCATATACGATGGATGCTGAGCATGTCCAACAAACTCTGCGATTTCCCAATGACCTATGCCGTTCTTACTCCCAACTTACAAATTGACTGCTTCTTTTTTCTGCCCCCCCCCCCCACCTCTACGACTCTCACCTATGGCAAAATACGCAGAGAACGCACAATTTAAAAACCTGTGCATTGGGTTGTGACTTAGGCTTTAAGTCTATGCATTCGTTGCCTCTGCATTAGTCATAAGGAACTGACCTGATTTGGTCGTAAGTCACAAGTCCTGCGTCATAAGGAACTGACCTGATTTGGTCGTAAGTCACAAGTCCTGCGTCATAAGGAACTGACCTGATTTGATCGTAAGTCACAAGTCCTGCGTCATAAGGAACTGACCTGATTTGGTCGTAAGTCACAAGTCCTGCGTCATAAGGAACTGACCTGATTTGGTCGTAAGTCACAAGTCCTGCGTCATAAGGAACTGACCTGATTTGGTCGTGAGTCACAAGTCCTAATTTTTTGTAAAACGTCCACAAGTTGTAAGTGTGATCATAAGACCTGCAAGTCTACTAAAGACTTAAAACCTTTTGTAAAATGGTACCCAGGTTGTACAGGGTTTTCCCTAGGATGTTAATTTAGTGAGCCCCAGGGACCCACAAGAACAAAATTCCTGAGTCCTTTGTTAAATCTGTGAGTCCCCAAGTCAATAAAATTCAAGAAAATAAATTGAAAACAAAGGCACACATTTTCAGTCTCAGGTTGAAATAAAAATTATCGTGTTTTTGTGTGTACTTAGGGACTCAGGAATATGCAAGTTTTGCATCCTGAAAAGATTTTATGCTTCAGAGATGCATAAATCATGCATATGGGAAAATCCTGGTTGTATTGTTGTTCTTCAGTTGGTTTTATCTTTTATATTACACTTATTGTTTACAAGATGCTATTCTCTTAAAAAAAAAAAGAGAGAAAATTTTCTCAACTAAAATAAATATGCTAAAAGTAAAAAATAAAAATCACATTAAATAGAATTCAGATGATTGATTTTGCTATTGATAGATTAACCTTAAGATTAATTCAGTATCGATTGCGGTACATATTATGCCTGCCATATGTTGCCGAAACATTTAATATGAAAAACAATATTGAATGGACAAATGACATATGATTAATTTGTTACATTTTGCCATACAACGGAGTATATCTCATCTATCGGGGAAAATTGATATTTCGATATTTTCAGTCAATTTTGCTCAGATCTACTACTAACGTATCTCATCAATGTTGGTTTAATCACGGGGCTGTTTTAATATTGCCACTCTCCGGTAACAGATCCATCACCGGTCGGTAATGACTGGCAAATATTGACTTTATCCAACAGTAATTTCCGCCTAGTTATTTCAATTCTTTCCTATCCGTTGAGACATCAGAGATAAAATAGCGATCTGATTACAGTAGTATCACCTGTATTTCATTGAGTGTTAAAAACGGTGATGGACAAATGGGATTCAGTACAGTATTTATGTGTTTGTATGTGTATGTGTATGTACATGTATGAAACACTGAGATTGCTGGAAAGTGAGAGAGAGAGAGAGAGAGAGAGAGAGAGAGAGAGAGAGAGAGAGAGAGAGAGAGAGAGAGAGAGAGAGAGAGGAGGAGGAAGAGAGAGGGGAAGGAGAGATAGAGAGAGAGATAGTGGGAGGAGGAAGAGAGAGGGGAGGGAGAGATAGAGACAGGGAGAGATAGATTTGATAACAAGACAAATACAGTTAAACCTGCTTTAGCGACCACCTGGTCATAAAGACCAGTTTTTTGCTGTCCCCAATAGTACCCCAAATCAACCTCTATATAAAGACCACCTCCCTATAAAGACTGGTGTTGTTGTGTCCGTCAGGGGGTCTTTATATACAAGATTCACTGTAGTAGCACAACTGGAATATAATAAGTGTGGAAACTTTGTAGTTTTCTCTACATGTATATTCAATGTATTTCATATAAAACTGTATTTTTTTTGTTGAAAAAAGTATTCCAAGCTCTTTTCCTTTTCAATTTCAATACAATTTCCCTGTTACTCATTATTACTTTGAAGTTTCTGTGTTTGTAAACTCATCGGGCCAGAAGGACCAACCTGAGCTATTGCTATGGCCCGATGTCTGCCATTTGTCATCTCCCACATAATTGATGGTCCGATAGTGTACCTTCCTGGTCCTGTAGTAAACTTCCAATCTATCAGGTAATCACAGTAGTGAGTTAGACAAACTATACTATTAATAGCTGTAATTTGCCGTACAGTGAAACCTGTCTTGAGAGACCACTCTCGTGAAAGACCACCTGCCTTGAGAGACCACATTCTGAAAACCACTTGATTAATTGAATCAACCCCTACCTTGAGGGTGTGACAAAGGAATCTCAATCTGAGGTAAGATTCTTGAATGACAAGCTTTCCGAGGGTTTGTCATTCAAGAATCTTATCCCGAGGATTGAAATTCCTTTGTCATACCCTGGAGTTAGGGGTTGATTATTGTTCTCCCATGTGTTAAATACATGTCTATGTAAATCAGTGTCAAGTCTGACATAACTATGTACTGTATTCTAGGAGCCACAGAAGTTTTGCGTCATAAATTGTGGTGTCATATTGCATGTTGCTTGTCAACACCCGAGGGGTTGACAAGGAAATCATTCCCCATGAAAAAGAAAGAGAAGTCTGTGAACTGTTAAAGAATAAATAATCCTTTGAATAAAACCTCTTTTCATAGGCAACATTTTTGTGGCAGATGGGGTGGTCTCTTAAGACAGGTTCCACTGTATAAATGTTTGCCTAAAATGTTTAGTTATTAAGTGGTTGGAAAGAACATGTACAGTGGAACCTGTCTTGAGGGACCATTGTCATGAAAGATCGCCTGTCTTTTGAGACCACATTTTGAAAAATAACTGAATAAATCCTCTTTTGAGGGACCACCATTCTTTAGGGACCATATTTCAGTTGCAGAAATGGGGGTTTCTACTGTATAAAAAATTCAAATAGAAGTATTATTTTACCCATAGTGAATTAAATGGATTGAGAGAAAAAAAAAAACCCAAAATACATATTTCTTCCCTTGGTTACTGAATGAAGACTCTCTGGTCATTTCAAGTCAATGATTTAAAAAAGTTGGATGTCAATAGCTACTTCTATGATATTGCAATAGTTACTCTGTATCGCAAGATGATTGCAAATACAACAGTGAGACCTGTCTTAGAAGACCACCTCGTCTTTTAAGATCACATCTGGAAAACCATACAGTTAAATAACTGTAAATAAAACCTCTTTTGAGCGGCCACCTGTCTTAAGAAACCACATTGCAGTGGTAGAAAGGGTAGTCTCTCAGGGCTGGTTCTACATTGTACTGTATCACAACAGTAAATTTCTGCCCTGTAGTCATCCCTAAATAATGTTTATGACAATGAAACAGGTAATCAATGCACTGTATCGTGTATACACGTATATATTACAAATGGTTTTGTCTCAAGAAGACATGAAACATACTATCATTTGAAAACTGTCAGTAAAATTGAACTGATCTTCCCCTCGGGAGTTGATATTTAAAGTCGTGCACATTCATAGTCCTAAGGGACTTGTAACAAAATTAATTCTTTCAAAATTTTGACAGAAATATATATATAAAATCCAATTAAATTCATCCAGAATTCTTCCTCTACTCATGTTTCAAAATTCGATCTTCTCTCGAGAATATCGGCCATTGCCATGGGAGACATTATGCCTAGTAAATCCTAATTACATTAACATTTGCACACAATAAATGAATGTCAACATGTAATGATGTATGTACAATTCAGTTATAGGATTTTACCACAGAATATGAAAAATTGATATTAGATTTTCCGGTGATCAATAGAAATTAGCCCAAATTTAACATGTATTACGATTTCTTTTTACATGTATATGAGTTTAATTAGTTCGTTTTGCTGAAGTATGAAAATCCATAGATTGTTAGGATATTGTATATACAGTGTAATGTTATGAAGACCGTAATCTACCTGTTTTAGAAGAATGCATTCAGAAATCTGTCAAATTGACACTATACTAACCGTAAAAGACTGGTCTAAGACATATACAAAGGAACATACTATTCAGATACTTTGGGGCGCTTGGGTTAGATAAATTACTTTTGAGAGACCCATAGTCTATAAGCTAAAAAGACCATAATGCATCATCAAACATGGCCCTCCCTTTAAAGTTTTTTTTTTTAACAGATTTTTGTGTACATGGTCACAATTTTATTTCACTGATGTTTTTAGTACTGGCATGTTACCTACATGTACTTATTATCAGACAGTACCTATTATTGGACGTTTTCTCGTTGCATGTGAATGAACAGGATTTTTAGAGATTTTGTGAATACATCGTCTGCTTTTAAACAACAAATAAAACATGTTCCAAAAATCATGATTGATAATTCCAGTACAACCTTGTAATTGCTAACAAAAATATTTGGTTGATGTATAAGAACAGTGGCCAGTTTCACTAAAAGTTTGTAAAAGTAGATGTAACTTATAACTTTAGACTTAACTCCAGTTATGATTTTATTTAACCTACACATAATTACGTGTGACATCATTAGTATTTTGGAGCAGACATAAACTCTGGTTGTAAGTTTATAATTGAATGCAGGAAGAAAGATACAACCTCTAGTGAAACTAATTTTAGACATAATTTACAACTACCTCTACTCATAAAGTTACGACCTTTAGTGAAACTGGCCCCAGGAGTTTAAGAAGTGGGTCGATCAGTACACCAACATTTTTTTTTTAAATTCTTTTAAATTTTGATGTGGACAGAATTTAAGATTTTTATTAAGAAAAATTATGATGGTGCAAATCTGACAAGAAAAGGTGGGTTTATATGGGTTTCATCAAACTAATTTTTTTTTTATTATTATTTTTGGACTGCTATTTTTATGCCCTGGGCTTGAAAGGTCCACTGGGGGCATAGAGTGTTTGGATTGTCTGTATGTCTGGACTGTTTGTCTGTCTGTCTGTAATTCCATCCTGCTTACATATAAAGTGTTATATTTCAAGTTTGGATTTTGATACAGTAATCAAACTTGGACTGTAAGTTCATCTAAGGGTTTCTCACACTTCACTGACATCACATGCCCCTGGGGATGGGGTTGGGTCAAAATTTAGACCACTGCAAAAATTTGATGGGACCAGTGGCATTTGTGTTTCACAAACACATCTTGTTTCAGATTTTAGAATAATTCTACTCTTCAACCCCTGTGGTTACTTTTAGTCTCACTCAAATCAATGAATAGTATAGTCTACTGACATATTATAATCTATTGTCATAGATAGGGAGTGAACAAGTTCATATTGCTTGTAAAAAATTTATAAAATTTCGATTCTAAATCATACACCCATGAATCCTGACATTGGACTTAACCATTCTTTAAAACAAGCAGGTCCAAATATGATTTCAGGGGTTGATGAGCTAAGGAAAGGAGAAAACACAGATAGAACGCTACAACTACAATAAAAGAGGATATCTCTCTCTCTCTCTCTGTCTCTCTCTCACTCTGTCTCTCTCTGTCTGTCTCTCTCTGTCTCTCTCTTTCTGTCTCTCTCTCTGTCTCTCTCTCTCTCTCTCTCTCTCTCTCTCTCTCTCTCTCTCTCTCTCTCTCTCTCTCTCTATATATATATATATATATATATATATATTTATCCAACCTCTGGCAAAATAATCAGAATTTGATTGGTTTACAAGGATATGACATATTCTTGTATTGGGTTACCTATCCACCTGATATTAGTTTTAATATCACCCTCTCCGGTGACGTCAGTTTTAGCAGACGAGAGATCGCCCAATTCAACTTTTTTCATGGACCGAGTATATTTCCGTATCACACCTGTAAAACACTACAAGGAATTTATCCCACCCATGGCCTGCCTTTTTGTTGCTTCTTAAAGTATTTTTTGAATGCTGCTTTGTTCTAACCTTAGTTATTTCTTCTACACTGAGCGAAGCAAACCTGTCAGCCATGTTTGTTTACATATCACTCGTGAGGGGCTCAGCATGGGTGATATCAAAACAAATATCAGGTGGATAGGTAACCTGATGCAAGAATATGTTATATCCTTCCAAACCAATCAAATTCCAAGTAGCCAAAGGTGAGATATATACTAGTATAATATATATATATATATATATATATATATATATATATATGTATATATATATATATATATATATATATATATATATATATATATATATATATTATATATATATATATATATATATATATATATATATATATATATATATATATATATATATATATATATATATATGTATTCAAAATGACAAGAAAAAGAAAAGTAATTGAATTATTTTTAATGACAATGTTTATATATATTTTTTTCTAATTTGATATATTTTATAGTTTTGAAAAAAAATCTCCATGATTCAATTATTGAACAGAGAAAATAATATAAAATACAGGCCAAAGTGAATGACAAGAGGGAAAAGAAAACCATAGAAACATGGCAGAGAGGTCATACATGTAATACACTAGCAGATAGGCCACGGTACATGGCAGATAGGTCATGATTGGAAAAAACTAGAAACATAGGTCAAAAGTCATACTGGTAATCGGAAAATACTGTACATATAAGTCAAAGGTCATAATAGGAAAATACTGGACAGATAGATCAAACTGTTATAATAGGAAAAATACTTGACAGACAGGTCAAAGGTCATATTAGGAAAAAATTGTACAGTTAGATCAAATGTCTTACCGGTAGTAAGAAAATACTAGACAGATAGGTCAAAGGTCATACCAGTAATAAGAAAATACTGGACAGATAGGTCAAAGATCATTCTGGTAATAAGAAAATACTGGACAGATAGGTCAGAAGTCATTCTGGTAATAAGCAAATACTGGACAGATAGGTCAAAGGTCATTCTGGTAATAAGAAAATACTGGACAGATGATTTAAGTCAAAGGTCATATTGGTAATAAGAAAATACTTGACAGATAGGTCAGAGTGAGATGAAAGAACAGATATAGATTATTGACAGAAAATAGGAAATCTAAAATAAAATATGGATTGTAATAAGGTACACTGTACAGATATATATATATATATATATATATATATATATATATATATATATATATATATATATATATATATAGTAACTGCCTTTTTTATGATTTTTTACAAGTTTGGTTCTATATTGATTGAAAACTATTACTCATAGAATTTTGTGGTTATACAGTTGATAAATATACTTCTGTTATGTTATCTGAACAGCTTATATTCTGTATTTTGATATCAAACAGTTTACATACAGTGATATATGATATCATTTCTCACCAATATTGTGTAATATATATATATATACATGTGTGTATATATGTATGACCTTGAGAAAGCACGCAAAGTTGAAGTAAAAAAAATCCTCAAGCACAGTGTATTAATAAAAATTGGTCCAGTTTTAATATGACATTTTAAATCAGATTGGAACTTCACCTGGCACTAGTTGAAGTAGAACTGCATTGATCTAAATATACATGGATACCCTATTGTCTTTTTTTATCTGTTATTAACAGTTCACAAAACATTGCTGTCTAAGCCATGCTAAGGGAAGCAAACGATAATGATTTTAAGTAAAAAAGGAAATAACTTCAAGAAATATTTGTGAAATGGCAAATGCAAGCATCATCCAGAAAAAATTTCAGCAATATAGATCAACAGGATCGCATAAAAATAAATCTAGGAAAGGCCGACCTTGATTTTACCCAAGAGAGAACTTACCCAATCAGAGCAACTCAGCTTGTAAAACATAAAGATAATCGTTGTCAGATCTAACTGCTTAATAAGAAGAAAAGATTCCTTCATTTGATTTGTTTTTGAATGGTATTTTACGCCACACTCAACAATTTTTCAGTTATATAGTGGCGGCCAGTTTTTATTGGTGGAGCAAAGAACCCTATTACCATGTACCCAGGAAGAGACCATTGGCCATCTGCAAGTAAACTTGCAAACTTTCTCACAAAAATCAGCTTAGGTTCCAGTCGGGTTCGAACCTGTGACCAGAAAGTTCAATGTGTGATGCTCTAATCATCGGCCAAGGAGACCCCTTCCCTTCATTTAGTTCAACACACTTCATCATACTTTTTATAGAAATTTTAATGAACTTGGTTATCATAAGCCATCTGTTGCTTAAACATGACAACTGTCTCGCTCACCGACCTTATCTCACTTGAACATGGAGGGAAGAAAACGAAATCAGCTCGGTTAAATGGCATAGTCACCCAATATTTACATTATTGGCAAATTGTCTTGTCAATCTGAAATCATGTCTTAGCCAATCGAATAGAGAATAGTAAAAATACTACACACTTCTTCCATCTCACAGGAAAAAATCTCAACCTCCATTGACTCCAATGTGGTTAAAATTTTATTCTAATTAATCCCTGACAAATTGTGGGCAATAATAAAAGTTGAGGGCTATATCAGTAAATACTGAAAAAGGTACTGGCTAAGTCCAAAAGTTTCTCACTTTTTGCCCCTCGCATATCAAGAAGCATGATGTCATCATCTACTTTGTGTACTTTTTCATGGCTGGGCTACATACATACATACATACATGCATAGATATATATATATATATATATATATATATATAATATATATATTTTTATATAATATATATATATATATATAATATATATATATTTATATATATATATATATATATATATTTATTTTATATATATATTATATATTATATAATAGCATAGATATATATATATATATAATAATATTATATATATATATATATATATATATATATATATATATTTATTTATATATAGTATTATATATATATATATTATATTTTATATAGTATATATATATATATATTATATATATATATATAGTATATATAGTATAATATAGTATATATATATATATATATAGTATATATATATATTATTTATATATATAGATATATATATATATATATATATATATATATATATAGATATTATATATATATATATATATATATATAGATTTATATATACTATATATATATATATTATATATATATATATATATATTTATATTATATATCATATATTATATATAAATATATATATCGAATATATATATATATATATATATATATATATATATATATATATATATATTTATTGCATAGATATATATTTATTTATATATATAAATATATATATATATATATATATTATATATATATATATATATATATATTTATATAGATATATATATATTTATATATATATATATATATATATATATATATATATATATAAATATATATATATATATATATATATATATATATAATATATATATATATATATATTTATATATATATATATATATATATATATATATATATAATGAATAGAATACCTAAGGATGAATGTTTAAGTATTACACCTGTGTAACATTTATATCGACTGGTTCAGAAGTCGGAACTTCTTGCCGATCATAGCACACTTGCATCACTTGTCGATGGAGATTTCTAAATAGTTTATGTGTGGAAGTATGAATCAGATTATCCATACAAAATATAACGTGAGGATAAATAATCGTCTGCACAATAGATAGTGCCATAGTGCACGTCACAATGTTAACGTAGGCGGTCCTCGACAGGTGGTACCGCACACTCTCTGTAATAAACACAGGTAATAAACACGAAATGAAAGTAATTACAAGTAAACATGACAATTTGATGAAACTGGATGATTTGTCCATCTGTGGTTCTGTGTTGTTGTCATGGCAATCATCTGCTGTAGTTTCAGACAGAGTTATGATTGGCGGAGTCAGTGTTTCATGGCTAGAGTCATGAACATTATAAGGTGGACCCTTGTTATCTGTATCTTGACTATTCATTTTATCATTTGATGGCGGTTCGATTTCGTCTTTCTCATTGCAGTCTTCAGCGTTTTGACTTTGTAACGTTGATATTTTTGGTTGTTTAAGTACGTCGTTTTTCTCCTCTTTTTGACCCGTCTTTTGTAACTCTGTGTCGGATCGGAATGGAAAGTTACTTCCGTGTATTTTGGGATTTTCAAGTTGAGCTTGCAAAGCTTGAATATCTACAGAAAATTTTCTCACATAATTATACTGTTTTGCTTTCTCAAGCACGTCCAATCCTGTGGTTCCAATCTGTCCAATGGTGTGCCTGCGTCTGCCCAAATAGGCAGCCATATTGACACCTAAATGATGATTTTTGTTTCGAGACGGAGATGGTAGGTCTCCGATAGTGGAGGTATTATCCTCTTTATTTGAGTGTGAGTCTTGCGTGCTCAGTAAGTGTTGTGAGTTTTTAGCTGATGTGGAAGTAGTTTTCACATCTAGTGGTTTCACTTGATCTTCTTCATTTTCGCTACCATCGTCAGTTCCTTTGATAAGAAGAGTTGGAATATTTAGACCCTCGGGAGAATGAGGTTCAGAGTACATGGATACTTGGTCGATTTCTTGCTCCTGCACAGCACGTCGCGTCATAACTATAAACGACACCATTCCAATCAGTACTATAAATGCTAGTGTAATCCACAGGCTATATAACACAACTCGGAATATGAAAGATTTATCATTTAGTATATGAAATGACTGAAACTTGGTCAATTCTTCCTCATTTTCGGACAGAATACCATAACCTATTGCCGGGCCAAGCATCAGACCGAGACTTAGCGTAACGCAAAAAGCACCGAGAACGTAGCGGTATATACACTTGAATTTTTCGGTTAACACACACAAGTTATATATGCTAATTATGATAAGCACACACGTCATGGCAGTAAGTAAACACAAGTATACGCTTGGCCCTGCAAACTTGAGAGTTGAACTTTGACCTTCCAGATTCGACTCAACAATCAGGTGATACATTTCCATTGGACAATAAATGAGGTCAAACATGGTTGACACAGTTAGGAGTAAAGTAAGAAGTATGTACCTGATTTTCCGATGAAGCTTGTTGATGCACAGTGACAGAATGATGATTAAACTCCCGCCGCTTCCGAATATCATGGTAAGACACAGTGTGGTGACAGAGAGCACCACCGAATACTGTTCCATCTTAATAACGGTGACTGGTGTCTGTAGTGTTGTCGTATCATTCTGAACACTTGTCATTTTGAATTATATAATGTTTTTTACGATTTTTATTTCTTTTACTTGATGTTTTGTTGGAAATGATTAACACATTTGATAGTTCACAACGATATTCAATGTGTCTGCATTTTTAGCCAATCGTAAGTTTATATCCATCAATATGCATAGATTTCAAATTTTTTTTTTACAATTTTTTTCCTGTTTTTCAGTTTCAACATTTAACATCAATCACCGAGTGCAGATAATGTCATTCATTTCTTTCCCACATCCATTATCTTCATTACAGCCATTGTGATATCCTTAAAAACAATCATCTCCCATTTCAGCTCCATAAATTTTCATACCTGCTCTACGACAGATCACCTTTAATAGAAAAACAGAAGAAAAAAAATAAAAAAAATTGTAAATCACAAAAAATAATCCACACTGCAGAGAATTGACAAAAACTCACATTATTTGTATAATTATTGATCTTTGCATGCTGCCATTCTGACACAAAATGATGTGAAAGTCTCTCATTATTCTGATCATTGTTTCCTCGGCAGTAAAAAAAAATTTCATACCAAAAGTAAAGTTGTATATGTAAGCAAATATCACAAGTTGCCGAGAAGCTCGCTTGACACAAGTAATCCGTGGCCGTTAGTGTGGTCTATTGATTGTGGTGAGCTCTCCAACTAGTATAGCCCATTGATTTGTTAATACTGCTTACATCTTTATAACAATATCTTCCACTTGTGTGCGATGAATTGCACATTGATTCGTAAATGCGCGTTTTATCTGCTTAAGATGGTATTTCCGCACAGAAATAGGATAATCTATAGAAAATATTCTTGTGTTTCTTAAAGAATCCTTTTGTTTGAAGACATTGATTGATCTTGTGAATTAGATTAAAGGTAAAACTAATTCAGTATTTGATATCAGAGTAGATAGGTGTTGAATTTTCCGCTATAGGTTAAATTTACATGTATCATAGACAACTTGTAACAGTAAGCTCTCAACTTCAGTGATTTTGTAGGCATACGTTTTTCAATGTTGTTTTTTTATTTTTTTTTTTCCAGTTTCTTTCTCTCAGTATTTTCTTACAGATTAAGTAAAAAATTAAAAACAAAAATAAAAAAGATTTGTTTGTGATCCAACCAAGCCACCTAAAAAGCTGCAAGTCGATTTTTTTTTTTTTTTTATAAAAATCTGAATTTTGTCCAGTTTAGTTATTTGTTTACGGTCAGTTCTTGATAAACCACCACAATTTGTTATTAAGAAATTACTGTATGTGTACTTATTTTAGCGGTATTCAAATATTAGCGCCTTTCACACTTAAGTCATTGTGCTAATTAAAGGACAACGCTAAAATTTCTCCATCCTGTCATTCTGTATACATGACAAAACCTGTGCAAAGTCAAGATTGCGCTAATAAGTCTATAAACCTGTGAGAGCGCTAAAATATGAGTGCGCTAATTTAAATACACATAGAGTATATTTCAAGTATATCAATTTTGGTGATGAATTGAATATCATGCTTCTTGCAAAATAGAGTTACCATTCTTTGGTATCATAGAAATGTCTTAATTGGACAGTAAACAGGACAACATCGAGAATTCTGTTCTTGTGGGTCTCTGAGACTCACTAAAATAACATCCTAGGGAAAACCCTGCATGATCCCTGATGGCAAAGCAGTGTACAGCTCATGATTCTTGATGGCAGGGCAGTGCACAGATCATGATTCCTGATCATGATGGCAGAGCAGTGTACAGCTTATGATTCCTGATGGCAGAGTATGTAAAAAGATCATGATCCCTTATTACAGAGCAATGTACAGATTATGATCCCTGATGGCAGAGCAATGTACAGATCATGATCCTGAATGACAGAGCAATGTACAGATCATGATCCCTGAGGACAGAATGTACAGATCTGATCCCTTATGACAGAGCAGTGTACAGATCTTGATCTCTCATGGCAGATCAATGTACCAATCTTGATCTCTGATGGCAGAGCAATGAACAGATCTTGATCACTTATGACAGAGCAATGTACAGATTATGATCTCTGATGACAGAGCAATGTACAGATCATGAGCCCTAATGACAGAGCAATGTACAGATTATGGATCTCTGATGGCAGAGCAATGAACAGATCTTGATCCCTAATGACAGAGCAATGTACAGATTATGATATCTGATGGCAGAGCAATGTACAGATCATGATCCCTAATGACAAAGCAATGTACAGATCATGATCCCTAATGACAAAGCAATGAACAGATCATGATCCCTAATGACAAAGCAATGTACAGATCGTGATCCCTAATGACAGAGCAATGTATAGATCATGATCCTTAATGACAAAGCAATGTACACATCATGATCCTTGATGACAGAACAATGTATAGATCATGATCCCTTATGACTGAGCAATGTACAGATCATGATACCTAATGACAGAGCAATGTACAGCTCATGATCCCTGATGGCAGAGCAGTGATCATGATCCCTAATGACAGAGCAATGTACAGATCATGACCCCTATCAACTGAGCAATATACAGATCATGATCTCTGATGGCAATGTACGGATCATGATCTCTGACAGCATAACAATGTATATATCATCATATAGACAGCATATTGATATTCCAACTTTATGGCAAAATTACCTCACATATATAATTTTTTTTTCAAAATTTAAAATCTAAATCATTTGAAATTGGTTTAATTTTTACTGTGTCTATGAAATTGATCACTGGCAACATCTGATTTTGTACCACATGTTTGTTTACTTACAACATCTATTTACAAAACTGATATACGAACCTTTATCTTGGTTTTTTTTTTATTTTCTGACTGTTCTAATGCCTTTGTCTTTATTCCACACTGTACTGTTGTTAAAGTCAAAATCCTTTCCTTTCGAAGTTCTTATCAAATTTTCTGTTTATAGTTTATCATGCTGCAACAGAACAAAAAAATTTTTTTATCAAACTTAATGTTTGCCACTTATTTATGACATTTGTTTTGGTCATATTTGACAAGATTTTGTTACAATGATCAATGTCTCAAACGGAATTCATTGCAATAATTCATTGTCACCAATCCCTGCAAGTTTTAATTTGATATAACGAGGTGTTGAAAGGAAATCATCATAATACTGCTAATTTCACATCCAATTTCATTCTGTAGATTTTATGATCTTCAATGCTGTCATCATACACACAGCCATAGTCTTGTGTCAACTTTCAGATACATGAAAATTGACCTTATCAACCGCTTCATAGCTTTTACTGTTTGTATTGAATAGAACTGCCAACTAGAGTCAATAGAACTCAAAAAGAGTCGGTTGCTATTGTAAATGTCATCATTTTGTCACCAGTTTTTCCTCATCTGTAAATGGAAATGAAAGTTCACACTAATATTGTTGATATTATATTCTCTAACTCCTCTAATTCTATTAAATAATCTCAAACCCATATGTTAAATTACTCTATTTTATGGATTGTTGTCACAATGAAATTGACACTGCTAATATCATTATGTCATCATTGACTGTAGATTTCACATCAACAGATACCTGGGTTATTCAAATACAAGGACTGACAAAGCCTTGTCCTAGCTAATAGCTGCTCTCTGCTGATAATGTTGTATGTGCTTGTTTCCCTGAGAGCTCAATATAGTAAATGTGTCTGTGTTGATACATAAAAGCAAGTCAATGAAAGCTATAAGATTACATTCTCATAGCGTGGGTCTGTTGTTACTCAATTTAATAAATTCTCAAGCTCAAATCATTTTAAGCTCATCTGAATGATGTTGAGGGAGTGGGGCTTAATGTTATTGCCCCATTAGCGCCTTTGATGTTTGGTTAAGAAGATTAGTTGAGGTCAGATTTTTTAGCTTTTACTCCTCTTATATCAGCTAAACTTCGATAGCATATACATGTACAGTGAAACTTGTATATAACGACCCCCTTAGGGACACAAGAATATTTCCGGTCTTTATAGGGAGGTCATCTTTATATAGAGGTTTATTTGTACACAAATAGTAAATATTGGGGATAGCAAAAAACAGTCTTTGTGAGCAGGTGGTCTTTATACACAGGTTTTACGGTACATGTACATGTATGTCGTGATGTGACTCTTAGCATATGATATCCTTTAGATGTTTGATAATTTGTCTTGTATTGTGTTTCTATATTGAACTAAAGTTTATTTTCAATGCTAATTGGTTAAGATGATTCAGGATTACCTGTTTTAACCACTTCAGTGCATATGGCAGATATATATCCGTCACGATGTTAACTTTCCCTGAGTGCATAAGACGGATATATCTGCTATAAAAAAAGTAAAAACTCAGAACATCATGTCCGCGCTTTTGATCGGTAAATAAAATATAGAAACCCTACTGCATAGTTTTTTTTTAAATTTCTTTATTTGCTGTGTTGTTGTCGTCTGCTCATGATGTAAGCCAGTGTCCAAAATATTGGCGCTGAAAACTAGCAACGATGTGTCATAATGTTTGTTTACATGTACCTTAACTTATCAACATTAATTACGCAACGTCATAAAGATAACGCTGCGTCATATTACGCACTGAAGTGATTAACTGTTCATACATCATCCATACGTTCATGGCTAGCCTAATGTGACTTTCGTGATTCTTACCACAAACTACACTTCAGGTACTGGATTGGACGTGCATTCTTTTGCAAAATTGACCTTTTGCCAAATGTCTGGCACATGGCTGTCCATGTGATTTTTTTGACGTCCTTCGATTCTGATGTCATAATCACACAAGCATTTGACGGGCCATTTAATTGGGACATTATTATCGAAAAGTTTGCCGAAGGGTGCTGTGTCGGGTATTTGGCAAAAGGTCAATTGTCCATATTTTGGACTTAAGTCTATCATCAAAACGCTGTGGTTAAGATAATTGGCTGATGTCAGGTTTATTGGAGGGAAAGTGCAAAAATATTTAGCCACAGTTGCTAAACATTTAAAAAAAATCTAATTTAACCTCTTGAGGGCATAAGTAATTTTCCCACCACACCTTGTTTCCGTAAGAATATGAAGCTGCGATTTGAATTGTCAGTGGTCTTCAGGCCTTCTTCTATAGTTTCCACGGACCGAAATTCGGCCCCATTCCCAATGCAATACATGTGGGTTTTTTCCCCGATTTTGATGAAAAAAATCCCAATTTGGCATGCAGACTGTGACCGTAATGAAAAATAGATTATTTCTGAAGTGCATTGAAAAAAATTAGAATCCATTGTATGTGGATTTACATGTTTTCGTGCTATTTTTCCCAATTTGACACAAATTCACATTAAATTTCCCAAAATTGGCAGAAAAAGGCCTGCACTCGCATGTACACCTGTCACGTCAAGTCACGAGAACAACAATTCCATTAAGCAATCTATGTACATTATGATTTGGATAGTGTAGCTGTGTTTATAGTCTTTAATTAGATGTCTGTGTACAAGTTACCTTTCATCTGAAGTAGATGAGGGATCTATTTATAGATAAATATTACCTTTCCTGCAGTGGATACTTATTGTTGTTCTTTTTAACTGCTCACACAAGAGGGATGTGTATAACACACTTGTAACATAACTGTTCAATTTCTGATTTTGTGTATACTGTCACCAGTGATATTTTACTGTATGTATGTGAGTGTGTACAGTAAAACCTTGTTGTTATACAGCACCTCCATTTGTTCAGACTAAATTTAGCATTTTAAAGGGGTTTGGCAATAAGTCAAGGGAAACTGTAACTGAAATTAAAGGGAAAATTGGAAAACTGGTTTTCGAAAATTGTGGTGTTAAGCGACTGGTGGCAATTGAAGTGTAGGGCACTATAAAGAAGTTTTACTCCGTGTGTGTCTGTCTGTGTGTCCGTCTGTGTGTTTGTGTGTATGTGTTAGTGTGTGTGCATGAATGTGTGTGACTGTGTTTGTATGTGTCTGCATGCATAGGTGAGAGTATATGTTTGTGTGTCACTGTGTGTCTGTTGTGTGTGTGTGTGGATGTGTGTGTTAATTTCACAATTTTTCTATGCAAAATCTTTGGCATGGGGCTAATGTTTTACAGAAATTCTACCGAGAAGTATGGTCTGTGTTGGCCAAATAGTTCTTGCCATGGTTACATGTGTAAATAGAACGTTTCCATGATAACTGCAGTCCTTAAACATTGGACGGCAAAATGATACAGATTCCTGGAAAAAATGTCAGGAAACAATCAGTTGCTTTGACAACATCTATAATTTTGTGCGAATCTGTATCATTTTGCTGTCTGAAGTTACAGGATTGCAAAAAGGTTCGTATTCTCTCAGCGCATAATTTGAAAAGATTTACCCACTGCAAACATTTTTCACATTAAGAGTAAATATCTTTCTGTTAAATTTGACAGAGTCTTGGGAATGGGACTTTTGAGTGGTCTTCATATGTTAGAATTTAGAGGCCTATAATGGTAATCTAGTATTGGTATGTTTGTTTTGATTTGTACTTCAAAGAGACAGCTTTGTGGTGGTTTAGTGGTATTAAGTGTGACTCATTACAGCGAAATCCTCGATTTGATTCCCGGTACTGGGTCACACAATAGACTTCAAGAAATGATTGTATCAGTGTCTGTTTTGTGGCCATGTGCTCGGCATATGAAGTCAAAATTATGGGTTTTTCGGATGAAACTTAAAACTTAAGTCCATAAATGTGTCATGATAGACATGACACATGGAAAACCAATTGCTACATTGGTGTAAGACTGTAGCACATCCATAGCGCAGGTCAAAAATTTGTGGCACTTGATACATGTTGTTTAAAGTTGTGGACATCACTACACAGGTGAAAATTACCTAGCAGAATGTATTTTTGTATTTTGAATGGTGTTTTATGCCACACTCAACAGTTTTTCAGTTATATGGTGGCAGCCAGTTTTTATTGGTGGAGGAGAGAGCCCGGTTACATTTGTACCCGGGAAGAGACCACCGGCCTTCTGCAAGTAAACTGATAAACTTTCTCACAAAAATCACCTTAGCTTCCAGCGGGACTTGAACCCACGCTGACAGGAAGGGTGGAATATTAGTTTTGTATATGCTCATCATTCCCATGCCTCATCAACCCCTGCAGTCACATTTGGACTAACCCAAATCAATAAATAGCATGGTCTATTGCCATAATTTTGGAATGACCAAGTTTATGTTGCATGCGAAATTATCATAGTATATATATTCTAAATCATACAATCCAGAATTCTGACAGTGGATTTAATCATTCTTTGAAATGGGTGATTCCAAATGTAGCTACAGGGATCAACAAGTTAAAAATGATTTCACAGGCAATGTGAACATACTAAATACACCCCAAATGCTTGCTATGTATAAAATCTGTGAAATCAATCCACGTGAGCCGTTTAGGCTCTCAGATATATCTCTAATTAACTTCCACCGACCCCAAATGATCAGGCGATAATTGATATTATTTGACTACTATAATTAGTCTTAAAATACATTTGTATATACTTAATACAACAAATAACATATTATCTGCGTAATCAAGTTATTAGTACTTCATCTCTTCCTGTGTACAGTAGTTGGCTATAAGTTTGTTGCCATAATTCATTTTCACTATAAGTTCTTAGTATATTCACAAATTTGTCTTGTATCCAATTTTAACAAAACTTGATTCAAAAAAATTTGAGGTTTTGGTACTCGTTTAGTAGAAATTCCATTGCAATCTATTTATTGTTCCTGGAGAAATATGTTTTTCTTCGTGAGGGCAACATAATTTTTTCTGTTTATTACAAAGATAATGAATATATCTGTGACATAATACATTTACACTATAATAAAACCATCGATACTCAAATAATTAATTGGTGTCAGCAAACGAAATTATGATCAAAATCAGACCAAGACTACCAGGGTTAAAGTGAAATTTACATTTATTTTGGATGTCTACCAAATTCAGAGGACAAAATCAAACAAATACAGAATTACTAAGGATATACAGCGAAATTCATTTTTGGGAACTTCCTTTTCTCCTACTACTGTATATATATGTATACAAACATGAAAAAATACCTGAAAGTGGCTGCAGATGATAAACATGGCAGTTTAAGAAATAAAGTGCTAATGATTTAAATGTAACTTTGAGATCTCCACTTTTAAAGGTTTAAGGCGTTTTGACATGATTGCTCAACACCTGCTATTGTTGACAGCAATTTCACAACTGAATATGTCACGTTTGTCCATTTGTGCATAACATGGGTCAAAATATGTCCAGTTGTCCGGAGACCAGATCAGGGGTCAACATATCTACTTGTCCATGGCAGTGGTCAACATCTGTTCTATGACAATAAAGAGGACCGCGTCAAAAGTTAGCCTAACTGCATTGACTGGAAAATATTAAAACTACTAAGAAATGTAATTATATTGACTGAAAACTATTAAACATATTGGGAGTTAAACACACTGGGGGCCTCTACCACTGAGTGCTTAAAGCGTTGCACTTAAACTCATCAACCCCCCCAAAAAACAATAGACTCTTCTATAAATCAATCACCTAGACCAGTCCAAATGTGTCTTTAGGGGTAAATGAGTTAATTCATGACGTCTCAGATCTGTAGTCAGTGCAAGTCCGAGCATGCTGGAATTTTGGCTGATTTTGTGAGAAATTTTGCCATTTTACTTGTGGAAGGCTCACCAGGTGGTTTCTTCCTGGGTATACTGTAACCAGGTTCTCTCCCCCACCACTAAAAGATTGGCAGCCACCAAATAACAGAATATTGTTGGGTTAGTTGTAAAACAACAAAATTTAATTTCATAAAGCAAACTCAAAGTTCTGAACCATTGACTAGTACCTGAGTATATTGCTGTATGCAGGGATTTTCCACACTCCTTTGGGATTGGGGCCCAGGCCTTTTGAATTGGGAATTTTAGCAACATTTTATTGAAATTGGGAAAAGAGAAATACACAAAACTATATGAAAATACAAGAATTTCTTCAAATGCATCGTCATTTGACTTCAGTTGGGAAATTCTGACTGCAAATTAGGAAAAAATGCATTTTTTTTTGCATTGGGAATGGGGCCTGTGTGAAAGGGTGCAAAATTCCTGGTATGATAAGGACAAATAGATATTATATACGGTAAAACCTCTTCATAATGCTCCTCGTTTCATTTGCCACCTCATTTCATGCCATAGTTTTTGAAAGCCTGTTTTTTCCAATTTTCCCTCTTATTTCAAAGCTAGGTTTCCCTCAACCTATTACCAGACCACTTTAAAATGCCAAATGTAGGCTGAACAAATAGTAACAGTATATGTAACAAGGTTTTACTGTAAATTAAAGGGGCATTATCTGTGTTTACAAAATGTTTACAAAAAAAAAAAAATTCAATTTTTTTTTTCTACCTTTTAACTACTTGTAGCTAATGTACAATAACAAATAAGAGCTATACACAGGCATAAAAATATTATATTCCTAAAATCGTTTGTGAAAATAAGGTCAGGTCCAGTGTCGTTTTCAAGAAATAGTAAGGTTGAATGAATCAAAGTGTCAAACCTGGGTTCCTCAAGCAATTTTCACAAAATATCTAGAAAATTAAGAATTGTTATGTCTGTGCATATCTCTTTTTTTTTGTAATTGTACAACAATCTAAGTAGTAAAAAAGGTAAAAAAAAAAATGAAAACAAAATACACAGCTGATGCCCCTTTAAGAGCATGGCTCACTACTTAGATATATTGCAGT
Source organism: Atrina japonica (assembly GCA_030159075.1). Classification (NCBI taxonomy): domain Eukaryota; kingdom Metazoa; phylum Mollusca; class Bivalvia; order Pterioida; family Pinnidae; genus Atrina; species Atrina japonica. Next base: position 1,217,938 of record BROG01000079.1, read on the forward strand.
AACATTTGTCTGTGTAACAATGCTTTGGAATGTAAAGTATGTACACATCTTCAAGTCTAAGAGGTTTTTATGTTAGATACATTTTTTCGTGTTTTCTGGAGGAAAATGTTTGGGAAATTTATTTTTAATGACAGTAATGTCAATGAAGAACAGCTGAGCTTTGTTAATTCACAAATCTTGGTTTAATTTAGCCAAAAAGTCAACAAAATTGTTTTCAAAGTTTTTTTTTTTCAAAATGATGATCTGTATTTGCCTATATTGTTATGCCTGTCTAAGATTAATTGATCTTCACATTACACTCATTTGAACTAGCTTTCTTCTTTGAATCTTTTTATTTACATATTTATTTGGGTACAGTGTGTAGTGCCATAAATTTATGAACAAACATCATTTTTCCATTACTTACAATGTAATATTATCTTTTTTTTTATTTAAATTATTCTCCTGGATTATGTTTTTTGATCAATTTCTTTTAAATTTCATCTTCTTAAATTTTCTTTTCATAAATCACTGTTTGATTATTGTTGTTTAACGTCCCACTCAAGATTATTTCACTCATATGGAGACGTCACCAAATGCTGGTGAAGGGCTTCAAATTTTGGCCTATGCTCGGCACTTACGGCCATTGAGCAGTGAGGGTTCTTTAACGTGCCGACACCTACTGTGACACGGGACCACGGTTTTTACTGTCTCATCCGACAGACAGGAAACCAACCTGCCGCCGGCTGGACTCGAACTCACGACCTCACGATCAAGAGTCGAGCGCTACTAACTGAGCCAGGCCGGCTCCATAAATCACTGATTAACGGTATTCTGTGATACTAGAATTCCAAGATGCAACATATTTTCTCTACATGTAAGTATTTTTTTGGAGTGATTTACTAAGAACAAAGAAGGAAGTGATGTTGCAAAATTCACCAAGCAAGAATTAACACTGATGAATGAATGTAACTTCCTTATTAACAACCAGGTTCAAATAAAAATGGTAGGAGGTAAATCTGTATGTATTGAAATATTATTGTTGAGAATTTTAAGAAAACAGACTTAGAAATGAAATCAATTCATAAAGATCGTTTTACATAGAACCTAATGGGAAAATGACATTTGTTCATAGACTTATAGCATGATGCTGTATATTAATTCAAATTATAACAATATACATGAAAAATTGATATTTTTGCTTTTATTAGCTTTTAATCTCCTACATGTACGTCACTTTGATTAATTTCATGTAACTTGAAATCAAGAGTTCCATATATTTTGTTCTGCAGATCAGAAACTGATAGGCCTACTATATTTCTTTTAAATGGAAACCACGATTCTGACAAAAAAATATCGTTAATTTGGACTGAATATAAATTTGCCAATCTTTTTTACCGACAAAAGAGACAGTCAGTATCACATAAATGTGAGATGCTGAAGATGTAATCAATACTTCAGCATTCCCAATATTTCACAGCAGTTGACAATACCAGTAGCATACATAATTTGTACTGAAACTTTCTTCTAAGAAATTGTTGGCAAAAGCAATAAAATCTCACCTATATCAGACACTCGGGAAAACTTCACGGAAAGAGTCCAGGGATATAAGCTAAGTGTCACATGACATGAATAATCTCTTTCCATTTTCACTTGTCACTATTCATTTGTATGCATATCCTCAGCCAATTCTGCGATCTTGAAATTTGTCTATCTCTTATATTTTGGTGACGACCACAGCTATGAGAATCCTTCGAACATTTTTTTTTTTATCACTGATTCTAAATGTATTGCATTAACACGATGAAGATAAGTTCGGTGATGATTACTTTCGGCTATTTTTTTTTTTTTTTTTTTTTTTTTTTTTTTTTGTAATTCAAATGATAAATGGCAAGATGGCCTTAAAGTAGCAATTGTTATTCATCTTATACGGTGAAACGAGTTAAAGTATGACATTGGCTTACATCACAGACTTGTCTTTTCTCACTGGTGGGAGAATCTGCATCTTAATACACACACATTATACCTGTATCTTTACAAACAAATCGGCAGTTGTTTGTTTCATTGGATTATAAGTGGTTGTAACACTTTAAACTATCATCATAACTTCACCTGAAGGCATAGGGAACTATTTCTCCATGACTGAGTGTTATATTTATACATGTATCACATAGATCTACCTATTTATATATATATATATATATATATATATATAGAGAGAGAGAGAGAGAGAGAGAGAGAGAGAGAGAGAGAGAGAGACAGAGAGAGAGAGACAGAGAGAGAAGAGAGATTGAGATCTATGTATTAATTTATATACATGTATGTACACAAATAATTGACCACTATTATTTTTAAGTACATTGTTCTTTACCTTGTAGTGTGGGTGGTCAGTCCAGATATAGATAAACTCTTGTATAATGCAGAGAGAGAGAGAGAGAGAGAGAGAGTGAGAGAGATAGAGAGTGAGAGAGAGAGAGAGAGAGATGTACATATAAATTTATATATACATGTAGTAATTGACGCTGTTGAAGTACATTGTTGTTTACTTTGTAGCGTGGGTGGTCAGTTGAGATATAACTTGAAGATAAACTCTTGTATAATGTACACTCTTGTACCAATTTGGAGAAATTTATATATGACTCATGTTAAAGATCTCAGAAGTTAATATTGACTTTGATCTCTCTCTCTTTGTCTCTCTCTCTCTCTCTGTCTCTCTCTGTGTATCTATTATTTCAGTTTTATTGCACTCATTTGACCTGCATTAATGTCAGTTATTGTCTCCTCCCCTACCCCTTCATCTGTCTTTCTGTTCGTCTAAAATATTTCATTCATAGCTTAACTTGGTAGCTTTATGATAACACTCCTACATTTTCTTGTTTATATAGCTGTGTGGCAGTTGGCAGTTTTACGTATTTGTATTTCTATATTGGAGGAGAGAATTTTTGTTCATTAAGCCAATAGGTATAGCTAGATCATCCTTAACTGTCTTCAGAGATCACTTAAGGCTCATCTGTTATAAAACTCCTCATTTACCGAGACACTGGGGCCTGGAGTCATCAGGATCCGGGCCCGAAGTCACCAAATTTACTCAATACACAAGCTCAACTTTTATTTCATTATTTTGACCATAAAACTGTTGATAAAACTTTTGGATTTTAGTGATTCGGAAACATATAATGATTTTTAATCATTTACATATAAATTTTTTGCGACACAATTATGATTTTTCTGTAAAAAACGAATAAATACGTTGAGTACGGTACTCAAGACTTGAGTACGTACTCAAACACATTTTTTTTAATATTTCTGAAGTTTTCTTCAGATAAGCAATAATTTTTATCATTATTTACAATTGTATGCCATCAAAATACAAACATGTCCAGTTACAGAATGAAGTTTGCATGTTTTTACCTTAAAATCGTGAAAAGTTAGTTGAGCTTGAGTACTGAGTATATTTGGTGACTTCGGTCCCCGAAGTCACCAAATTTACTCAATACTCAAGCTCAAATTTTATATCATTACTTTGACTATATAGTTGTTTGTAAAAATTCAATTTTGAGTGAATAGGACACATATTTTAATTTTACTCATTTACATACACATTTGACTACAATGTATGTACTCAAACAATATTTTTAAATATTTCTAAAGTTTTTTTTTTCAAATGGACAATAACTTTCACCATTATTTACAATTGTATGCCATTAATGTACAAACATTTCCAGTTACAGAATCAGTTTTGTGTGTTTTTGCCTTAAAGTCATGAAAAGTTAGATGAGCTAATGAGTACTGAGTAAATCTGTACTGAGTACTCGAGAATTATTTTATCGGAAAAATCATTAAGTTGACCCTATGGGTGTTTGTCAATGATGGGAGATAAGGATGTATTTTCCTAATCGGTCACATCTTAAATTTTTTCAAACAACTAAACTGGTCGGGGACCAATAGCTGGCTAGGACCAGTAGCCGGCTATTGCATTATTTTGGCTATATAGAACACGATTTTGTGAGATATGTTCAGGTCAATCATCAGATGTTGAACATTTTTCCTAAACTGAAGGAAAAAATGTATTGTCATGGTACATATTAAAGACGAAATCACCCCATAGCCGGGCTACTGGTCTTTGCTGGCTACTGGTTCGCGTCCAGTACATGTATAGTAAAAATGATGAACTAAAAAGTTGAGCTGGAGTATTGGCCTCTGGTCTATTATAGATTCTCTAAATTGAACCACTTTTGAAAAAAACACCTAATTTTTGGGACCACCTGTTTCAAAGGACCAAATTTTATGACAGATGCCTGAGATATGGGATGGTAAATATAAGATGTAAAAAGATCTTTGAGTTCTGGTGTTCTAGGCTATTTATAGTGTTTTGAATCTGGTATGCTGATGCTTAACTCATAAACCCTTGAAAATACACTTGGACTGGTCTAAGTAATTGATTTTCAGAAGAGTCCATTGTTTTTCAATGGTTGATGAGTTTAAAGTACAAAAAAATATATATATATATATATATATATATATATATATATATATATATATATATATATATACACACACACATACAGTGGAATCTCGTTATGTAAATATCGGATGAGTCGAAATTCCAGTTATGTCAAAGTTGAACGACTGGTCCCGATTATTTTACTATATATTTGTACTACTTTTATTCCGGATATCTTGAAGTTTTCTCATAGTATTGTTCTGGTCCAAAGTATAGAAATATTACAGAATTGTCACTTGAAGTTACCATCTGCCCTTGAAGGTTTACATTTTGTACGCAAAAATCATTCTTAAAATTACAAAACACGGGACAATCAACTTCCGTTAACGAACCAAGATGAGAGTGTTACAATTAATAATCGCTTAGATCCTATTCAAATTAAGCAGTACCCTGAGTAGGTGTATCTGTTGTCCAATAAGAATAGAAAATATGTGAATTAAAAATTTTGGTTATCTCGAATTTTGGATGTCTCAAAGTAAATGGGACGGTCCCGTGAATTTCGAGATAGCGAGATTCCACTGTATATATACTGACCAAAATTTTTATTATAAAAGCTAAAAAGATATATTGCTATAGAAAATTTTAACAAATTACACATATATTGCCTAGAATGAATGAAATACGCTGACCTTTGATATTCCTGCCATCCCCCTAAGAATACAAATGTGTACTTGCCCAGAATTCACATTTGAATTCTTTTCACAAAGTTTTTAACCTGTAATTTTTTAAAAACATTTTATTTTTAATAAAACATTGAATATTTCAAACTTTTGATACAAACAAAAAATCCACTTTGAAAGTTGTATGCCTTTAAAACCAACAGAATTCTACACTTCTCTGGGTACTATAGAATCAGAACATTTCATTAAGTTAAAATGTCATTGATATAATTAAAATTAAATTCTTTAACGTTAAATTTCTTTGAAATTCTAAATGAAAAAGGACTCATTTTCTCTACCCAAAATCCATGAATATAAGAAAAAGTGAATTAACTTTGTAATATATCATGAACTTTTCTAGAGTGGCCTGATGTTATTGTAATCTATTCCCAATCTGCAAATTCAAAACTCTGTGATCGTTTCTGACCTTGGTAATATCTGAGATTTAAGCCTTTCAACCCTATAGGCCATACTAGACAAATATCAAACAGCAAGATAAAACATTCCATTTAGGGATGTGGGAGTGAAAGGATGAATTATTCACAATTGTCATTCCATGTTAGAAAAATTGCTTACAGGTTGCAAACTAAATGCCGGCCTAGTCAAATGATTGATCCACATCATAATAAAAGGAAGAATAAAGTTTTCAAAGACGATATTTTTCCATTTATGTTAAGCTTACAGCCAGTAAGTAATAGATTTCGCCTAGAAGAAAAATCTGCGGACTAAAATCACAAGCTGTCTCTGTACAACAGATGCGAATTTACCACGGGAAGCATTTCAACATTGATCGACACTAAGTACTTATTATCTGTACATTATAGTTCAATTAGCTGTTTGTCTAAGGAAGAATTGTCAGGAAAGTTATAACCTTGCGTTATCCGATATCTCTTGAAAAACATCGAAAAGCACTTGCATTTGCATGCTACAGACACTGAGGCACATATACACTCGTATCAGCAGATATATGTACAGAACACAAGGGCAGTATGTCTCTGTTTTGTCGTAAAACATTGCTTGTATGTATATAATGGTAAATATAGCAATATGTTGCAATCTCATAGGAAATTTACGCATGTTCATACACACACACACATTTATCAACTCATTTTATGTGCGTTTACGTGCACATTTTCACTGACTTATGTAGTGGATGACACCATGCCTCTCTCTGCCACCATTGCAGTGAACCTCTGTCACAGTATAATGTACCAGATGACTGACTCTCAGTCTTAAACAGAGTATGACAGTAGTTCTCCAGGCCAACTGCCATTGAGTCACTGTCAGTATAATGTACCAGATGACTGACTCTCAGTCTTAAAGAGAGTATGACAGGAGTTATCCAGATCTGTAGTCATTGAACTACTGGTATTGGTGTAATGTACAGCTGACAGTTAGCCTATAGCAGTTGGTGAAGGTTGTTCTCCAGGTCTACTGCCATTGAGCAACTGTCATTATAATGTACTAGATGACTGTCAGTTAGCCTGTCACAGTAGACAACAGTAGTTCTCCAGACTTACTGCCATTGAGATACTAATGGTGTAATGTATTTAACAGCTGACAGTTATCCTATAGCAGTTGGTGAAAGTGGTTCCCCAGGTCTACTGTCATTGAACTACTATTGCTGTAATATACTTGACAACTGACAGTTAGCCTGTAGCAGTAGGTGACAAATGTTACTAATTTTACCAGGCCTGTTTGTCAGTGAGCCACCATCAGTGTTACAGATTACTGGATAACTGTCAGTCAGTTTGTGAAACATCTGTTCAGATTTGAATTTAAATATTTCATGTTTATTTGAATAAAATAGAAATAAAACAAAATGATGTAGCATTATTCACCAAATTCGTCAGGTTTTAATGGTGTCTGGAGGCCCCAAAATTAGGGTTAAGGAAATTAATTTATTAAATCCCATTACCTAATACAAAACTAATCAACAGCATTTATTTGATATCTCTCATGTTTGTCTTTTTAAAGAAAAAATAAAATTAAATCATTTTATGAATTTATGACTTCATATCACCGCAGTATAACATATTATACCCAATAAGCACCCATGTCCAAATGAGCAACCCCCACCCCCTTTTTTATACATACGATTGAGAATCTTTTCTAGCCAGTAGATAAGATGTGGACCAGAAAAAAACATAAGTAGCAGTTTATGGTCTAATCCACTAGCAACAGTAGAATGTTATTAGGTGTCCTCCGTATTAACTACAACAAGTTTATCACCGTGCCTTATAAACAAAATTAACTGATCACATCAATTTGACTCTTAATTGGCCCAAATAAGCGCCTACCCCTTTATCCCCCTCCCCTTTTTTTGCACCCTGGGCACTTATAGACCCTTTTACGTTAACTGCAGTCCTGTGACTATTGCGGGAAATATGATACAGATACCCGCAAAAACATAGATGTTGTTATAGTAACTGATTGTTTCTTGACGTCATTTTCCTGGAATCTGTATTGTTTTGCCACCCAAAGTTACAGGACCGCAGTTATCCTGAAAGGGTCCATTGGGTCGATTATGGTATTTTTATACTATCGACCAGATTATCATTCCGATTTTGATGTACCTACAGCTATCATCAGTTTCAACATGTTCAACGCTTGGTTTATTCTGTAAAATGTGCTATGGGGTACCTCATATACATGTACCTATATAATTTAATTATGGTATGTCGAACACTCAATATCTGAAAATTGAAAATTTGTTGATATATCAGTTTCAAGATTCCGAATGAAATTGAGACCTTTACTATACAATGATATACGACATCACATCCTCTCAATCTCTGAAAATCTTGCTTGCACTTCTAGGCCTGTTAGCTTATCAACCCCTGAAAAACATTGGATTTTTCTGTAAATCAATGACTTAGACCAGTCCATATGTATCTTAAGGGGTGAATGAGTTAATGGGGTGTAATGGATAACAATGAAACCTTCCTAAAAAATTATTTGTTTGACCTGTTCCAGGCCAATTGTATTAAGTTTTAGAAGTAGGTTGGTAGGGAAATGTTCTCATTTTTTAAGTTTTCTTTTTAAACTTAACATGTAAATTGGACAGGTCAGAATTTGGGTACTTCACCTAAGGAAGGTGACCTTTTCCTCTATACTAAAACTTGTTTGTCAAGTACAAGTAGGCCAACTCTTATATTAAATAAGTTGTATAAAAAAAAAAGTAACAAACACATTTCTGTTTTCGTTTGACATCCCGGAAAATGGTTTTTTTTTTTTATTGAATTACATTGTAACCTTTCATTCTATCACTTTCCTATAACTATATAGCAGATTGTCCGTATTCCAAATTGACCATTAAGGTCCCTTGAAATTTGTAATAGACGAGTTTTACTGAAAGTGAAAAATCCTTGGTCGGATCTAAAGTAACAATACATTCATATGTTATATTCTTTGTGTTTCCATGTAACAATTGTGATGGGTATGGCATGCTGACAGGGGACGCTGACTCCATTCAGACACCTGGTCTCATCCCATTTGGGATTTGCAATTGTTCTTCATGTAGAGGCCATTATACAATGTAATATCCAGTTTGTCGTATTCAAATGGACTTGTCACAATATCCAATGGTACTTCTTCAGTTGTACTTATTTTTGTGGAGGTTTGGTCATAAGACGGCAAGATGAACAAGATTATGTCACTACGGGTGAATTTATGGTCTATAAACTGGTTCTGGTTTATAGATGGTTTGGTAAACCTTTCATTTATTGCACTAAACTAGTTTGAAACTAGTTTCGGTTTTCTCATTTATTAGTGACAGTTTCAAACCAAGTTCGGGAAACCGACCAAACTACCTCCGGAGGTGATCTCAGTGGTTTACATGCATTCCAAAGCATGCAAAGATGGTGGTTAAAACACAGCAGTAATGAGACAAATAGTTTTCTGTGACATTCTGTGTTTTATTAATTAAGTTTTGAAACTGTTTTAATAGAAAGTGGACAATGTTTCAGATACTGAACATGTTGACAAAATATACACTAAACCCAGTCTAAGCAGGAGTACACAGCAGCTTTGTTCTACTATGTCGGCCATTTTGAAAATGCAAACCTGTCATTTACTGCACATTACTGCAAACCTAATGAAACTAGTGACATTTACCCATGTTAAAATCAGAAACCAGTTGTGTGTCAATAAATCCTCCCTGTATGTTATTTTGACTGTAAAACAATTTTCCGGCTCTTGGTGCTATTGAAAACAAAGAAGTGTTTAACCGAGTTTTTGATATACAGACAGACATAAAATATGTCCGATTATCCTGATATACAAATGAATCTGACAGCCGGAGTGAAACACTAGAAAATAGATATGTCAATACCACTATAGACCAAGATTATTATATACTTTTGTCTTACAATATATCTCTTAATCTCTGTTACTCATTCACCCCCAAAGACACATTTGGACTGGTCTAGGTCATTGATTTACAGAAGAGTCCATTGTTTTTGAGGGATTGATAAGTTAAAATGGTGAAGCCACATAACCTAAATGAAGTTGGCCAGCTAATAGCTAGTGAGATATTCAGAAAATGAAAAAAAAAAAAAAAAAAAAAAAAAAAAAAAAAATGATACGGATAATAAAAGTTAGTTGGGTGACCTGGATGGCTTTTAACTGGATGAACAGGCTGATGAAGTAGCATTAGTCTGTGAAAACCATTGTGGTCAGCTAATGTTAGTGATAGGTCAGTGATTGTTTACCTACCGACAGTTTGTAATAACCCTCTGTATCAGGTTAAAATAATATGCTTGACAGGTCATTCCCTAAAGCTAAGTCTTATCTATATATTCTAAGTATGTGAAATATGAAGGTGTTCAAGAAAAATTACAAGACGTCTCTGTAGAGAAAACTTGGAGGGAATTTAGTGAACATTTAAACTGTGAGAAAGCGTTAAACTGTGGTGATTAAGGGCAGATTTAAAATGGGTTGAATATGTTTTTCTGTCATAAAAGGACAAAAATAATCGGTGGGGGGGGCAGGCAGGTTGATTTTCAGGTATAGAGTAGATATGAATACTGAGTTGCATTTACATTATTGTACATCTCACTTAACTCATTCACCCCTAAAGACACATTTGGACTGGTCTTAGTCATTGATTTACAGAAGAGTCCATTGTATTTCAGGTGCAGTTTTATAAAAAAGACACATTTGGACTGGTCTGAGTCTTTGATTTACAGAAAAGTCCATTGTATTTCAGGTGTTGATGAGTTAAATTGAGATATGAACTTTCTCCGATTGTTCAGATATATTTCCTTCATTTTAATGGGGAATGATTCCCTTGTCAACCCCTAGAGTATTGACAAGCTACATGTACTATGACGTCACAATACAATTTATAGGCTGTAGGGTGTCTGTTGCGTCTAGAATGCAGTGCATGATGTCAGATTTCATTTCGTAAATCTTCATATACATGCATTTAAAACATGGGAGAAAAATAATCAACCCCTACCTTGAGGGTATGACAAAAAAATCTCATTCCTCAGGATAAGATACTTGAATGACAAACCCTCGACAAGCCTCGGGTTCGTCATTCAAGAATCTTACCCTCAGATTTAAATTTCTTTGTCATACCCTCAAGGTAGGGGTAGATTCTATTAATCTATTGCATTTTTGCTGCAGACAGTCGAACTGAGATACAAACATTCTACTTCATCATTGAGACTGCACAGAAAAATAATCTTTCTTTGTAGAAATTACCCATCACTTAGATTTTGTAACACAGTGGTGGACTGGTAGATACTTTGAACTGTCTGTAAATGTTAAGGCTAATATGATCAAAACATCAAATGATTTTTATTTTGTTGTGACAATAAGTTTTGTATCCTGCTAAAACATGTAAATGCTATGTCCAGTTTAATGGTGATGTGTGTTTCATCTAACGATAACCTTTGATGGAATACCAAGGCATAAATGTATGTGTTTTATGACAAAAACAAAGCAATTGATTTAGCTTAATACATAAAGATAATCATTCAATATTCATCTGTAAAATGAGTGTGGAAGACGTTATAAGATGAAGAAGAATGCTTGAAACGTTGTAGAGATATAGCCAGATGCTTAATGATCAAATAAAAGGTAGCAACATGAAGATTTTAATAGTTTGGTGTTGTATGGCTATAATTACATGCGTCTCTGCAATTGAGTATATATATATGTGTGTTATATATATATATATATATATATATATATATATATATGTATCTCTCTCACTTTCAGTGACTTTTAATTCTATTATCTCTCATATCAATTGATAGCATAAGAAGGCGTGTGTTGGGGCTTGGGGCTCTAACAGGGGTATTTTGATTTTGATGAAAGTTCTGTATGCCATATAGAGATAAAAGTAGGTCACATGGGAGATGGCACTCTAATGGAGTTAAGTAGGTTTGTTCCATTTCTTGTATGGGTTTTGTGATCAAATCTAGCAATACGAGATGTATAAAAATGTATAATGAGACAAAGTTATTGATATAGTTACAGTTTATCAGGAACTTAATGGTTCTCGAATGTTTTTGTCATTTCAATGAATTTTCACCAATGCGCTGTGTTTCAGAGAATGTATTGGTCTTTTCTTAATTAATGCAAAGTCACTTTAATCAATTTTCACCAATTATTGCTTTTCGGAGATCATATTGGTAATTTGTTACAGTTCGCTAAGTCATTTTAATGAATTCTTACCAATCACTTTTTTTTATTTTTTGTTTTTTTTTTTTCAGAGGATATATTGATCATTTGTTACTTAACTGTAGATCTGGAAATTTTCACCCCTGGCTATTTTTGCCCTTTTAACACAGAAAACATATTTCCCCCGATCGTTAACTCACCTTAATTTGCCACAGTCTCATGATTTGCATACATGTCTATGTTTCGAATTATTGACCTTCGTTCATCTAAGGTCGAAAATGGCAAAAATTAAATGGCAGCGAAAATTTTATTGTTATACACTAGTATATGCAAAGTAATTTCAACGAAATTTCATCAATCAGCTGTTTTATGGGAGAAGGTATTGGTCATTTGTTACTTCAATGAGAGTCCACCTGTGGCAGGTTACAGAGTCACAGAAGTTGACTCATGCCGTGACCTTTACAGCCAGTGCTCTAATACATTTTAGGTCACAGGAATCCCTCATGGTTAACTGTAGTGATTGACCCTTTCGCCCCTGAATATCTGAATGCTATGCTCTTTCTTTTGTCTATTGTGGCCTGTAGGGTTGTAAGGGTTAATGATTGTTTGCTGTTGTTTTGATTTTTGTCATGCGATTTTGTGCAGAAGCAGGGAACATTTTTTCAATGGAATATGTGTCCATACTTCAATTATTTAGCATAAAAATTTGGCTTTCATTTTAAATTTGAGCTTTCATTCAACAAGGGTGAAAATTGAAGGGGAGGGAAAATTTCCAGTTATAAAATATATACAGTAGACATTTGCTAAGATTTATTAGCCCATAGTTCATGACTACATGTTTACATTTTTCCACAATGAATTTTATATAGACCTATAAAACACACAACATAAATATTGATATATAGTGACAGGCCAGACATTGAAATGTAAACAGTTCAAAATTGCATGTAGTACAGATTTAAACAGAAAAATTGTATTTATGACCAAAAAAAAAAAAAAAATGAAAAGAAAAGAACTGTACAAGAGCATCATGGAACGGAACATACAGGTTTTATAGAATTCTGAAGCTCTTGTATATGAAGCAATAATTACAGTCGGGTTCATCAGCGCTGACATGTAGAAATTTTAGATCAATACTTTATCAAATAAAGCTGTTAAAAAGATGTAAATTCCGTAACCATGACAACTTGGAATGCTGATTGCTGTAAGTATACATAGAAAACATTAGTTACCTGTTTCGTGTTGGCCTAATGAATGGTCTTGTCTTCCTAAAATGAAATCCCCATGATAATTTGTCAAGTTGTAGCCACCAGCATTGAATTTTTTTTTCTTACAGATAGATATATGTTTCGCTGAGTGTACGGTATCCTAGTTTACCAAGTATACAATGTAGATTGACAGCATAAACATGTACCTAGATCAGACCTATAGGACACGTATTGTGTGTATTGATGAATCAGTCAATATATAACCCACTGATGTGTTCAGTATTGATGTTTTCTTAGAGTTAAAAGTTCACAAAACAAAACGCACTTATATATATATATATGGTAGGTATTGTCACTGGTTACATTTAGAGCGTTGAATATATAGGAAAATTTATAACCCTAGTATGCATGTAAGTTCATATTTACATGTGTATATAAAGAGGTGCAAAATTGTCTGAACAGATACATTGTTGATCAACAAGATTGTACTGATAAATAAAGTACAGATATATAATTAACTGGGACAAAGAATTAAAAAGTATGGAGATATCTCTAATACAGTCATAGAGCTAAACAGTACAGATATATCTCCAACACAACCATGAAGCAAAACAGTACAGATATATCTCTAATACAGTCATAGAACTAAACAGTACAGATATATCTCTAATACAGTCATAGAACTAAACAGTACAGATATATCTCTAATACAGTCATAGAACTAAACAGTACAGATATATCTCTAATACAGTCATAGAACTAAACAGTACAGATATATCTCTAATACAGTCATAGAACTAAACAGTACAGATATATCTCTAATACAGTCATAGAACTAAACAGTACAGATATATGTCTAAAACAACCAATACATAGATCTAAACAGTACAGATATATCTCTAATACAGTCATAGAACTAAACAGTACAGATATATCTCTAGTACAGTCATAGAACTAAACAGTACAGATATATCTCTACAACAACCAATACACAAGAACTAAATAGTACAAATATATCTCCAATACAAACATAGAACTAAACAGTACAAATATATCTCTAAAACAACCAATGCATAGAACTAAACAGTACAGATGTATTTCCAACACAACCATGGAACTAAACAGTACAGATATATCTCTACAACAACCAATACACAAGAACTAAATAGTACAAATATATCTCCAATACAAACATAGAACTAAACAGTACAAATATATCTCTAAAACAACCAATGCATAGAACTAAACAGTACAGATGTATTTCCAATACAAACATAGAACTAAACAGTACCTGAAACCTGTCTTGAAATACCTCTCTCATGAAAGACCACCTGTCTTTTGAGACCACATTTTGAAAACCACTTAGTTAAATAATACTTTATATAAAACCTGTTTTCAGAGACCACATTTCAGTGACAGATGGGGTGGTCTCGCAAGACAGGTTCCACTGTATATATTTACATGAAATGACAAGCTGTGCTGGTTAATTCCACAAATACTATGAATTATGATAACTAAGCCAATCTACTATACACATATAAAGTTATGTACAATAAAGACATCTGTCTATCAGGTCACATTTCTCTATGATAAATTAAATATCCCATTTCAAATACTGTTTCCGATTCTCCTCATGAGGTATACTCTTTGTGATTTGCAGAATCAATATATATATAGAAAATTAACGTAATTGTTGCTGCAAGGTAGTTTGTGTTCGTCAGTGTGAGCAAGGGTCACATATCACTTCGAGATATAAGGTATATTTCATCACTTGATTATCGGCTGTAACGCCAGGCAACATGCATACCTTTGATAAATCACACAAATCAGCACATATGAAGACCAAAAAGTGGAATTAGTTTTGTTTTTTGTTTGTTTTTTGTTGTTGTTGTTGTTGTTTTGTTCATCAGCTGGTGCATCAAGGTCAAGGTCATTGTTTCTGAATTCAAGGTGAGACTAAGTATAAAAAAAATTGATTTTGTGAGAAAGTATGCCAGTTTACTTGCGGCAGGTCGGTGGTCTCATCCTAAGTTCATAGCGACCTGGTTCTCTCCTCCACCACTTAAACACTGGCCGGCATCAAATGACTGAAAAATTGTTGTGTAGGCTATGGCATAAAACAGCATTTAAAAAAAAAAAAAAGAAAAAAAATACAAAAAAGCCCTTTTTCATAATTTTTATTACGCAGTTTTGCCCACTTATTTACTTTTTTATTTGAAAAATCTGAAAAAATAACATATGACCTACCTTTAAAAGTACATGTAACTGCACATCAGAGGAATGTTTTTATCATGATATTCTAGCATAGTATTAAATCTGTATTGGTGAGTGCAAAGGTGCCATTATTGTTTCATATAATATTAGACTATTTCTCTGTAACAGTATAATTTAATACTGAAGCTATGAAATGATTGCTCTGTGGTGAAGACCATACTATTGGCACAGAAAAATTTACCAAACAAGATCACGAACAGGGAGGGAATATTCCAAATTGTCTGATAATACGTTAAAACACTCAATATTCACAAATTTTTCAATGAAGCTGTGTATTGTGCAGACCTAGTACTATGTAACTAATATAGATATTGTCGTCTTTCACTTGATAAAGGCCAAGGGGCCGAAAATTAGTGAATATTGAGTGTTTTACGGTTTTTTCGCATAACGATACTTCCCTTTGGAGGACATTGAATTTTATTGTCTGATAATATTTATAACAGGGCTGCTGTTACTATAAATAGATTACAGCCATACATGTAAATCTGATGATGAGCTATATACAATTAGGCTCATGGGAGCCTCTTGTTTTATGTCGACATTGATGATTCCTTGACCAATACAATTATAGCAAAAAGATGAGGTTGTGGTTTGTCCTAGGATTTTTTATGCAGACCAAACAGACTTGTAAAAAAATTTAACATTTATATATTTTTGTGGATGATAATTTTCTTGTGAAGCTATGACTGTGTCATGGCGCATTTATTTTATTTTTCGTTTCATGTATACCATAACACATCAGTAGTTAAACTAATTCACCTCTAAAGGCACATTTGGACTGGTCTTTGTCATTGATTTACAGAAGATTCTATTACTTTTTAGGGGTTGATAAGGCACTATTTCTGGAGGATATATATATATATATATATATATATATATAAATTCAACAGCCCACACACATATATCTTCCTGTTACATCACAAATTTCTGGAGGGTTATTCTAAATCTACAATCCACATATAGATCTGGAGCAATCACCTACACAGTGTTTATTTAAGGTATCATTTGATCTGGATTCTGATTTGACATTTGTTTGTTTAGAAAACACATTCAAACTTCTACTGTTCTAGGTATTCGGCTGTCTCCATCTTTGTTGTATTTCATCAGACAGAATAAATATTCACTAGACCACTATTATTTTAATCATTGCGTTCTCCGCTAATGAAAATGACGTAATCGTAAGATGATGTTTGAAATGATGGTCTGATACATATAAAACATTCACCCTCACTCAGGTATGAAAAAAATATTTTTGGTATCAACTCATGAACCCCTAAAGACAAATTTGGACTGGTCTAAGTCATTGATTTACAGAAGCATTCATTAATTTTTAGGGGTTTATGAGTTTGAACTTCAATTTTGACTGCTCGAGGATTGTATTACCTTTCTAGATAAAAATTGGAAATAAAGATTTTGTTCGCTTTGTTATTGTTCTACATCGAGCCAAGTATTTTTTTTCTCCTTATATTAAGATATCCCCAGCTTTAGGTGAGTTGACTCAAATTTTGTCCTGTGCTATGGACTGATGCCAATGCAGTGATGGTTCTTTTCATTTCTCATGCTGATCGCTTGGAGAAAGGACCGAGTTACTACTTTTTTTTTGTCATGGAGGAGTTAACATTTCCTGTTCACCAGTTGCATCCTCTGCGAGTCCATATAATATAGTCAGATTCAAACGAAATAAGTGAGGAACAAATCCTCGTTAGAATTGGTACAGAGGACTTAGCAGGATATTTTGCATTGAAAAAAAAAACCAGTCGGCTGTGTCCGTTGCGATTGTTTTTATTCTTCAGCTATGCCCCCAATGCACTTACACGATATTTTATTACTTATGGTAATCTTAGTAATTTTTAAATTCATTACCAGATACGCGAGAATCTATAATGCTGTTTTTTACTTGCCTCATTACCATTGTTTTTATTCCAAGACATAAAACCTGTCAGCGATATAATCACCAAACGCTTAGGTGATTCTGATTTCCTCTGTTTTAATGGTTGTGGATATTGTGAGAAAAATGTAATTGTTTTGCTCCGATAAACACAGGAAATTGGCGCAACTGGGTTAATGGCGTGAAGTCTTAAGAACTACAGCACGGAACAAGGAACAACTTAGATGTGTGGGATGGATCCCATGTCAAGAAAACAATGCTAAATGGGGTATGACTCAAATATCCATGGGATGTCGTTAACAAAAACAGCAAAAGATTAGGCAAGATGTAAATGCTGTTGAATCATTGAACTCATCCATCCCTGAAAAAAAATGGACTGTTCTGTAAATCAATGAATTAGATCAATCCAAATTTGTCTTTAGGAATAAAAAGGTTACACATTGTAGCTATAAAAAAAAATCGAGTCCGAGGAAATGACTTTGACATACTACACATAAGTGATGGGTAATTTTTGTGGGGTATTATATAAGCTTAGTTTTGACAATATCCCTATGATCAAGCCATATAGTAATCAACTCCATAATCAATGGGAGGAGACCCAAGGGACATCATCTCTAGACTGTCTATATCATGGACTATAGTAGAGGCCCAGGCGGGAATTTAATGTTTTTTTCCTTAAGTGGCCCACAGGGCCAGTAGCATAAAAAATCTAATATCCCCGTCAAACCTCAACTGGCTCATAAAAAAAACTCAAGAGAAATATTTTTGAAGATATATTTAGATAAAGAATAACCAACTATAACACGTGAGGACATCAATTTGTACTAAAGATGTGATTTTGATTAATTTGCAAGATTTACATATGTGTAACAATTATCAATAAAAGCGCTTTCACTCTATCCTTTTTATTTTACTGGACAATGGGGCTAGTGCTGATGAGATTTACATGTACTGGCCACGGGACAGAGGACCAGTGCTCAATCTGAGCCCTCCAGAGGCCATATTGATTTGACAGTTTGTACATGTTACACACATTTTGATGCTGTATATATATTGTATGTTGTTAGGTCTACTTGGCACCGAGTAATTTCGGCACTTGTAAGCAACTATTTTCGGCACTTCTAAAAATACCTGTTAAAACTTGATTTTTAGAAATAGTATTCACCAGGAGAAACTGATTGATTTATAGTAGCTAATATTACCTGTTCAAGTGCAGACAATACCTGCAGCTTAAAATATGAGTGCCAAAGTTACTTGTACTAGTGCCAAAGTTACTTATACAAGTCTCAATATTACTTGGTGCCGAAATTACTTGAATTCTATTGTATTGGAAATTTATTAGTCCCCTATCAGTGTCCGGGGTTTGGGGTAGAATATAGTTTTTGGCTTTGTCAGCAACTGTCTGCCAGTCAGTCCCTTCTGTTCTTAATGATTAAGATTACTGTAAATCCAATTTTATATGCCAGAATTTTATACAGGCGTATTGTCACGAGAGCTCTCGCTCGCGAAAATAAAATTATCACATATTGAAGTATGATAATAGTATGACGAAATGGGCATTCAAAATTGAGAGAATTTCATCTCGCGAATAAATATTGAACTTGTGTATCGCAAAAATAAAGTCCTGCGAAAAGTTCCGGAGTTACAGTATTGAGTAATATATTATACTAGTAGCTTAAAGCTTTTGTATTTTGCTCACCATTATCGCCATTCATTGAATAAAGGTTTCACAGGTAGAGGACATGTATTGATTCATCAATACTCTCAGAATGCTTCTTTAATTTTGCTGTGAAAATTCATTCAAGCGGATAGTAATTCCTCCTTCAACAGAAAAGGTAATGAAAGTATTATGTGCTTGACCATGCATATAATGTTCTTAATTTTAACTCTACATGTGCAGCAAACTTCCCAGCATGCCTCATGTCTTCAACTCGATATCTCTGACTCGGAAATTGGAATCTAGTTAGTTTACATAGTACTAAAAGTAGGCCCATCAGAAGCAGGCAGGGTGGGGGGGGGTGTCAAATTGTTTTGTTATTTAACACACATAGTTTATTGTTGTCTGCAATAAGTAAATAAAATAATGTCCTTTTGCAGGGATTTGCCACCCTATCACACGGGGCCGAAATAAGGCCCCATTCCCAATCCAAAAACAATGTATTTCCCTCCAATTTGCAGTTGAAATTTCCCAATTGACGTTAAATGAAAATGAATTTGAAGAAATTCTTGTATTTTCACATAGTTTTATGTATTTTTGATTTCTCAATTCTAAAACAATGTTGCTAAAATTCCCAATTCAAAAGGCGGCTTAGGCCCAGGCCCCATTCCCACAAAAGTGTGAAAAATCCTTGTTTTCTTTGCCCTGGAGGCCCCTATCACATTAGAAGTGAAGGCGGTCATTAGATCATGTCCAATAACAATAACAATAATGATATAGAGTAAATGCACTGTATGACTTGATTCCTAGAAATGTCGACATTATTTCTTATTGGATTAACTCAAAAACCCCTGAAATCAAATTTGGACCTGGCCATTTCAAAGAATGGTGAAGTTCACTGTCAGAATTCAGGGGTGTATGATTTATTATCCAAATTTTGTAGTAATTTTACATGCAATATTAACTTGTTCACTGCCAAATTATGACATTAGACCCTTCTCTTTATTGATTTGGGTGAGTCTAAATGTGAACACAAGGGTTGAAGAGTTAAATGTAATTGTAATTTCTCTGTAATCCTATACTATGAATTATTCTTGTGTGCGTCTTTGTTGATATTTCATTTGTTGAAAAAGTATGTAATCACATTTTTAAATGCTGTAATAAAAATAAGCAAAACAAAAAACCCAAATATAGTATGATACTGTGACTACTGTCGTACCATTTGCTTGACTTAAGAATTGAAAGTGCAGAGTTTTTGAAATTCACTGGTCCTACCAGAAAAACCGGTAAATTTTACAAAAGTCCGGTGAAATATATCTGATAAATGGTCCAAATGTCCAGTAATTTTCCATTTCATTTCAACTGTGTATATATACAGACCAGTAAAAAAATTGTCTTTGACCAGTGAAATTCCTTTATTCACTAGTCTGGTTGATCAGTAATTTTTTTTTTATTTCAAAATGTCTGAAAGTGTCGGGTCTTTCAGTTAAGATTGAAATCAAGATTGCATCTGAGTGATCTACATAGATGTATGATTGAAGTTTGTTAATTTCATAGAAATCGGAAAATAAATTTTTGATGTGTTACTTTTTTGAAGTCTTTTTAGACTTTGTAATTTTCATTCTGTTTTATATGATTTCTTTGATTTTCTCCCCATTTATTCATTACTATGCAATCATTGTATGTGTTTTTACGTGTAATTAGGTAGATGAATGCTTTCCTGAACGAATGTTGCTG
Organism: Atrina japonica; assembly: GCA_030159075.1. Taxonomy (NCBI): domain Eukaryota; kingdom Metazoa; phylum Mollusca; class Bivalvia; order Pterioida; family Pinnidae; genus Atrina; species Atrina japonica. The sequence continues at coordinate 1,238,477 of BROG01000079.1, forward strand.
AAATTTAATCTTTTGAATTTTTATGAATTTTTTAAGACTGCAAAAATGAAAGGTAGGGGGTAACTTTTTACATTTCCGACTTCTTCTTGAAGGAATTTTGATGAAACTTTATAGGAAACAAATACTCAAGGTCCTCTACCAAATTTGTTCAGTTTGGCCAGATTGGCCCAGGGGTGGATCCAGGATGGGGCAAAAGATGCCTCATGGGGTACCCCTCTTTGAAAATCATCTCTTCCAGAACCACTTTATGGATCGAAAAACTAATTGCATCTGAGTGATCTACATAAATGTATGATTAAAGTTTATTAATTTAGTTTTTGACATCTTTTTTTTACATTGTCATTTTCATTCATTTTTTGTATGATTTCTTTGATTTTCTCCCCATTTATTCATCATTATGCATTCATGATTTATTTCATATTTATTAAGACAAGTTGAAGAGACTGAATATTTATCATCCTAAAAGTGAGGTGGTCTTTATGCTATGTTTCACTGTATTTGTAATATACCGACTCAGTTCAGGTGAGCGATTTGGCCCAAATGGGCCTCTTGTTAAGTCTTTATTATTGCTATCATAACCTGCAGGTTACGGTCATTCCTTTGAGTGTAACCTGTAAATGGGTTAATTATGACAATGTCTGTCATTTTGTGGCCTGATATAATTAAGAACCCTAACAGAATTGGCATAAGCCCATAGCACATGTTAAAATTTGTTGCACCACACATGCAGTCAGTGACAATTACATAGAAGTTGAAAAAAATTCTTGGCTGTACGTAAATTTACGATAAAAGAAGTGAAAAGGCAGAGCATGGCCCTTGGGTAAAACGATGATGAGAAACTATGACAAGCAGCAAATCATGTCATTGCTATCTGACAAGAGACCGATGCTCACGATACTCATGAGGAAATTTATACCGTAATAATAGAAATTATTGTATCGAATAAAACTCGGGTTTGATTGATAATGCATTTGCAGTGCATTAATAACAATGGAAGATAGATGATTTTTATGTGGTGTTTATGCAGTTTTGTGGAAAGATATTTGCTTGAGGCCATAGTTCATATCTCACAGAGAGTATCTGTTGATCCATTTCCAATAAACTTTAATTGAGTTATTGAAAATTGTCATGTTAATCTTAAATATATCTCAGACGAGTCGTTTTACAGGTCTCTAAATTTCTCCAGAACATGGCATCGGCTGTAATTGAATTTACAGCTTTTGTAATTGAATTTTAGCTGCCTCTAATTCAACGCAGAGGAAATTTTTATTATTGTAATTTGTTGTATGTAAGGCCAGTAAATTAATTACAGATTTGCATGTAACTTATATAAGTATGAAATGCACGCACAACACTTCTGTTTATTATATCATCGTGTTTGGGGAGTAATTCTTTTGTGCAAAATCCTATTACGGCACAAAAAAATGAACAGTGAAAATGTTTGTCTTCGGTTTTGAATTTTTTGAATTTTCAATAGTGTTTTACGCCACACTAAACAATTTTTCGGTTATATGGCGACGGCCAGTTTTTAATTATTGAGGATAGTTCAAAATCCTAGTTGAATTTGTAAAAATATACAAATTGTAAATTGAAAGTATTTTTAAATATTGATATATTGATTTATACATGTAGTTTATTAAGGAGCCGGCCTGGCTCACTCGGTAGAACGCTTGACTCAATTGTGAGGTCGTGAGTTCGAGTCCAGTCGTTGGCAGGTTGGTTACCTGTCCTTCGGATGAGACAGTAAAAATCGAAGTCCGGTGTCACAGTAGATGTTGGCACGTTAAAGAACCCTCACTGCTCAATGGTCGTAAGTGCTGAGCATAGGCCAAATTTTGAAACCCTTCACCGGCACTTGGTGACGACTCCATATGAGTGAAATATTCTTGAGTGGGACGTTAAACAACAATAAACAAACAAACATAAAAGTTTTATTATAAGTTTTATATATTTTGCATTTGTTGGAAATTATGGTAAAGGAGCATAAGAGAGAGAACCCATTGTATGTACATGTACATGTAGAAAAGGACTAAACTTATAGTAGAGAAAGCGGACACGAATGGATGAGTACTAAGGTGTATTATCAGCTTGGTACTAAGAACTACTTTTGTAAATATTTGTTAATAGCTTTATAGTTAGGTAATAATTATTAGAAAAAACCATTTGAATCTTTGTCTCCCTGACAATACGTTAAGTGACAGGATATTAGAAAAGACCATTTGAATCTATGTCTCCCTGACAATACGTAAAGTGACAGGACCAGAGATCACACTGTGATATGTCACTAGGACCAAGGATTACGCCATCACCACATGCACCATGTAAACAGAAGTCTCTGAATGACAAATAACAAAACCACAGTAACCATGTTGTTAACTTGGTGATAAGAGAGCCCAGATACCTGATGTAGCTGGGAAGAGACCACCTGGCCTTCCGCAAGTAAACTAGCCAACTTTCTTACAAAAATCAGCTTAGGTTCCAGCGGGGCTCGTGGCTCAAACCTGCATGGGCCAGAAGAATTTGCAGTATAACCTCAATGTATTATCTTTTAGTTTTAATACCCTACAATGGGGCATACTGCCATTGAAGTAATGAAATTGATATCCATTAAAAGCAATTCGACCTGTGGCTGAACGTGCTTATACTACGGTCCTCCAGGTGGTCTGTGAAACAAATCATACAATCAGTGCTTATTTATAGCTCTCAGTAACACCCCCTTACCTGTCAATCACTCTCTTTGCTAGAGTTGAGTAGAATAATTCTTTACTGCCACCTTCATAATTAACACCCAAGCATTTGTTGTCGTTGTCATGGGATATATTTCATTCACATCATACACACACTTTAGATACAAACAGTTGAAAACTTTAGCTCCTTCACCCCTAGAGACATTTGGACTGGTCAAAGTCATTGATTTCCAGAAGAGTCCATTGTTTTTCAAGGGCTGATGAGTTAAATTGTGTTTGTCATGACATATTACAAGAAAAATCTATATCAAAATTTCAGTTGCAGGGTTATTCATAAGGCTCAGTTGGATCCATTTAAAAGCAACAGTCCCAATGGCAAATCATATCCCAACCCCATCCCCCATCCCCCCAAAAAAATATTGCTGAAAGTTTCAAATCAATCATTTCCCACCAGTTTTCCTAATCACATGTATAAGTTGAATAAAAGCCTGGAAATCTACTAATAAAACAATGGACTATATGCTCAACATATTACTTGTTTCTGATCATACTCGAGAACTTTACACTGCCTGAGAAATATAATGTGATCAACTGATTAGCCCTGTAAAACAATGGATTCTTCTGTAAAAATCAATGACTTAGTCCAGTTCATCATCGTAAAACCATGGTCCAGAATCGCTATGCTCTTTCCTACCCAAGGTCTCATGCGACGGAAATATCTTGTACAAATCTTTTTCATTCTAAAAACTTCAGCCAATGCGAGTAAACGGTACTCGCATTCATCAGCCAGTCAGATCGAGACTTTTAAACCATTTCAGAATTGTATTGAATCAACAGACTATGCGATAACATCCACTGCCGATCACAGCTACTGTGATTGGATAAATTGGACAACACCTACTCCTTATAAATATTCATTAGCTACGTGAGATTTCGGTCGCATGAGACCACATGTAGGAAAGAGTATAGCGATTCCAGACTGGTTTTATGATGACGAGTCTAGTCCAAATGTGTCTTTAGGGATGAATGAGATAATACGTAAAAAAAATACGATACCAAGGGAAGCAAATTTTGTTACTAACTGGTTATTCTGTTGATAAAGTGTTCAAATTTTGAATTAAGATTTTTAGCTTCCCAAACAGTACAAAAATCATGCTGTTGTTTATGTTATCCATTGTACAAAAGGTCAAAATTTGATACCCGTTAAGATACTATAATGGGGTCTCCGTGGCCGAATGGTTAGAGCGTCGTGCTTTAAACCATGAAGTATCTCACTTCTGGTCAGTGCAGGTTTGAGTCCCTCTGGAACCTAAACTGATTTTTTGTGAGAAAGTTTGCCAGTTTACTTGCAGAAGGCCAGTGGTCTCTTCCAGGGTACATTGTAACCGGGTTCTCTCCCTCACCATTAAAAACTGGCTGCCACCATATAACTGAAAAATTGTTGAGTGTGGCATAAAACACTAATCAAAATACAAAAAAAAAAAAATCAAAAAGAAATTATAATGATTATATTTTATGATAAATAGGGACAGGTATGTCCTATATACAGATATAAGGTTTTTAGAGACCATTTATCAAAGAGGGAACTAATATTGCACATCAAAGTTGTCATTTACTTGTCAAAACACCAATCTAGCTCGGAGCTTGAATCTTGATGACAGCTGTAAAACCTATTAGTCATAAACGTTTGATGATTCCTGTACCAGAATCATTTAAAATATTTTATAAGTACCAAATTTAAGTCATTTTACAATATTTCGATGAATTTTATTTATTTATTTATTTTTTTTTCGGAATTTACCAAGAGTATGACGTAAGTATCCTGATACAGCTCAATGATTTGTACAATGGATACCTTAACTGCAACTGCAAGGGCCACAGACCCAGTTTTATTTAAAAAGAAACCCTCTGAGTTGTCAATTTTATCATGCCGGATACATAGAGACAAATCGGCAAATTCATTGATGTCGATAAATAGAAACATGAAGATGTATTAGATTATGGTCCATATGTGTTGCGCAATTGATAAAACAATTTCCTGTTTGTACTTACTTATTACGAACAACAAAAATTAATAATGTCTATTTATTCAGCAGATTGATTTGACAATTTTGTTTGTTGGCTCAAGATTTGTGAAATGAATAAGTTATTGATTATGAGCAATCGTGTTTGTTTGTGACTGTAGTTATGCTTTACAACATAATAACAAAATCTATAGTGTTCAGATAAACAATTAGAACTCACTTGGGATTTTGTGTTTAATTTTCGTATAAAATGAGAAAAAGAAACACAAGAAGGGAGACGTTATTTTGATGAAAAAATAAAACACGAAAAGTAAAACAACAATAATTTTCGTATAAAGTGAGAAAAAGAAATACAAGAAGGGAGACGCTATTTTGATGAAAAAATAAAACACGAAAAGTAAAACAACAATAACGAAATAGAATAGATATGATATCTTAGTGTTTGTTAGTGGTTGCCAGCTGGAACCCCTGAAGTCACTTTGGACCTGCCCATTTCAATGAATGGTTAAGTCCACTGTCAGAATTCAGGGGTGTTTGAATTAGAATCAACATTTTTAATAATTTTGCATGCAGTGTGAACTTGTTCACTCCTGAATTATAGCAGTAGACCATACTATTTATTTATCTGGGTGAGTCTAAATGTGACCATGGGGGTTGATGAGTTACTACATTAGTCTTACAATTGTTTATCTGCAGTGTCAGTTTAAAACATTGCCGAACAGTCGTAGTCTTATTGGCAGTGTTCAAATCATTTGTAAACATCCATAAAAGATTGCACTGTATGGAATATTGGCAGTGGTTTATAGTAATGTTATTGGTATGGTTTAGATTTAAAGCATAAGAAAGCTGCCAGCGTTTCTTTGCCAATGTTTAGAACATTGGCAAACAATCATAGAAATGTGGCACTGTGTAAAAATTTGCAATTACACACAGCGATATTGTTTAAGGTATTGACTATGTATTATAGAGGTATTGGCAGTGAGTTTTAAACATTGACTAGTTATATAAGTATCGGCAGTGTGTTTATAACATTGATTAGTTATAGAAGTATTGGCGGCGTGACTAATTATAGAAGTATTGACAGTGTGTTTTTATCATTGACTAGTTATAGAAGTATTAACAGTGTGTTTATATCATTGACTAGTTATAGAAGTATTGGCAGTGTTTTTATAACAGTGGCTAGTTATAGAAGTATTGACAGTGTGTTTAAAACATTGACTAGTTATAGAAGTACTGGCAGTGAGTTTAAAACATTGACTAGTTATAAAAGTATTGGCAGTGTGTTTAAAACATTGATTAGTTACAGAAGTATTGGCGGTGTGACTAGTTATAGAAGTATTGACAGTGTGTTTATATCATTGACTAGTTATAGAAGTATTGACAGTGTTTTTATATCATTGACTAGTTATAGAAGTATTGACAGTGTGTTTATATCATTGACTAGTTATAGAAGTATTGACAGTGTTTTTATATCATTGGCTAGTTATAGAAGTATTGGCGATGTGACTAATTATAGAAGTATTGACAGTGTGTTTTTATATCATTGACTAGTTATAGAAGTATTGACAGTGTTTTTATATCATTGACTAGTTATAGAAGTATTGACAGTGTGTTTATATCATTGACTAGTTATAGAAGTATTGACAGTGTTTTTATATCATTGACTAATTATAGAAGTATTGACAGTGTGTTTTTATATCATTGACTAGTTATAGAAGTATTGGCAGTGTGTTTAAAATATTGACTAGTTATAGAAGTATTGGCAGTGTGTTTGAAACATTGACTAGTTATAAAAGTATTGGCAGTGTGTTAAAGACATTGACTACATGTAGTTATAGAGATATTGGCAGTAAGTTTATAAGTAATGGCAGTGTTTTCATAAAACATTGACTAGTTATAGAAGTAATGGCAGTATGTTTAAAAACATTGACTTAAGTTATAGAAGTATTGGCAGTGAGTTTAAAACATTGATAACCAATGACATAATATTATTTCAGCAGAACTGAATATAACACACAACATGTACGATAAGTGCTCAGCTACATTGACCCATTTTGTGCAATCACAGATTCAATGTCAATATGACCTATGCTCTACCCGCAATGACAAGTCATCGGTTCTCATTTCCTGTCTACTCTCATCGTTTTACATTGTGTAAATACGACATTTATTGGAGCTGTAACGGTCGACAAAGATTTGCATTTCACATATGCATGTCTGTTGATGAGGTAATTCAAGTTAAATCACAACTACCAATCATATTGGACCATTGTTGTTTTAGATGTTAACTGATAGTCACGTTTTAGACAGCGTATAATAGATAGACGATCTGGTAATGTGTTTTAGAGATATGATATTCCATGGTTTTCTTTTCGTTTAGTCCTGAAGATGACTCATTATCTACTGACATCTATATTTCTGTAAAGGGGTTATGTGATCAATGAGAAATCTTGTGATGGTACAAATTTCTGTTTTGCTGTAGTTTCTTTGATACATATTTGGGGTTCCATGGGGCAAAGCGGTAAGAGCATTGAGCATTAAACCATGAAGTCAGTCTCACTTATTAAGTTGGCACTGGTTTGAGTCCTAATGGAATCTGGGTTGATATTGTGAGAGAATGTTTGTCAGTTTACTTGTAGAAGGTCGATGATTTCTTTCAGGGTACATTGTACCCGAGTTATCTCCAGCACTATTGAAAACTGGATACCACAATATTATTGAAAAATTAATCTGTTGAAAAATTACTCAAGTCATTGAGCGGGAACTGTTTCTTCAAATCTTCAAAGGCCCATAACTCTGTATATAAGTGGCAAAAAATTCTGGTTGTCAAACTTGGCCGAGATTTTATGGCAATAAACATTCTCTTGAAGTTACAAATTAAACCACTGAAAATGACGAAAGTTATTGAGCGGAAACTGAAAAGTGATAATAATACCCTTCTTTCCACGGGCAAATAAAAATTGATCAATGTGACATAAACAACATTTCAAAAAAAATGCTTTGATGTGGACTTCTTGTTGAAAGAAAAATTCCTACCTCCAGATCTCTCTCAATCTGTCTCCATCTCTTTCTTTCTCTCCATCCCTATCATTCTTTCTCTTTGTCTCTTCATTTGTCTTTCTCTTCCTCTCTTCCTCTCAATCTCTCTCTCCATCTCTTTCCTTCTCTCCATCTATTTCTTAATCTCTTTGTCTCTCCATCTGTTTTTCTTTTCATCTCTCTCTCCCCGTTCATCTCTCTCAATGGCTTCCTTCTCTCCATCTCTCATTTTCTCCTCTCTCTTGCTCTCTATGTCTCTCTGATTCTCAATCTCACTCCTTCCCTCCCTCTCTCTCTCTCTCTCTCTCTCTCATCAGAGCAAGCTTACATTTTCTTAGCTGTAAGCGTGTGTGTTCTGGCTTTGAGTTAAGATGTTTATGTAACTCCTCAAATAGAGGTTATTTTATATCTTAGTAACATGCATTTATTTGTGTTTTACTTATTTGTTTGCCGTTTAGCATACCTCACAAAGTAAATCACTTAAATGAAAACAAAATACATCTTTACATAAAGTACAATTACATATGTCTTTGCTGGATTGCAGTGATGAGAAATAGCTCTGAGGCTTTTATGCTGTTTTGTATCAAACGTTCTCTACTTTGTTGACATATCTATCAAGGATGTACATTTCAAACAACTCAAGTAGTCTTTGCCAATCAAATACTGTCTAGATGTAAACATTACAAACAGTCTTTATCCTTTGGATATGTTGACTTAAGCATGTATCGTAAGATTTCAAAATTTACACCATTATAACGTCTGTTTGTGGTTATTGTCTAAATGTGATAGTTTTAAAATATTACAGGTACCATATTCCACCGATAAGCATCCAAGGAGCTAAAAAATGTGGAAAAGGGGTAGGCGCTTGTTGCGACCAATTAAGAGTCAAACTGAATTAAAACAGTTAAATTTTTTTTATGAGACACAAAGGTAAAGTTGTTGTAAATATAAATGAGGACACATATCAATATTCTTCTGTTGCTGGGGTTAAAGATAAACTGTTTTTTTTCTGCTCAAATATTACCTTGTCAACCGGTTAGTAAAGATTCTTAGTCATATGTAAAAGGTGGTGAGTACATCTAAAGTTTAGGATAAGGGGCTCTTATAGGGCTGTGTGTACATAACAGGTAGAATACAGTATAGTTCACTTCACTTCTATCATCCTTGAACCAGCTTATAAACCTACAACAGTGTTATCAATAAACCTAGAACAGTGTTATCAATAAACCTAGAACAGTGTTATCAATAAACCTACATTTTGTACAACAGTGTTATCAATAAACCTACAACAGTGTTATCAATAAACCTACAACAGTGTTATCAATAAATCTACAACAGTGTTATCAATAAACCTACAACAGTGTTATCAATAAACCTACAACAGTGTTATCAATAAACCTACAACAGTGTTATCAATAAACCTACAACAGTGTTATCAATAAACCTACTACAGTGTTATCAATAAACCTACAACAGTGTTATCAATAAACCTAGAACATTTTCCTTGAATGATATTTAACTCATCAACCCCTGAAAAACAATGGACTATTCTGCAAATCTATGATTTAGACCACTCCAAACATGTTTTTATGGGTGAATGAGATAACAGTTGATTACATCACTTAGTGCAGTTTATTAGGTAACCAGATCTTTTTATCTGTCATCTCCTTGTCATTGCCTCTTGTTCTGTTCAGCTGCATCACATTTTTAGAAAGTAGCCCCTCTCAATGTTCCCAGGTTCCCCCTGTCATCTACAAATTTTTTTCTTGCAGGTCCTTGAGTTAAATGACCCCTCCCCCTCAATCCTGTAATTCTACAGAAGTTTGAGTTTCATTTAACCATACTTATTTTGAGGAAGTATTAATTTATTCCAATCTGCATAAAAGATTTTCATTCTAAATGGTAAATTTCTGTTTGGTATGTTAACTTGTAGAATTTTTTTTCATCAGACATTCGATCTGCGTGGTTAAAGTTTTCACCTTTGCACACTCTCAAAACCTGGTGTTTCCATGGTACTTACAATTTTTATGACTCCACTATTTCGCCTACATGCACATCAACCTTCACGTTACTGTTTTATTTTGGTTCATTTAGAGCAAAGTCATTTCTTCTTAGTCTTAGTCTGTTGTCACTCGGGCACTGTAAATTGTATTACATGGATTTCATTATCTTTTAGTCGGTTTTAATTTTGTCTTCTTGTGATCCAATAATGTCACATTCTTCAGTAGCTGTTAAGCCCCTGTCACACATTGACGATTTAGCCAGTGTACGATGACATATGAAAAAAATTATTGGTTAATACATTGGCATACCTTGGGTGAATTGTATGTACGTTTTATATATGTTAACAACATGCTGGTGTATGTTGGCATAAGTTAAAGTATGGCAAGATCGTCCAAAAACTTTTGTGCATGCACAAAACTTTTCGATGTATGCCAGCACATGAGCCATGCACTTCAAATACGCTGGAGTAAGTATTGTAGGTACACTATACGATTGTTAACACCCGTTCATACATGTTGTCTGTAAATGTCCATAGTATCAGAAATTACAGCGAAAGTTTGACGCATGCCAACATTATATGCCTTTTTGATAAATTTTCCATAGTTCAGCAAACCATTAATGTGTAACAAGGCTACAGCGAAAGTTTGACATATGCCAACAATTTATGAATTTTTCATGGGTTGGTATATGTTCAACAAATCGTTAATGTGTGACACTCTGGGCATTTTGATCAAAATACAGAAACTTGAACCATCTAAAAACTCATTCCATCCTGATACTGATCTCCAAAATAAAAGTCCAGATTTTTTCCATCTATTTCCAAGTACCTCATAATTTCTGAACACCATTCCTTATAAAGTCCAAATACCAGACTAAATAATTGTGACAAAAATACAGTAATGTTTTTAATACAACTTCTTAATACTGACTAAAAATACAATCATCTGGTGTTTTTTAACAGTCAAACGCCATATAATTTTCAAATAAGTTGTAAATAATGGATCACAAGCAAGAAAGTAAGTGTGAATTGAAATAAAAATTAGTAAAATAAAGATAAAAATATACAAGAACAAGTAAATATTAAACTGGACTTATTCTTGTTGTTGTAAGTTCATTGGAATGGACCACAATTATAGAGTTACAGCCAACTTCCAAGAACCAAACCGAATCCTCCAAAAGACCCCAACAAATTATTTGGCCCTAGTGAGGTCCTTTTCTGGGAGGTCCCACTGTAGCTGTACACAAGCTATATATACATATTATGGCAGACATGGCTCTCCATCATCAGTAGAGATACTTGTCTGTTGTTCCTAACCTTATCAAGAACAGTTCTATTGAAATGTGATTGTCGTGTAGTAACATCGTCAATATCAATCTAGGTGAATTACTCTCAGTGCCTCTGATTTCTGCCAAAGTCATTCTGACATAAAGTGACTATATTATTTGGCACAGTTATAGTTCAGCCATGTTGTCTCATAAAATCATCAACCACTGAAAAACAATGGACTCTTCTGTAAATCAACGACTTAGTCCAGACCAAAATTGAATGTGTCTTATTTAGGGATGAACAGGTTAAAAAATTAAGACAATTTTTTGCCTGTTCAGTATCTTGAAAAATGTCGCAGAAAACCATAAAGGGACATCAGCTATGTTTACCAAAAATAAGAATTCTTTGGAAATTTACTACTTTTATTTCTTGTACATGTTGTATTTGATGTACAATAACAAATAAGAGCTATACACATGCATAAAAAATCTTATATTCCTGTATATTTTGTGATACTAAGGTCAGGTCTGGTTTGGTATTCATATCAATTGCAAGTGAAAAAGTGCCAAATCTGGGTTTCTAAAGCAATTTTTGCAAAATAGGTAGGGATTCAAGAATTTTTATGCCTGTGTATATATCTCTTTTTGATATCAATCTAAGTAGTAAAAAGGAAAAACAAAATTTAAAAAAGAAAAAAACTTATGTCCCTTTAACTCATCAACCCCTGAAAATTAATGGACTCTTCTGTAAATCAATGACTTAGACCAGTCCAAATGTGTCTTTAGGGGTCAATGGATTAAAATCCAACGAGTCCGTGAAACAACTCATAAAGGACATTAGACTAACTTTGTATAGAAGATATATGTACATGTATTTTGGCAAGTTCTCTTTGACCTACCAGAATGTTATTAAGCAGAGTGATATTTTTTTCTGAATAATTCTAAACTCAAAATATTTACTTGTATTTTAAAAAGTGTAATTTGAAAGTTTTAATCCTGATGTTGAATTTTTGTTGATAACGTTCGAGCATATATTTGCAATTTCTTGTAGAGACTTTGCGCTGATATCACTTAAGTGAAAATGATGCAGGGAAACACACAATATGCCAGGGTTAATGTGTATTTTTAAGCCACAGAGCTTGCTTGCCTAGGCTTGATTTAACAACCGGCATGACCACTTAAAGCCATTGTTGCTGTCAAGTTTGTGTGTGTGTGTGTGTGTTGGACTGTCCTCTTTCTAGAGTGGTCCATATTTCCAACCGCTTTTTAAGTGTCACTACACTTGTATAATCCACAGAAGGTATCAAATACACATCCTGGTCCATTTAGCCTCCATCTTGGCATAAACTGATATCTTAGCTATTCAGACAGGAGATATAAACTCACCTCTGAAAATCTAACAAGATTGGGGATTGAAGCAGAGATCTTCATGTACTTCTCTTTATCTTTGTCTCTCTTCTTTCTCTGTATCTCTTTATAATTTTCCCACTTCCTTTCTCTGCCTGTTTCTCTTTCCCTATCTGTTTCTGTTGGTCTGTCTGTCTCTCTCTCTGTGTCTCTGTCTCTCTCTGTCTCTTTCTTTGTCTCTCTGTCTCTCTCTGTCTCTTTCTTTCCTCTGCTCTCTCCTCTCCTCCTTCCTCCTCCTCACCTCTCGAACTCTCCTCCCTCTCTCCTCTCTCTCCCCTACTCTCCTCCTCCCTCTACCCTCTCTCTCGATCCTCGCTCTCTCGCCTCCTCTTCTCTCTCCGCTCTTCTCTCTCCTCTCTCCCTCTCCTCTCTCCTCTCTCTCTCTCTCTCTCTCACTCTCTCCTTCTCGTTCTCTCTCCACTCCTCCACTCTCTCTCTCTCACTCCTCCCTCTCTCTCCTCCTCTCTCTCTCGCTCTCTCCTTCCCTCCTCTCTCTCCTCCTCCTCCCCTCATCATCTCTTCTCTCCCATCTCCTCCCTTCCTCCTCTCCCTCTCTCTTTCTCTCTCTCTCTCTCTCTCTCTCTCTCTCTCTCTCTCTCTCTCTCTCTCTCTCTCTCTCTCTCTCTCTCTCTCTCTCTCTCTCTCTCTCTCTCTCTCTCTCGTAAGCTATCACAAAACATTAGATTTTTCTAGGAGAGTAAATGGCATTAAACGTTCTTCTTTATTGGCTGTATTTTGTTATAGGCCATTAAAATGCTGACAAATTAGCCAGGCTTTCATTCTGCATACAAACTATTAATCAATACAAAAAGATAGTGTTTTTGCCTCACTGATGTAACTTACAGTAATTTGTTGGTTTGAAAGATTAATTTTCTTTCACAAGGTCAACCATTTCAAGGGAAATGTTTCCCATGGGATGTGGAAGTTCCATACACCAAATCAGGATAATGCGAATACATATAACTGATGGTTTGAGAAATGATTTGAAGAAATGTTTGATAATTATAAAACAGAAGTAATTATGATTTTTCTTCTGAGTCTCGATCTAGTAGATTATTTTGTGATCATTGTTTATTTCAAATGATTTTTTATGAAAACTGATCCTTCCCTCTTGATGAAAGAGAATAGCATACACATGAAGATTGTTTGACTGGCAAAACTAATTGCTTTTTCTACATGAACTCATTATGTGCCGTTTTCAGTGTAATGTTAGGTAACATAAGAACGTCAAATGTCATATGATCAACAAGATCAAATGTAACATATGATATCTTAGGGTAAAAGATATCAACATCTTTTTATAACTGAGGTCACTTTACAAACATTGTCATATAACATAGTTCACTTCATAAACATTATCATATAACAGCATTCACTTCATAAACATTGTCATATAACATAGTTCACTTCATAAACATTATCATATAACAGCATTCACTTCATAAACATTGTAATATAACAAAGTTCACTTCATAAACATTGTCATATAACATAGTTTACATCATAAACATTGTCATATAACAAAGTTCACTTCATAAACACTGTCATATGACACATTGCACATCATATACATTGTCATGTAACATAGTTCACTTTATAAACATTGTCATATAACATAGTTCAACTCATAAACATTGTCATATAACATAGGTTACATCATTTGTTTGGTTTTTTATTGTTGTTTAACGTCCCATTCAAGAATTGTTTAATTCATATGGAGATGTCACCAAATTCCGGTGAAGGGCTTCAAATTTTGGCTTATGCTCAGCACTTACGGCCGTTGAGCAGTGAGGGTTCTTTAACGTGCCGACACCTACTGTGACACAGGACCTTGGTTTTTACTGTCTCATCCAACAGACAGGAAACCAACCAGCCAACAACTGGACTCGAACTCACGACCTCACAATTGAGTCAAGCGTGCTACCAAGTGAGCCAAGCCGGCTCCTTAATTGTCATATAACATAGTTCACTTTATAAACATTGTCATATAACATAGTTCACTTCATAAACATTGTCATATAATCATAAACATTGTCTTATAATAGAGTTTACTTCATAAATACTGTCCTATAACATAGTTCACATCATAAATATTGTCACATAACACATTGTCATATAACATAGGTCACTTCATACACATTGTCATATAACATACATTGTAGTTCAGATCATAAAAAAACTGTCCTATAACAAAGTTCACTTTATAAACATTGTCATATAACAGAGTTCACTTCATAGACATTGTTATATAACACATTTCACATCATAAACATTGTCATATAACAGAGTTCACATCATAAACATTGTCATATAACACATTTCATATCACAAACATTGTCATATAACAGAGTTCACTTCATAGATATTGTTATATAACACATTTCACATCATAAACATTGTCATATAACAGAATTCACATCATAAACTTTGTCATATAACACATTTCACATCACAAATATTGTCATATAAAACATTTCACTTCATAAATATTGTCAGCTAACAGAGTTCGCATCGTAAACAATGTCATATAACAGTGTTTATTTCATAAATATTATCATATAACAGAATTGACTTCATAAACATTGTGATCTAACTGAGTTTACATCATAAATATTGTCATATAACATAGTTTACATCATAAACATTGTCATAGAACACATTTGAACCTCATATTCATTGTCATATAACAGAGTTCACTTCATTAACATTATCATATAATCTAGTTCTCTTCATAAGCTTAAAGGACCAATTCCAAGCAAAATTTGATAAAAATGTCCTGATTCCTGACTAGGCTATTTGAACCTGGTGAGCAACTCAGGCCCAATGGGACTATTGCTTTTTAGCTCACCTGGACCTCACCGTCCATAAACTTTTCACATTTTCAGCTTCTCCAAAACCCCTGAAGGGATTTTGATGAGGTAAGTACTCAAGGTCCTCTACCAAGTTTGTTCATTTCGGCCCAATCGGCCCAGGGGTGGATCCCGGGTGGGGCAAAAGAGGCCTTAGGGGGTAATCCTCTTTAAAAATCTTCTCCAGAACCGCTGCATGAATTGAAAAACTAATTGTATCTGAGTGATCTACATAGATGTATGATTCAAGTTTGTTCATTTCGTTGAAAACGGAAAATAAATTTTTGATGCGTTTTTTACATCTTTCTAGACTTTCTAATTTTCATTCATTTGGGGGGGGGGGTAATTTTCCACATTTTGGACTTCTTCTCCAAAACGGCTGAAAGGATTTTGATGAAAATTTATAGGAAGTAAGTACTCAGGGTCCTCTACGAAATTTATAAATTTCAGCCCGATCGGCCCAGGGGTGGATCCAGGGTAGGACAAAAGAGGCCTCAATGGATATCCCTTTTTAAATAAATTTTTCTTCCTGAACTGCTGTATGGATTGAAAAACTAATTTGTCATTTTTCATTCATTTTTAAGTCTCCTCCACTCCTAAGGAGTGTTAAAGTAATTTGTAAATTTGAGATTCCCATATTTGTAAGATACCAACACAGTTCAGGTGAGCGATGTGGCCCATGGGCCTCTTGTTTCTGTTGCTATATTTCTGACTAGTTTTAATGTGTTGAATCCATGTGTGTGTGTGTGTATGCACATGTCTGTATCAGTGTATGCAGTGATTTGATTTTGTGGCTCTCTTCAAAATACTGTATGCATCTTTTTTTTCTTTTTTTTTTTTTTTGAAAATTTAGATGTGCCAAATAATAATTTAAATGTACGAAAACTTGAATTTGAAGTTGATAAAATTGATATTTTCTGATTGACAACTGAATACATGTACATGGTTGAGAATCATAAGTCCAGATCTCAAAAGCACTGTCCCAATTAAAAAAAAATAACATTTCAAATTATCATGTACTTTTACTACCAAGACTCTCAGCGGTTGGGAATATTGTTTACCCTATTTGGGATAATTTTCAGCCTTTTTTAAACAAATAAGGAAAATTTCTCGTGGATAGACAGCCTTATTTTGGAGGTAATTCAAGGCAAACCATACCACTGGTATGTGAGTGTGTGTGTGCACAGGTTTGTATGTGTGTGTGCAAATGTTTGTGTTTGTGTGCACATGTTTGTGTGTGTGCGTAATTTTGTATGTGTGTGTCAGGGCTTAAAAAAAGACCCACTGGTCCACTCGTCCAGATGAGTGGTTTTTTGCAAGTGCCAAGTGAATTTGGTCCTTCACTTGTCTGCATGCCGAATATTTTTTTTATTGGGTTCAAATTTGTATTTGATTTTCAATTTTTTGTACCTGTCACGTTTTTAATAAAAACAGTATCTGAATATGTCAGTTGATTAACCAGAATATTTACGATAAGTACATAACCGATGTGAGTAAATAACAGCACTAATTTTGAGGAAGTCATTCAATACATGTACCTTGCTTGTCAGGCTAACAATAGGCCTAACACAGTCTTGTTTAGACTATAGTTTACTGCTCACAGAGCGCGCACAATTTTCTGGCTGAAAATGAACGATAAGTTTGATTTGTAGTCGATGTAGTCCCAAACATGTAATCTTAATACTTTGCTGCCAAATTGACATTGTTTAATTTCGTATAATTGAATTCTTTTTTTCACAGAATGCATGCAGCATAATAAGTCATTCTGTATAACATACATCCATAAGCATTCATAATTGCATTTTAAGTCAGCGTGGGCACATGCATTTACTGTTGTTGTCATCCTAAATACAATATCGCCTGTCGAAGTTCAGTTCTGAAGTAAATATTGCAGAAAACGTGCCCAAAACGATTACAGTTTAGCCCATAGGAATTTTTATTAAAGTGCAGAATATCTATGAGGTCAACATTCATTATAATGTCTCAAAGAAAGTTGTCATCTTTTCGAATTCAAGCCCAATAACGAAAGTTAAATTTGGGATACAGTTGTGACTGTCTCTTGGTCGGCTTTGGGATTCTGTCGTGGGTCGTTTTCGTGTACTGCATGACAAAGTAGGATGAGATTTTTTCACAATTTTAAGTTACTTTTCAAAATTCAGATTTTACCATGACAAAAATTTTTTACAGAACCCGAATTTACCACAGGACATACATGTAGATCTACGGTAGTAGCTAAAAATTATGACAAAAGTTTGGTCTGGTGACTTAGCTACTATTTCTGTGTTTGAATTTCTCAGTTTTGCAGTACTGAGTTTGTGTGTTTGAACTTCATAATTTGATAGACATTGTATGTATGCAAAATAAGACTTGTTTTTTGTTTTTATGAGAATTCAAGTTTCATTAATCTTAATAAATCTCATATTCTCCTTAAAAATAATTTTCTCATGTAATAGGTGTTGAGAAAATTTGCCCAAGTGTTGAGTGAATTTCAAATGCCCCTGAGCACTGTGCTGAGTGGATTATAAAATTTTCTTTAAGCCCTGTGCGTGTGCAAATGTTTATGTGTGTGTGTGTGTGTGTAAATGTTTACGGTTTATGTGTGCACATGTTTGTATTTGTGTGTGCAAATATTTGTATGTGTGCACATTTGTATATATGTGTGTGTTTGAATGCATGTGTTTTATGTGTGCACTTTTGTATGTGTGTGTGCATATGTGTGTATGTGTGCATGCACATGTGTGTGTTAAGCTCAAATGTATATTCCTCTTAATATCAGCATAATAGCGGTGGTAACTGCTATACATTAGCGGTGTTAGCGGTTTACAAATTTTAAGTAGGTTGTTTGTCGGTACTTTATCACCGTCAACCTAATGACCGCATTTGTCACCACTTTTTGACATTTGCAAGAAGATTTTCAACGAAATGTTTTTAAATGCGAACAAGAAAACCTTTAATATGGGAAAGAGGATTAATGAATTGCAGCTGAAATTTTAATTGAAGACACTTTATTTTAAGTGTTGGCGTTACATAACAGTGGAGCCATTATTGCTGATATTACAACGTTTTATCACATAGATTGATCGTATCATCTTCAATGGTTTCTGTATTGATTTTGGATCTGTTATCCTAAAGGGGCATTAGCTGCATTTTACCAAAAAATAACATTTCATTTTTTTTTTTTTCGACATTTACTACTTCTACTTTGTTTACAATAACAAATAAGAGCTTTACTTCTGCATAAATATCTTATATTCCTTTATGTTTTGTGAAAATAAGGTCTGGTCCAGTGTGGTATACATATACAAACACATTTGTAGTAAGGTTGAGTTAATCAATTGCAAGTGAATAATTGCCAAACTGAGTTTCTCAAGCAATTTACACAAAATATTTAAAAATTAAAAAATTTTAATCTCTTTTTTTTTTTTTTTTGTTATTGTATATCTATCTAAGTATACTAAGGAAGAAAAGAATATTTTTTGTTGAAAAATGCCCCTTTAAAAAATAAGAATTTTCATTCAGATCTGTTCCTTTACATATGCTCCAAGTAATGCCTGTCCCATCATGATGAGACAAAATACTGTGGAACCTCATTTAATGAGACCACCTTACTAATCAGACCACTGAGTCAGTCAGTAATGTGGTCTAAATAGCAAGGTTTCACTGTATATATGTCATTTCATGGTGGAAAAATGATGTCAGATTTAAACAAAAACACTTCAGTTAAATATTGATAATAAAATATTAATTATGATACTAATAACGATGGGGAAGATAATTATAACTATATAAATAATAATATTGAGATCAATGATAATTATGATGATAATGATGATGGTGATGATTATAACACCAATTTCTGTATATACAGACTCAGGTCAAAAGTGATTCTCCAGAAATGAGTTTATCTATATAACCTTAGTACATTTGCATTTTTTTATTCAATAACTCTTCTAGAATTCATTAATTATCCAATTTTAACAAAACTTCATCCACAGAGTGTTGAGGATTTGGTACTCAATTAGTAGAAATTCCATTACAATCTATTTATTATTCCAAGAGAAATACATTATTCTTCATGACAGTAAAATTCTAGCAAGATCATTTAGAGGTTCATTACAAAAATAATGAACGGATCTGTGACATAATTCATAACTAAGAAATATATCATCAAAGTTAGGCCCAGATCTCTACGGTTAAACATGCCATTTTTCTTCAATTTTGGATGTCTACCAAATTCAGAGGACGAAATACAAAAATTACTAAGGTTATATGGTTAAATTTTATTAATGGGGAAACACTTTTGACCTCTTACTGCATACAAATGTATGCTGATGAATCATCAGGCTCAAATAAATGAGTAAACAGTGAATAAACCAGTGATAATAATAATAATAATAATAGGAAAAAAATAATAATGATGACAACAAAAATAAACAAAATTGATAATGATGATAATTGGTAATAATAAAATCAATAACGATAATAATAAAATCAATAACGATAATAATAAAATCAATAATGATAATAATAAAATCAAAAATCAATAATGATAATAAAAAAATCAATAATAATGATAAAATCAATAATGGTACTAAAATCATCAACGATAATGATAAAATCAATAATGATAATAAAATCACTAATAATAATAAAATCAATAATGATAATAAAAAAATCAATAATAATGATAAAATCAATAATGGTAATAAAATCATCAATGATAATGATAAAATCAATAATGATAATAAAATTGCTAATAATGATAAAATCAATAATGATAATAATAAAATCACAAATAATGATAAAATCAATAATGGTAATAAAATCATCAATGATAATGATAAAATCAATAATGATAATAAAATCACTAATAATGATAAAATCAATAATGATAATAATAAAATCAATAATAATGATAATAAAAAAAAGTCACTAATAATGATAAAATCAATAATAACAATGACAATAAAATGAATCAATTACAATAGTAATAAAGATGATAGTAATGATAGCTAAATAATTTGTATCAAATAAGAAAGGGATTGGGTTTCCATGTCGATTTGAAATACATTGTAGAAAAGGAAAATAATGACATTGTAACTAAAAATTTTATCGAAACTCACTTTGCACATTTTTACTAATGTATTTGCAACCCTCTCTGTCTGTCTGTTTGTCTCTCTCTCTGTCTGTCTGTCTCTCTCTCTCCTCTCTCTCTCTCTCTCTCTCTCTCTCTCTCTCTCTCTCTCTCTCTCTCTCTCTCAGGAATATAAAGATACATGTACAATGCTGTTTTGATAACCATGTCAATTTAATAGCTACATTTGTTAGATGCCACTTGAACAAGAAACTGATTCCCTTCTTACAGATTGACATATAAATCATTTTCAGTTTGGATTCTAACTGGAGATGGAATAATGAAAATGTTGGTCTATGGCTTGATGAGAAAGCATTCTGTTTTGTTTTTGTTTCCAATGGGCCATAAAACTGTCTTTAAAAGATACTGGAATTGGTTGATGTTGTCTAAATTGGAAAGAGACAGGCAATTTTTCTAGCAGATCAGCAATTCAAAAATGACATTTGTTAGATATTTAAAATAAGAATTTAAAAGTCGAGAAACCTTTTATTTTGTTGTTGAAATAAAAGATTACAAATGCTAATACAACAATATATAAATAAAGGAGGAATTGGAATGTTCCATGATTGGAGGGGGCAGTTCTTTGGCAAGTCTTTTTTTTTTTTTTTTTTTTTTTACAGTATTCCATATAACTTTTTGTTATTAGTCCCTCACCGGTTCCCAGGCAACTCAAAACCATGATAAGTCCATAGCCAGCAGAAACATACAGAAATGTCCTGTTCTTCAGAAATTATAGAACTATCAATTATATATTCAAAATTAGATTTATAATTACCTTGGCCAGCTGGTCTGGCTCAATCGGTAGCACGCTTGACTCTTGATCGTGAGGTCATCAGTTCGAGTTCAGCCACGGCAGGTCGGATCCCAGTCCTTCGGATGAGAGAGTAAAAACCGAGGTCCAATGTCACAGTAGGTGTCAGCACGTTTAACTTAGAACCCTCACTGGTCAATGGCCATAAGTGCCGAGCACAGGCCAAAATTTGAAGCCCTTCACTCGCATTGGTGACGTCTTGATATGAGTGAAAGATTCTTGAGTGGGACGTTAAAAGCAATACAACAACAACATAAATTCATGTACCTTGGCTTCGTACTTTTCAGTTTTATCAGTATTTGGATTATGGCAAATCTTTTTCAAAATGAGCCATAGCCATTTCAACTCTACAGGCCATAATAGACTGGTCTAAGACAATAGATAAGACCATACTATTTAAATTATTAGGGGTGAATGGGTTGATAGCCATTACAAATGTATCTCCAGTTATAAGTGCCTTGGATGCAATCGACATCTTCATTCTTTTACATAGATCTTCATTATCTTCCGGTTAATCTTTTAAGTTGATTGTTTTTTTCTGACTGTTGGTCAAGTTCCCCTTTCCCCATAGGGATTTTGTGGGTTCAAGTCGAGGACAAGGAGTCCATTTAACTGTTTGATTGTTAATCACTCCAATATAGCAAAACGAGATTCCATGTGTTACACCTCGGATAAGACACACAGAAATACACAAAGACCTATGCCAATACATGAAAAATCCAAAAGAACTATATATCATTAATTGAAAAAACCCATGGTACTTCCCTTGTTATTTTGGTGAAAACCCAAGGTTTCTGTGTCAGTACATGAAAAACCCAAGGTATTGTATCATTATACAAAAAACCCAATGGTACTGCAATTGTCGTTAAAGTAAATGAAAAATGAAGGCCTTGTGTCAATACACGGAAACAAAAAAAAAAATAAAATAAAATAAAAAAAAAACATGATATTGTCACTGTTTTTTTTAGTAAAACCCCAATGTCATGTGTCATACCATGGAAAACCAAGGTACTGTATCATTATATAAAAAACCCATGGTACTGTTGTTGTCATTATAGTAAAAACCCAAGGTCTTGTGTCATTAAATGGAAAACCCAAGCTATTGTATCTATTATGTGAAAAAAAATTTTTACAGCCATTGTTATTATGGTAAAATCCCAAGGTCTTGTGTCAATACATGGGAAACCCAAGCTACATGTATTGTATCCATTACATGAAAAAAAAAAACATGGTACTGCCATTGCCATTTTGATAAAAATCCCAAGGTCTTGTGTCATTGCATGGAAAACCCAAGAGTACTGTAGATTTACATGAAAAAAACTATGGGAATGCCATTATCATTATATCAAAAACCCAAGGTATTGTGTCAATACATGGAAAACCCAAGGTAGTATATCATATATACAAAAAAGACATGGTACTGTCACTGTCATTATAGTAAACCCTCAGTGTCGTGTCATACCATGGAAAACCAAGGCACTGTAATCACTATATAAAAAACCATGATACTGCTGTTGTCACTGTAGTAAAAACCCAAGGTCTTGTGTCAATATATGAAAAACCCAAAGCTGTTGTATCATCATAGTAAACCCTCAATGTCATGTGTCATACCATGGAAAACCAAGGTACTGTAATCACTATATAAAAAACCATGGTACTGCTGTTGTCACTGTAGTAAAAACCCAAGGTCTTGTGTCAATATATGAAAAACCCAAAGCTGTTGTATCATTATAGTAAACCCTCAATGTCATGTGTCATACCATGGAAAACCAAGGCACTGTAATCACTATATAAAAAACCATGGTACTGCTGTTGTCACTATAGTAAAAACCCAAGGTCTTGTGTCAATATATGAAAAACCCAAAGCTATTGTATCCACTTGTTACATCCATTTTCAGCAAAGAAAAATCCAAGATCCTGTGTCAATACATGGAAAACCCAAGACACTTGATCATTACTTGATAAAAATCATCATACATGCCATACGTCCCGGCGGGACACCTAATGTCCCGGAAAATCGACCTCCTAAAATGTGTCCTGCCGGGACACCGATTTTCCCATAAAATTTGCTTGTCCCAGATTCCAACTGTTCCTAAATTTTGTCCACATGAAGTCTCAAAGTCTTCATAATTACTAAATAGCGAACATCCGATTATCAACTGGTTGACACGTCTACAGGTAAATGGCCTATGGGCATATTAATTATTGAGGGTGTTAATGATTATATAACATCGTCTCGTCCACTGATTGGCAGTTAATTGGTGATAAGACTAGGCTAAGTAGTAAGTAGTGTATGTCATGTGACATACGCTTGGATCATCGATGATTAGAAGCATGATACCAGCCATCAGAAATAGTTATTACAATATCTTACGGTCTCAAAAGATTTTGTAATGTGCTTCATCAAAAAAAAAAAATAACCAAAAAATTATTATTTTATTTATAATCAAACATGCAAGGCATTTACCTCAAGGTCTAAACTGTCAAAAAGCACATGTAATGGCAGACGTACTTCTGGAAGTAGTAAAAACGGGACCGGACTGGTATTTAAATTATGGAAACTAAATTTTTTTAATCATAAACAAAAGTTGTTTTGTACAGTGGAACCTGTCTTGAAAGACAACCCCTACTGCCAGTGAAAAGTGATCTTAAAAGACAGGTGGTCTCTCAAAACAGGTTTTATTTAAAGGATTATTGAACCAAGTGGTTTTCAGAAAGTGGTCTCAATAGACAGGTGGTCTTCTACGACAGTGGTCTCTCAAGACAGGTTCTACTGTATTATTCAACTGATATGTGTATAAACTTGCAACATTCATGCAATATATAACAAAAAGGCATGCAGTTGGTTAAGTAATTAAACAAAACAAGGAAAACATTCAGAAGTTATAATTAACAAATATTATAAAAATATTAAAAATCTCCAGCTAAAAAAATTAAAAATCTCCAGTTCTGGCATAGCAATTGAACTGATTTCTGTCACACGTATGCCTTAATAAGTACACATGTAAAAAGACTGGCTCGGAAGACACAACAATGATATTATACATGGTCATGGCATAATGTCATGTAAATTTAACATTTCAGGAACATGCTACCAGTTCATGTTCCAAAAAGTGTAAAAGTCACTGCAAAAAAGCTTGCAACATGTAAGATAAAGAATTGAAAACAATTTTGTATTTATTCAACACCTTAAAAGTGACTTTAAAAGTGTCCTAGAAAGTGTCCCAGAATTTTGCGATATTTCAATAATTTGTCCCAGAAAAATGTCATTTGTCCCAGAAAAAAATCCCAGAATGACCTCAGAAAAATATGGCATGTATGAATCATGATACTGTAATTGTCTTTGTAGTAAAAATCCAATGTCTTGTGTCAGTGCATGGAAAACCCATGGTACTATATCATTATATGGAAAACCAATTGTACTATTATTGTCATTATGATAAAAACCCAAGATCCTGTGTCAATACATGGAAAACCCAAGGTACTGTATCATTACTTGAAAAATGTCATAGTACTGTCATTGTCATTATAGTAAAAACCCAAAGTCATGTATTCATACATAGAAAACCCAAGGTACTATATCATTACTTGATTTGATTTTGATTTTTTGATTTGATTTTTTGTTTTACGCCATACTCAACAATCTTTCAGTCATATGATGGCGTCCAGTTTTTATTGGTGGAGGAGAAATCCCAGTTACCCGGGTAAAGACCACCGACCTTCCGCAAGAAAACTGGCAAACTTTCCCACTTAATTCGAAATAACCCTAGCGGGATTCAAACCAGAGGTGAGAGGCCTTGTGATTTAAAGCGCAATGCTCTAACCACTCGTTACTTGATAAATCCCATGGTACTGACATATCATTATAGTAAAAATCCAAGGTCATGTGTCATTACATGGAAAGCCCAAGGTACTGTATCTTTATATGAAAAACACATGGTACTATCATTATCATTATGGTAAAAACCCAAAGTCATGTGTCATTACATGGAAAGCCCAAGGTACTGTATCTTTATATGAAAAACACATGGTACTATCATTATCATTATGGTAAAAACCCAAGGTCATGTGTCATGATATAAAATAAAACCAGTGTCATCTCATAATATATATATATATATATATAAAACCTCTTTAGTCATTGCATGGAGAACCCAGCGTCCTGTGATATCATATGAAAACACAAGGTTCTTTTACATTATATTAAAAACTTTGAAGTCCAATGTGTCATCAATTGAAAATCCCAAGGGTTTTGTATAATCATATGACAAACTTCCATGGTCCTCTGTCATAACATTAATATTCACATTAATATTTACAAGAACGAAGACATGTTTTTATTTGAAGTCCAATATGACGGAATGTGATAACGCAGATATTGACTTGATTGATATGTGGGAAAAACTCTTTGATGTGGATTTTAATAACATAACATTAACCCTTTCACCTCTAAAGATCTAAATAGAATACTCTTTTCCATTGTTTAGACTGGTCTATTATGGTCTGCGGCCTTCTAGGATTTTATTTGAAAACGACTTACCTGAAGGAGTAAGTGACCTCAAAATTCACTTTCCCAGATAACAAATTCACTTACCCAAAATAAAATTGTAGGATTGAAAGGGTTAAGACCGAATGCGATATTATATGAAGTGTATGTGAACATCTGTGGCATTGTGATGTCTGCTGTCGATCTTGGATATTTGCTGTAGGTTCATAACGAGGGACTTATAATTCTTGTCGTCGCTGCACCTGATTCTTATGCGTAGCGTACTTCGGCCTTGCTAATTTACTTAAATATCCAGACTAAACACACTAAAAAGATTTGCATTACGGTTCATCGATCTTGTATTACCGGTAGAAGTTTCCATTAGTTCATTTTTTACGGCAATCAGAATCAAGAAAACAACATACAACAAAAATATTAGATAACAATATACATGTAGCAATAGAAACTCCGTCTGATCAATTCTAATGAGGCTTTTGTGGTGGAGTGTCATTAGGACATAATGAGCTCATGAAGTCTCTCAACTCCAGACATCATTGGTTCCAGTCCCGTTGGAACCTAAGCTAATTATGTGAGAAAGTTTGCCAGTTTACCGTATATGGTGGCGGACATTTTTCATTGGTGGAGGAGATAATTCATGTTTTAAGGACCACCACAGCCTTCCGCAAGCAAGTCTAACTAATGAGTAATTAATGTTAATCCGGAAATTTTTCACGGAACTTTATTTTCTCAAAACACAGATTCTTAAAATTTATTCATGAGATAGTATTTGACCATTTCATCGTATTTTATAGTATTTCATTACAAAAGTTGTCATTTGTACATTCATTTTCTGATGTGAATAAATATTTCAAGCGGTTTTTAAAGCACATCCTATTCTTTTATATATCCGTTGGCTAAAATCAAACCCAAGGACATCGCATTGTGCCTTTCCGTTTCACTTTCGGTATCAGGTTAGAAAATAAAGCGAGAATTTTATTTCTGTGAGAAAAAGCTCTCACGTAAATAAAATCCCCAAATATAACCGGATTTACAATATATACTCTAAGTACTCAGTAATATTGTACATGTATATAAATCCAGTTAATCAATTAATGAAACATTACACATCATAAATGACTCTTGTCATTCATTCACCCCTAAAAACACATTTGGACTGGTCTACGTCATTGATTTACAGAAGAGTCCAATGTTTTTAAGGGGGTCTATGAATTAAGTACTGCATATAGATTTGTCTTAAATACTTTTTTAGTATTGTTTATTTGTAGTCAGCCTTCAAAATTGTACATTGTATATACACACTGGATATATATATAAATTTAGATATACTCGTCTCTTGGTTACTCCATTTTTTTTCACCAAGGTCTGACAGCAAGGGGTCAAATGCGATGGTCAAATGATCACAAAATAGAAACAATCTTGACTTTTAAAAGTACTTTTAAGGAGCAGATGTTTATCTCTGTGTGCACTATTCTGAAATAATGAGTTGTAAGCCACGGTTAATCAGTGGTCTAATTTGTTTTACTGTATAATCTGTTTCATTGGTTTGCATTTATTCTCCCATGAATTTAGCACATCTCAGTAAGAAACTATAGCTGTATTGTTGACCTCTATATAATTATACTGTATGTATTATCGCCAGCAGTAGACTAAATGTCTCCTTACTGGGTGACAGATGTTTCACTTACCTATAGATTCCCGTAATAAGAAACATCTGGGTTTTTTTCTTTTTTGGGAGCAAGTTTTATGTAAATTATAGCATTGATTTGTTAAATCCTAATTTATCATTATTATTTTGTTCTTTTTGATAACAAGACAGCTGTTTTCCTTTGCTTTTTTATCACTATTAATTTTTTTTATTTTTTTTTATTGTTGTTTATAAACATTCCACTCAAGAATCTTTCACTCATATGGAGACATCACCAAATGCCGGTGAAGGGCTTCAAATTTTGGCCTGTGCTTGGCACTTACTACCTTTGTGCAGTGTGGAATCTTTAACATGCCGACACCTACTGTGACAGTACAGGAACTCAGTTTTTACTTTCTCATCCAAAGGACAAGAAAAAGCCAGCCACCTCTGCCAAGGCTTGAATCTGCGACCTTCCAGTTGCGAATCCAGCACTCTACTGTGGAGCCACAATGGCTCTCTTGATTTCTTTATGTTTCTTTGTATTGCTCTTTTGCCACTAACCTAGTTTCAGGGGTCTCCATAGCCTTGTGGTTAGAGCATCATGCTTTAACTCGTCAGCCCCTTAAAAACAATGGACTCTTCTGTAAATCAATGACTTAGACCAGTCCAAATGTGTCTTTAGGGGTGAATGAGTTAAACAATGAAATCTCTCACCTCAAGTAGTCAGTGGATATTTTAGCCACTGGAATCTAAACTAATTTTTTTGAGTAAGTTTGCCAGTTTACTTGGGGAAGGCCGGTGGTCTCTTCCCGGGTACATTGTAACCGGGTTCTCTCCTCCACCATTAAAAAAAAAATGGCTGCCATTGTAAATCTACATATAACAGGAGAGTTGCCTGTTTCTCTCCAATATAAATAACATCAATCCATTTTCTGTATCATTTATTGCTGCTTTTATTGCCCATAATGGAAGCCAAAACAAAACAACGCACTCTCTCATTTTAAGATACATTCTAATAAGATATATATAATATAGGCAAATGGAGAATAAATCCCTTTTTTTTTTTTTTTGCAAATGAAATAAATACCATTACATGTATAAACATTGATCTGATATTGTTGTTCCATGTTTGTACTATGTAATTTTCCCCCCACAATTAAGTTTGTAATGTCATAATTGACAAACGTACTTGTATACTTGAAAATAACACAAAGATTCCCAAAAGTAGTATCTGTAGGAAAATCCAACAGAAATATTACATTACACTGAAATCAGATTTGTAGAAATTGATTACCGCACCATCACATCACTTTAAGGTAATACGCTAACAAAATGGATTTATTTTAGCAAGTTCTGGTGCACTAACCAGATATATTTCTGACATACTATTTACTTGGAGTAAAGCTGTAGGTTCATATTTTTTTTTGTATCAGTTGATCTGCTAAACAAAAAAATTGCAATGGTATCTTTGGGTTTTTCTTTTTCTTTTTGCTGTAAGGCTTCTTTTTTTTTTCAAATTAGAGAACTCTTCAAAACCCCGCTATATTTAGACTGATATGTTCTATTTGTTATTACTAGTCCTCTGCTGTTGAAATAGGGGATGGGGAAGGGGTTATACTGTATGTTTTGTCTGCATCTGTCAGTGCATCTGATTACCATACCGATATTTTTTTTTGTTAAAATTTTGTAATTCCTTGCCACTACATTGAAATGTTTGCTCCCATTCATTTTTTGCCTTTTTCGTCCTTTATAGATGAGAGGGCCAATTTAAACTGAAAGCCAAAATGTCAAAACTAAATATCTGAAGCACAGATAATACATGTCGTACTTGAGGATATTGGTGACTCAGGGCAAAATTAAGACTTTAAATGTTTTCTTTCATACAAGGGCAAAAATAATGAGGGGCGAAAAATTTCCGGGTAAACAGTAGTGATTACAATACAGTGGAACTTGTCTTGAAAAACCATTCTCATGATAGACTGTCTGTCTTCTGAAAGCACACTTTGAAAACCATGTGGCTAAATATTCTCCTTTAAATAAAACCTCTTTCAGGGACCACCTGTCTAGAGATACCACATTTCTGTGGCATAAGGAGTGGTGTCATAAGACATTTGCTGCTGTGTGTTCTCAAAAAGCTCATTATAAGTTCACACTGCATTATACATTCATCAGAAATGAAAAAATGTGTATTATCACTGTCACGATTGTTCTTCTAAAAGTGAAATAATTTGTGTTTGTTTAAAAAAAAAAAATTGTTTATACAGCTCAATCCATGTTTGAAAATAAAATACAAATTTACATTGATATTTTCCATGTAAAATAGAAATTGATTACCAGATATACAAACATGTAGACAAATGTATTTTATTTATTGCCAATATAAGTCACATGATATGTACATGTTATGGAACTTTTTTTAAAAAATAAATTTTGACATCAAATTGTTCAGAAATTTATAGTGCATTTTAGTATAAATTTTATTTGTTTTCAGTTTACAAAAAAAATGTGAATTTATATACTGTAAGTAACTGAAACTTTCATACATAAATCAATACCTACACAAAAAATCGTATCCTAAAAAATTTACCCAGATAAATTGAGTTTGATCAAAATTAGTTACCCCTCAGAGGTTGCCCGATATGGATTTAATGATGTAATTATAAGCAAATGAGATAAATGCGTATCATAGATTACACAGCCTGCGGCAGAAACAGCAATATAGTTAGGACCAATTACGTAATGGATGTTGTGTAAACAGAAGCCGTTCTGACATAGAGACACACACGGAAGTAATTGCTTCAAAAGCTTGAGTTGTATTGTCACGGTTTAGGTATAACATGCATGAGATGAACTTTTGTCCAGCATATTTCATATTCTGTTAATTATATTTCAAGTTTACATGTTTGTAGCAAAAATATTACTCATTCAATGAATAAAAATGATTTTACATAATGCACTAATACATAAAAATAGGATGAATAGGAACTGATTCATGTTCACATGTGGAGGCAATAGAATATCCGTCCCGAACCCCATCCAGGTATTTTCCATGCACTTTTGGGAATGGGGTCTGGGCCTTTTGAATCAGGAATATATATTTCCATTTTTTTGAAATTGGGAAATTAAAAAAAAAAAGCATAAAAACATTGAAAATGCAAGAATCTCTTCAAATTAATTTTCACTGCAAATGGGGGGAGTTCATTATTTTGCATTGGGAATAGGGCCTTATTTCATCCCTTTACGATAGGGTGGAAAATCCCTCCCCTAGGTAAAGCAGATTACAGTAAAACCTACTTTAGCAACCACCTGGTAATAAAGACTGAATATTGCTGTCCTCAGTAGTACCATTTGTGTACAAATCAACCTCTATATAAATACCACCTCCCTATAAAGACTGGTTTTGTTGTGTCTGTAAGGGGGGTCTTTATATACAAGTTTCACTTTACATCATGTAAACAACCAATATTAATGTTATTAATGTTATGATTCAATAAATATAGCAGCTATTTTTGAATTATAACCCCAGAATGTATTAGATAGTTGAGGGGTATAGTTTTGGTAACTTTGTGTTTGTTGATCCTTGGTGTTTCTGTTTTCTCAGTTGACTCTCTCTAACAGATATATAACCTTATCCTCTTTTAAGGGACCACATGCCTTAATTGAGAGACCACATTTATGTAGAATGAACACTCCAGACAGGTTCCACTGCTTCACAGTTCAGCAGTATTGCCTTTACATGCTTTAGTGGTTTCAAATTGTTGTTGTTGTTTATAAGTATATACATGTAGTCTGATTATATATTGTACATATATTCCATTGCAGGAAGAAGTTTAAGACACGATCAGGCGATACAGTACGATTGGTGGATCTATTAAACGAAGGTGTGAGTCGGTCAGAACAGAAGCTGCGAGAAAAAGGCAGAGACAAGGTAAGAGCATGATCGGTCCAAAGGATATAGTTTTGTGTATGTGTATAGGGCTTGATTTACATATCTCTGATTTGTTTTGACATTGTATGTCAAACATTTGTTTTCTTTGGAATTATTTGTACATTTTCATTCAGGGAATTTTTAAAGTCTTCTAAATGTGCAATGACGTAGACAAAATACTTGCAACATGTGACTTTTACAGTCACAAGCTGTTTTGATTCCAATGTCAAAATTTCCCTGTATACCAATTTTAAGCAAAATCTGAAAAGAACTCAGTTTGACAAATCAGTGGCCTTTATTTTGTTACCATGGCAACTGACACTTTCATGACATCTGCCATTAAATTTGAACTACCAAAATATCCCTTAGTACTATTTTTCTGAAAAATTCACCAATATCGATGACAGGCTTTTATTTCATGAAAATTTATCATCAAAATACCTCTTTGTACTAATTTTCAGCAAAATTTGACTATATCAGAATCATTGTGATTCAAGAGTTATCTCCCCCTGTGTATTCATGATCCTTAAAACATATCTTTCTTCAAACTAAATAAACAATGCAATAGGTTCTCTCAAATAGAGTGGAACTGGTTTTGAAAAATCACTCTTATGAAAGACCACCTGTCTTTTGAGAACACATTCTGAAATCCATTTAGTTCAGTACAGTTAAACATATATATAACGACCTCCTTAGGGACACAGGAAAATTGGTCTTGGTAGGGAAGTGGTCTTTATATATAGGGTGATCTGGACACAAATGATACTATTGGGGACAGTAAAAAGACAGTCCTTATGACCAGGTGGTCTTTATACACAGGTGGTCGCTAAAGCAGGTTTTACTGTAATACTTTATATAAAACTTCTCATGAGAGATATTTTGGTGGCAAAAGGGATGGTCTCTCAAGACATGTTCCACTGTATTACAATATTCTCTTTAGAGATTTGTGTCACAGATTGCCGACCAATGTACAAAGACTAACTTGAAATATATCATCCATTACTGATCACCAACTTGAAATGTATCATCCATTACTGATCACTAACTTGAAATGTATCATCCATTACTGATCACCAACTTGAAATGTATCATCCATTACTGACCACCAACTTGAAATGTATCATCCATTACTGATCCATGTACAAACACTCTCTAATGTCAAACTGAAATGTATCACCCATCACTAATCCATGTACTAACACTCAATAATGTCAAACTGAAATGTATCACCCATCACTAACCCATGTACAAACACTCTATAATGTCAAACTGAAATGTATCACCCATCACTAACCCATGTACAAACACTCTATAATGTCAACCTGAAATGTATCACCCATCAATAACCCATTTACTAACACTATAATGTCAAACTGAAATGTATCACCCATCACTAACCCATTTACTAACACTCTATAATGTCAAACTGAAATGTATCACCCATCACTAACCCATGTACTAACACAGTCTATAATGTCAAACTGAAAATTTCACCCATCACTAACCCATGTACAACACTCTATAATGTCAAACTGAAATGTATCACCCATTACTAACCCATGTACAACACTCTGTAATGTCAAACTGAAATATTTCAGCCATCATTAACCCATATACAACACTCTATAATGTCAAACTGAAATGTATCACCCATCACTAACCCATGTACAACACTCTGTAATGTCAAACTGAAATGTATCACCCATTACTAACTCATGTACAACACTCTGTAATGTCAAACTGAAATATATCACCCATCACTAACCCATGTACTAACACTCTATAATGTCAAACTGAAATATTTCACCCATCACTAACCCATGTACAACACTCTATAATGTCAAACTGAAATATTTCACCCATCACTAACCCATGTACAACACTCTATAATGTCAAACTGAAATGTATCACCCATCACTGATCCATGTACAAACACTCTGTAATGTCAATAGGGCCAGTGATTTTCTGTTTCAGATTTGCTTCAATTTTGTTTTCAGTTTTGGTGAATTCCATTTTTTTCTGTTTTCATAAGAAAAAGAACTAAACTTTAAATGAAAAATATTTAACAATACAGACTCATAATCATACTTTCAATATTCTGCCACACCAATTTATTGATACATGTAGATTTAAAAAGGGAATTAATTAAAACATATACATGTATATGCAACACCGTATGTTTTTATAATTTTAAAATATTTGATAAATAATTTGTAAGTCTGTAGGCCTATACTCATATACATGTAGGTAACAAGTTTTGTTGGAAATTGTACAAGTAATTTCTAATTACTTATTTTTGCTTGAATCTATCACCTAACTTAGAACAAGTCTGTGATGTTTTATGTGGTTTTTTTACTTTAAATAAACTTATAAAATAGATCTACATCATACATGTACATGTATTTTATTTTTAATCTTTTAATTCATTGTATCAACACTATGCTGACAGAATTTGCAAAGTTAAACATCATCATCCTCATAAAGATTCCATGGAAACTGATCAACCCGTGCTGATGTGTTTATTTTTCAAATGGGAGGAAGTCTCCTCTTTTTACATACCTGTGTCTTCAGCCATCGTAGCTCACTGTCAGAAACGTCAAGGTGTGAACATGTGTTTGTGTTGGTAACAAAAATCGGCTGTCAATTGAGCGTATGTCATAAAAAGTTAGGATGGATTCTACATTGTGAAATATTACTATGAATAATAAAAACTGGTATATATATTCAGAAATTGAAATAAACATAATGGAAACCTAATTCAAAATATCAAATTAAAGCTATTTTTGTTTTAGTAGACACCAGATCGGCAGATGTCAGTCAGTACTGATGTTACAACAATAGAAATGATTGCCTTTATCTTTGATATCTTTCGATGTGTAAATGTAGGCTAATAGATCTACGGGATGAAATAGTAACTGATGTAAAATTATGTGATGAAATATTTTAAATAAACAAAGAATTGAAGTTTATAACACACGGAAATAGCACACTAGTTCACAATTTAATAAAGTCTACATCATGTTGGAATTTTAAAGATTTTTCAAAAACGCAAATTCCGTTTCAGATTGCCGATTCCACAATTCTGTCTGCTATTCCGCGATTGTGGTAAATCACTGGCCCTATGTTAAACTGAAATGTATCACCCATCACTAACCCATGTACAACACTCTATAATGTCAAACTGAATTGTATCACCCATCGCTGACCCATGTACTAACACTCTATAATGTCAAACTGAAATGTATCACCCATCACTAACCCATGTATTAACACTCTGTAATGTCAAACTGAAATATATCACCCATCACTAAGCCATGTACTAACACTCTATAATGTCAAACTGAAATGTATCACCCATCACTGACCCATGTATTAACACTCTGTAATGTCAAACTGAAATATATCACCCATCACTAACCCATGTACTAACACTCTATAATGTCAAACTGAAATGTATCACCCATCACTGACCCATGTATTAACACTCTATAATATCAAACTGAAATGTTTCACCCATCACTGACCCATGTATTAACACTCTATAATGTCAAACTGAAATGTATCACCCATCACTGACCCATGTATTAACACTCTATAATGTCAAACTGTAATGTTCACCCATCACTAACCCATGTACAACACTCTGTAAGTTCAAACTGAAATTTATCACCCATCACTGATCCATGTACAACACTCTGTAATGTCAAACTGAAATTTATCACCCATCATTCACCCCTGTACGACAATATTTCACCCATCACTGACCCATGTACATGTACTTTTACATGTATGTGCACAACACAAGATTTACTTTTATTTACTACATGTCCTATCCTCAATGTTGCAGAAGTCGTTTTCATTATTGTACTATAAATCATCACAGGTCCTACATGTTTCTGTCCAACATTCATCTGAAAATCATTCAGGCTTTTACAGTTTAAAGATATCCCCTTCAGATAATTATACATCACTGGATGAGAAATATGTGTATTGCCCAAAAGGGAATTGTTTTTCTTTGGTTATGGTGTAAATATGACAAATGCATTTGTCTGGGTTTTAGTCATCTTCTTAAGAAAAACTTTTAATATTTATAACTTTCTGTAGGCAATTACTCTTTTGACTTATAAAACGGAAATTACTTTGACACAAGTTAATCATTTTAACATCGAGGATCAATGCTAGCTAACGTGAGGATTAAATATGCTAATTGAAGTGGAACAGATCACTCAATAATTTTCTCTTTTCATTTGGAATTAAAATAAAAATTCAATGTTTGCAAGTGTGTATATTAATGCACAAACATTTCTTTTGGTTGTTTTATTTAAATCTCTTTTATAATTACAGAAAAATCTCGTTTTTTCTGCCACCATTTGTTCAGCCCAAATTTGTCATTTTATCTTAAGGAGTTTGGCGATAGTTTAAGACAAACCTTAAATGATATTATAGGGAAAATTAGAAAAGTGGACTTTCAAAAATTGTGGCATAAAGCGAGTCAGGAAATGTAATGAGAGGCATTATAAGGGGGTTTTACTGTAATTTTACTTAAAAGATTATTACCCGTATAATGGGTATTTTCTGCGCTTTGAAATTTTTTGCAATTGGCCCGTCAAAGGTAGCATTTTAATTTTGGGGTTTTCAATTATTGCGATTCCATTCAAACATAAAAATAGAAAATAAAATAATGGATAAGTACTTATGTTCATGCTTCAAATTTGTTTCAATATTCTTTTTAAAACATTTTAAAAACTTGAAACCCAGAAATGTGGTATTAACTTCAGAACATTTTCTGCCGCGTATGTTCCTATGCGGCCAGGTCACTTGGTGAGTATGTAGCATAAGTCCGTCTTTTCTTTTTGGACTGCAGTGTTGTGCATTTCTCTAAGTCTTCCGACACTCAATCATTACATTCAGATATAACTCTTGGTGACGTGCATTCTGACAGTGACCCATTAGGATTCAGCAGTATTCCGCCATCATTCCTTTTTTTACATACTTTAAGATGGACATTTTAAATGAAAGTGACCCTCCGAGTGATCACCTATGGTGTGTCTAAAAACTGGTCAGAATAGTTACCAGAGTTTATTATTCATAGCTGATAAT
Organism: Atrina japonica; assembly: GCA_030159075.1. NCBI lineage: Eukaryota > Metazoa > Mollusca > Bivalvia > Pterioida > Pinnidae > Atrina > Atrina japonica. Next base: position 1,274,860 of record BROG01000079.1, read on the forward strand.
AAACAGTGATTAAATCTCTTCTGGCAGGTATCAAATTACAGTAACAGAACAGGTGTATTAAGTAATCATATGATAATTAGACAACAATACCTGGCATGCATAGAAATGTACGCGACAGAACAATCACTACAGAGGTGAGGTGTTTTTAATGATTTTACATCTGACAAGAAATTGGAATTTTTGGCAATTCCAATTTCTGTGATTTCTGCAAAATACCACAGGAATAAAACAACCGCAGAAAATACTGCTGTACGGTATATGACTGGTTCTCATGTTTGTCATGAAGGATGGTTTCAACTTGGATTTTGAATCAGACAGATTGCAGTAACCATTATTACGAAGGTCAAGGTCGATATCATGATTAAGACACCAATTTTAAAGTCAAGGTCATTATCATAAATCCAATAGAATGACCATTACTAATGCCAAGGTACATGGAGAAATGTATGACAGTATATGATCAGGAGCTAGTCAATAGCAGCAATCCATTTCAAATTCCAGTAGAAGGTTTATGTATTTAACACTAAATGAATAAATAAATACCGTAGATAAACTTTATTGATTTTACAACAATTGACAAACAAGTTCTTATATGTTACTTAAATGTCTCTTGTTGACTCTGATTTGATGTGCGGAAGGAGGTGGTGGGGGGGTGTCCTTATTATGGCAAGAAATAGGAGTACCGGGAGAAAATCCACTTGTCTGAGCTGCCAATCACTATGCACTTAATGTATCTACATGTATAGAGGTTAAATTGATGATGTATCACTTTCAGAATTGAAAATATTTCTCAAATTAAAAGTTACATGAAATGAAGATGAATTAAAAATCTTAACAGGAAATCATCTGTTCAGTCATAAAAATATACAGTGGAATCTCGTTATCTGGAAGTTTACGGAGCAGCCGCTATGAGATATTCGGATTTCAAGATAACCAAAATTTAGGTTAACATATTTTTCTGTTCATAAAAATCGGGGCTGGCCTTTCAACTTCAACATAGCCTGAATTTTGACTTCTCCAATTTCGACATATAGTTCCTCCTTATTATTTGAATCACTTACGGTAACTTGCAAGAATTTTTCAAGAAACGTTACAAACATCAAAATCGTATCTTTTGTGATATTTATTTGATTTATGCATGATTGTCAAGGGAAAACTTACATTAATGAAATTGGTTTCTTTTTAAAGAAATCCTGAAGCATAGAAAATGCAGATTCTTGTAATCTAGAACAAAACATCTAATTGTTCAGTAGATTTTCAATCGCTCGATCTTCCCAGTTCCATTGTTACTGACAACTTTAGATGACATTAGTAAATTGTCTTCTTTTCATTGCTTTTGAAATCTGGAAAAAAAACTTCAGCTTTTTCCCCCATTAATTATTCCTCTTCAATAGGTATTATGAAATGAAAATTATGTTGTCATGGTAACCATTTGAGTATCAGAGAATTGTGTTTCTGATATCTTTATTTCATATTCTTCATTCATCTTCTTGACAACATCGATCCATTTCATTTTCTTTCTTGTAGAGCATTTAATATTTTGAATTGAAAGCATTACAAAATCACGTGTACATGTGTCAACAGCCATTGTTGTGCACAATAAGACAGGCTTTGTATGATGTTAAGTATTCCCAGTGGACAGAACCCGCAATTATATTCTGATATGCCTATTGCATTAAACTCTTTGATGGTTACTCACAGAAATAAAATTCTGACTAATAATGTATGGATTTCTTGGTTTTCAATGATGTGTTTGTTTTCATTACATGTCAGGCTGAAAATAAAGAATGATTTGTTTGCTTTGACCCGTCAGATTCACCTAAAAAGCCCAGACCCTATTTTTTTTTTAGGGCAGCTTTGCTCACTTACGTTTTTTCATATGAAAACACCTTGAATTTTGTCCAATTTATGTATAAAAATTAAAGATAAATTCTTTAAAAATTGCCTAAAATTTGCTGACTAAAATTTCTGGTTAGGGTACATCAGACAAATAACTTTTTAATTTTGGTCTCTTACCAAAAGTAACTAAAAAATGGTTTGATCAAAACTAAGGCCAAAATAATTAAAATTCGTTTGGTCAAGGCCAAGGACAAAAATAACTATAAAATGGTTTGATCAAAACCAAGGCCAAAATAATTATATAAAACAGTTTGATCAAAACCAAGGCCAAAATAATTAAAATTGGTTTGGTCAAGGCCAAGAACAAAAATAACTATAAAATGGTTTGATCAAAACCAAGGTAAAAATAACTATAAAATGGTTTGATCAAGGCATCAGACCAACAAGTATCTAAATTGGTTTTTAAGACTAAGGTAAAAAAATTGGTATGTAAGGCTAAGGTAAAAAAATTGGTTTGTAAGGCTAAGGTAAAAAAATTGGTTTGGTTTGTATGGCTAAGGTAAAACAAATTGGTTTGTAAGGCTAAGGTAAAAACAAATTGGTTTGTAAGGCTAAGGTAAAAAAAATTGGTTTGTAAGGCTAAGGTAAAAAAATTGGTTTGGTTTGTATGGCTAAGGTAAAACAAATTGGTTTGTAAGGCTAAGGTAAAAACAAATTGGTTTGTAAGGCTAAGGTAAAAAAATTGGTTTGTAAGGCAAAGGTAAAAAAATTGGTTTGGTTTGTAAGGCTAAGGTAAAACAAATTGGTTTGTAAGGCTAAGGTAAAAAAAAATTGGTTTGTAAGGCTAAGGTAAAAAAAAATTGGTTTGTAAGGCTAAGGTAAAAATAATTGGTTTGTATGGCTAAGGTAAAAAAAATTGGTTTGTAAGGCTAAGGTAAAAAAAATTGGTTTGTAAGGCTAAGGTAAAAAAATTGGTTTTTAAAGCTAAGGTAAAAAAAAAATTGGTTTGTAAGGCTAAGGTAAAAATAATTGGTTTGTAAGGCTAAGGTAAAAAAAATTGGTTTGTAAGGCTAAGATAAAAAATAACTATGAAATGGTTTGATCAAGGCTCCAGGCCAAAAGTAACCAAAATTGACTTGATCAAGGCGAGGGCCAAAAATAACTATGAAATGGTTTGGTAAACATGATCAAGGCCTCAGGCCAAAAGTAACTAAAATTTGCTTGATCAAGGCAAAGGCCAAAAAATAAGTCACTTTGATTCAATTTTTTCCCTGCGATAAATTAAGACTACCGTATTCGACTCATTAAGTGCCCATGTCCCTATAAGCGCCCCTCCCCCTTTTTTTTATACATACGATGGAGAATCTTTTCTAGCTGGTTGACAGTGACATGTGCACCTTAAAAAAGGATGTAAGTAGCAGTTTATCTGTAGCCCACCATCAACAGAATTATGTCAATAGGTGTCCTGGGTAATAACTACAACAACTGTACTGCTGTACCTTATAAAAATTAACGGTTTTTTACGTCAATTTGACGATTAATTGGTCCCATTAAGCGCCCACCACTTTTTACTGATTTTTGTAATGCCCTGGGCGCCTAATGGGTCAAATACAGTATGTAAATTTCAGTCTATATTTCTAATTTTTCCAACAATTTTGAAGTAAAGTTGTCTTAATTTGATGAATAACATCAGCAGGACTCCTCTTGCCATCAGCCAATGTAGGCATTAACTGATTTTTTCCAAGATTGGCTAAAAAAAATTTTTCAGTTGGCTAATTTCTGGCAACTGTTAATATCATTTTGATGCATCTACATGTACTGTTGTTTACAAGGGAACAGTTAGCACAGTCACGGAAGACCGAGTTTGACAATGTAAATGGTAAGGGTATGCTAGATTGGTAATTGCAGCACTGTTCTGAAAATTCATCTAATCAGGTAAACCTCCAAATATGCAAATATGTGGAGTGTGTCACATGTATAGCACATGTAGATTATGTATACCTAGCTTTCATTTGCCACCATTTCTGTGCAAAATTACCAAGCATATAATTTTATATCAATATTAATTGAGCTGGCTAATCAAAAATTTTCAACTTGCTTGAAAAAAAAAATCTTGTCTGGCTAAATATTTGACTTGAGGTTTCTTATTCCAGGAAGAGCCCTGTCGTAAGTTTACTCAAAATTTGAGTACTGTCTGTAGTTTAACTAACTTTCATATTTCTGAAATTTACTTCAAATAAGCAATACCTTTCATCATTATTTGTAATTGTATGTCATTATTCATATGATATTCAAGACTCAGGTTTTCTATGAATCCTGTGTGTTTTAATTTTCAGATCAGTAAGATTAGTTGAGCTTGCACATTTTGTCAATTAGGAGACTTGGAACATATATTAAATTCAGAATTAGTAGCTGGTGACATATCCATATGGTTAAAAAATTTCGGCAACATATGAAGAAAAAAGGCTTTAAAGCAAGCAAACATTTTATTTTTACAGGAACTTATCACATATCAAGGATTTTACAGTATAGTTTTTAAAATGTGGTCTGAAAAGACAGGTGGTCTTTTGACACAGGTCCCACTGTACTAACAAAAACTTATGGCATGGCAGTTGCCAACTCCGACACAGGAAGCGCCACTGTAACGCCAACATTGGAGCCAACCTGAGACATATAATTGTTATACAGTAAATAAAGTTTAAACTTTAACACCTTTAAAGACTTGCATTTGCAGCTTTAAGTTTTATATTGACAGGAACTTACACCTGAAGAACTTGAGGCTGTGAAAACATCAGTTGCGTATGGCTGTATAAAGTATGCTGATCTATCTCATAACAGAAACCATGACTATGTGTTCTCTTTTGACAAGGTATGACACTTAAAGCTGGTATTGCAAGCTAAAACAATTTCACATTTGATGAACTCCAATCCCAAAAATAAATGGCAAGCTTTCTGTGTAATGTTAAGCTCACCTCTACAAATATTTTTTTAATTTTGTTTTTTTTTTGTTGGGGGGGGGGTATACTTTCACCCACTAAACTTGCATGGCATGTGTGTCTTATGATTCTATAGATGAGCACATTTATTATCTACCTATCAATATTCCGAGTTTTGATACTGTTGATTTCACAGAATGTGATCTGTCTTTCCAGATCACCACACTGTAGTGTTTTGAAACCATATCACCCCTCTCTGAACCTGACGACATTAAACAAAGCAGGACTACATGTACTTTCCCCATGGTAACGATACCTAAAGTTACCATGATCAATGAACAAACTCCATATTTGTACAGTTGATATTTTTTTTTTTTGCATGACCTACTTCTTCCATAGCAACAGTGCCGGATGTTACTAAGCTCAATGATAACAAATCCATATTTTAGTGTGTGACACATCTGTATCTAATTGATTAGTTTATTATGGATGGGTATATATTAAATTTATCTTTATAACAGTTACTTGGTCCTAAGAGCCAGATCACATCTCATTTGATCTGATGATCTGCCGCTGTCAACCCTGTATTGGTTCAGATACTGGATAAGTCCTGTGTTGTGTGCAGAAATAGAAAAAGACTTTGTTTTGGACTTTGTCTGAAGTATTTTGGTTAAGATCAATTTAATATTGGTGGGGAGTCTAAATATGTTGGTATGAGGTGACCTTTGTAATCTTTGATGAGTCTGTTTTTATTATTAAATATGATTTCTTTGAATTATTATCTATCACAGCTTTAATCAGTACCATAGAATGTGTTTTACATGTCTTTCCTTTAACTTTCTTTTTCATTTAAATTTTATCATTGCGGTGCTCTTTGTATGTCTCTTTCTCTGTCTTTTCTTTCCCGTCTTTCTTTATCTCTGTCTCCAGTCTTGTCTCTTATTGTCTTATTGGCATCTTCTTAGTTTTGTCGGTAGAAACCAACCAAATTCTTTCAGGAAAAGAAAAAATTTCACATTATTGACAAATATAACTGATTTCATCAAATGATTATGTGATCATATTTTACATAGAAAAATGGTGTAAAATTGGGTACATCTTTTCCAGTATACCGAGTGATTTTAGAAGTAACAGAACGGAGCATAAATTGGATGAATTATTCATTATTACGTCTTAAACCCTGTGTACTTCAGATTTCAATCAAATCAAATCAAATTTATTGAATTACGGAGAATTTGACAAGTGTCACTTCGGAGTGCCCAGTAAATTGGCAGTTTGTAACCTCATTTGGGGGACCATCTCAAAGTTTGTGACAATGTTGATGTCAATTTGCATTACAATTCGAAAGATGTTATAATACTACTTAATAGAAAATGAATTAACTCTTCTGTTTTCCTTCAGAGAAAATGAAAATGAAAAATGACAGAAAGAAATCAATGTGTTTTTTTCGTTTCTTATTTTTAGTCTTAAATCTTCCTTTCTTTCAATATCAGGGATCGAAATTTGCGCTGGTTTGCTGTTGACTTGTATTCTTTCTGTATTCACTTATAGGGGCGTAAACTGTGTTTTTTCCAATAAATTCTCCTTCCTTTATTACTACCCAGATTGATGTACAACGACAAAAGTAGAGATATACATGTACACATGCATAAAAATTCTTAAATTCCTATTTTGTGAAAATCACATGAGAAACCCAGTTTGGCAGTTATTCGTTTGCAAATGATTAATTCAACCTTACTTTTTGTATATGCATACGACAATGAACCTGACCTTATTGTCACAAAAAATATAGGAATATAAGAATTTTTATGCCTCTGTATATCTCTTATTTGTTATTTTTACATCAATCTACATGTAAGTAGTAAAAAGTGAAATAATGTTTTGTTTTTTTTGTTTTTTTGGAAAACCAGCTAATGCCCCTTTAACTTTAAAACATTCCTTCCTTATTCAGATGTTGGACGACAAAGGGAACACAGCAGCTTACCTACTGTATGCCTACACCAGAATCAGGTACGTTGTCATGATAATGCTGTATACCTGAAAATTTTCGCCTCTGGTTATTTTTGCCCTATTACGACAAGAAACAAACTCACTGTGTTAGAAATTTGGCCTTTATCACCAGTCTCATTGATATTTTCATGTCCATGCTTCAGTTATTTAACTTGAAAATTTTGCTCCCATTTTAAATTTGCCCTCTCAGCTAAGGGCAAAAATTTCCAGGTATACGGTACTACATAGTAAAAAAGGTAAAAAAAAATGTTTGGACTTCTTTTGTTCAATATTTCAGGCTAATTATTTGGATAAACATGTTAAAGTTGAGGTAGTGGGCATTATTTGTCAATACTCTCAGAATGTTAAGTTGTGTCTGGTATTCTTTGTCAGACATATGGATTTTCTCCAGGTACTCCACAGTTTCCTCCCACAGTGAGGACCCCTCCAACACACACACACACACACACACACACACACACACACCACAATATCAGCGCCAAAGAGAGACATTTATATACATTGTACAATGACATATTTTGTTTGTGAAATAAATAAAGTTTAAACTAATGCCTTTGTCCAGTGTTTGTCACAAGAAGAGAAACTTGTAGATGTCTTTCATCTTAGACTTAAAGGGGCTCTTTTGTCAAAATTCATAAAAATTTAATTAATTAGTCTTTCATAAAATGTTTTCATTTAACAAAAAAAAAAAAAAAATCATCCATTACATTGTTTTCAAGATTTCAAAATCTACTTAGAATGATAAAGAGTAATGCTGAGTAAGACACTTTGAAAGTCCTGTATACAGCACCCATCTCCCCCTAATTCGCGAAAAAAATGACACCATATCAGGTCTTCTCGTTAATGACTATCTCCAATAGACAAATTCTTTTGGAATTATGATAAAAGATTATTATCAAAGTGCGGTACTTGTTTTCTAAATATTTGTATTTCTCTTGGATAATATGACGCTCTGGTATCCAATGTGGTTTGAGTATAAACAGAAATTTTCATTTTTTTTTAACACTCCAGCTAAAATTTATTTTGAGAATTATTATCATCATTTTGGGAATAATTGTCAGTTTTGCTTTGGTAATGGAGCTGGATTTTGGTCCCAAATTATATATGGATGAAAAAAACTTTTATATAAATTTTATAAAACCCAGACAGGAAAAATTGTATTCATTTTTTATTTTTAAGTTTTAAATTGATGTGGATTAGTCCAACTCATCAATTAGACCCTATCAATAATATCTGAAGACATAAGTTAAAAGTGAAATAAAAATTTGACCAAATCCGTGGCAATCTGCCAAAGAATGAAATTTCCAATGTTAAAGTGCCTTGCTGTAGTAGCTAGATGTAGCCTGTACGAGAACAGTCGCTGCAATGACAATATTCTATACCATAGCAAGGATGACGTTCCCATATGTTGTGATTAACCGACATTATATTTTGCAGTTAGTGTTATATTTAGACACAGTTTAGGCCAGTTTTTAATTTTTGTTTTTTTTTGTTTTGTTTTGGAAACATCAGAATAAAGACTTCAAACTTATTTGTATGATTCACCAGCTGTTCAAAGTTTCACTTAATTGTCATTCCCTGAGAATGAAATTGATTGTAAAATTTGAGAAAATATTTTGATTGGACAGCGTAAAATGTTTCCTGGTATTTAAATTCAGCAATGAAAAATGGTAAGGAATCATGCTACTGAAAATAAAACACAAATTTTTTGTGTCAAATAATTTATTTCTCTAATTACCAGATTTGTTTTTCAAATTTTCATTTTATTTATTGTTAAATCATGTTTTACCAATGTTTATTATCCATGTGTTTTATTTTTTAAAGAATTTGAGAAAGAATTTGTTATAAATGGGTAAAATATTATAATGGGTACAATGTAAAAAATCTCAGATACCAAAGTACAAATCAATAGAATGCCCAGGACATAGATACAAATCCGGTAAAAATGGACAAACACGGACCTCTGGAAACCAAGAGGTGGGATCAGGTGCCATGGAGGAGTAAGCATCCACTGTCGATGGGTCACACCCGCCGTGAGTCCACAGTCAAGTCCAATGAAACACATGAGGAGTTGTAAACCAACCCACAAATATCAATAACTCAAAGTCTGGTCTGTGATCGTATAGTTTTATTCTCAGCACAGCAGAGTACAGCAATGGTAACAATGTTTCAACAATCAGAGAGTATGATGGTGTTCTCTCTAGGCGGTTTCCCGCTGGTCTCTCTCGTCTCCAGAACTCCAGTGCTTATATACGTTTGTCAGTTTTGACCAACGCAAAACACTAAAGTTCTAGAAGCTTATAGAGAGTTAAATGCATCTACAATTGGGAGAATACGGGCGCCATCATCATCAAAATCTGTCATAATGCAACCTTTGGTAACCTTTTTACACTATCATTCTTAGTACAACTTCAGTACTTTATATTAATTATCATTAACATCAAATCTTGTTTACCAAAACTGATGATGACAGATATTTGACCTTTTAACATGCAGCTTCAATTGCTGCTGTATTTGTAAAGGTGTTGACAAGTTGTTTATCCAAAACAGTATATTAATAATAATGCTAAGTCATATTACTAAATATTATGCTGAGTAATTTTGAATTTGGAAATTTATATATCTAAATTAACTTTGTCAACATATTTACTTGACCGAATTAGAAATCATGTAATTTTAGCTGCCCGTGTTTTTCCCAAATACATATAATACACATCAACTATTTCAAGTCACACCAATTATTCACGTATATAATTTCCTAAAAGATTTATCTCCCGTACCTCATATTGTTACAAAACGTCCCTATCCCTTGAAATTTTTACTAAATGGTAAAAATTTCATTCTTATAAATACTTTCCAAATTATAGTTAGTAACTTTTTATAAAATTTTCCCCATTGGTGTAGCTTGAAGGTTATAACATAATTATCAATACACAATTCAATAAAGTTTTCACTGCTAATCATGAAATGAATAAGTTGTGACCTGGATTTTATCGATAAACAATTCATATCCTGGAGCAATAACAAATTAACTTGTGACTTAGATTTCTCAATAATCCACTATCAATTATGACCTGGATTTTCAACAATTCATAAAACTCGTGATCTGGATTAATATTAAATAAAAATGTGACCTGGATAAAAATATGTGACTTGGGTTATAATTTCAATATATATTCATGCATTATAAAGCGATATAAACCGGTTCAATAAGCAGAGAATTTATGCATAATTCAATTCAATAATCATTGTCTCAATACAAATAAAGTTCATTATTACAGTCCATAAGTAAAGTTCATTATGTTAAAGTTCATTATAACATAATACATTTAATAATTCACTTTTTAACACTTTTAACATATTCATGGAAAATCCTCCATTCACGGAAAGTCCTCCGTCCTTATGAATATTCATGGAAAGTCCTCCATTCACGGAAAGTCCTCCGTCCTTGCGTAAATTCTGTTTCTTTAAATAAGAATAAGTTTTCGACTTCTTTAAATTATCATCGTTTTACATTCACATTACACTGTGATTATTACTTAAGTTCTGGTATAGTCTTCAGTAGTCGAATGTTAGTGTCTTTAGTTACTGGTGAACTTAAAACTGGTAATCGGGCTTCTGGATCGAAGCCAAGTGGTCTCATCCACTTCGATGTGTTCGATCGACGATTTATTGTTATCGTTAAATTCTTGCGGTGTCACATCACCTGTTTCTGGGTCTTGATAAAGTTCATGGTTTATTTCATTGTTACCGTGTTTATATTCCTTTATTTCACAGGAATGTACGTCTGGATATTCTATGTCGTGTTTATCCTTAAGGTACATACTGCAAAGTTTTCTATCTGGATATGCGTTCGGTTCTTGTTCAGTTTGAATGTCTTCTTTGTATATACTGGCTGTGTTTCTTGACCGTTGTTTCATCTTTTCTGTTATAAGATTGCGAATGTCATCATCTGTTGACTGTGTATTTATGCATGATCGACTGTCTGTTACTTGGTGCTCCTGGTATGGCTGTTGGTTCTGGTTTCTTAGAAGTCTTGAAAGATTTGGAAGACTCAACTCCTCTTTTCCCTCATTACTTGACCACTTAACATTAGGATTATCTTTATTTTTCTTTTTGACAGAAGATTCTGAATGCCTATTTCTACATTTTCTATTATTCTTTTTCCACATTTTACCATTATAATTATTAAGATTGTTACTACTGGCACTATTGGTATGAGAAAGTATTGACCGTTTTTAACCCAAAAATCATCTTCTGGCATTGGTTGCATTTCTTCTAGTTTTAGTTCATTTATCAAATTATCTAAATTAATTTCTTTTACTGGTTTCAACGTCTTGGGAATTTTAATCTTATCATACCGTGGGAAATTTTGTTTATATCTCCAAAACAAACTTACTTCGTCTTTCTTATACTTGTCAACTAATGTTTTCAAAGGATCCCTAAAGTTAAAATTACTTTCCTTATAAATGTAAGGTGTTAAAGTCATATCCCCGTTAGAAGCTTGACAATTTTGTTCCAAATGTAGAATGTCTAGAGGTGGCAATGTTTTCTTAATCATTGATTCTTTGTCACACATGATCATGAAATTTTGTAATTTTTCAGCAATGATTAACCAATTTCCTTCTGTAACATACTGTCCTCGAGGAAGAATTGCATTATTGATCAGTGTGGTCTTAACGTAGTTGTTTTTGATACTCTTACTATGGATGATATGTGAGTGTCATCTTCAAATTTGACATAGGTTCTCCCTATTCTTAAGCAACCTAAATCAAAGTATAGTCTTACTCCATTTTGTCTTAACCAGTCCCTACCAAGGATAAAACTATTCAAACCATCGGTGACATAAAACTTATGATTCATGGTCATTTTATTCATCGTAAATTTAATATTTACTGCACCTATTACTTTAAGTGATTGACCATTCACTGCCCTAAGATTTGGTTTTTCTTTGACAACCCTAACCTTGATTGGAAGATTTTGGAAGCACTTTTTACTAATTAATGATACTTCTGCTCCTGTATCTACTAAAGTCCTAAATTTTTGTTTTTGTATCCATAGTACACATGAACTTGGATTTCCTGCTAATTGAATTTCATAATTTTTATCTAACTTACTACTAGAGTTATCTACCTTACTTTTTCTTAATTTTCTACTACAACTCTTCCTATCGGCTTCCTTATAAGAAGAGCCTTCTAGTTTTCCTGTTCCCTATGTTCCCTATACTGAGACCATTGTTGTCCTATTCGCTGGGTGGAGTTTTCTGAAGTTTGTTCACTTACTACAGGTGGTGCAGGGAGTGCTAACTGTTTATTTGACTGAGATGTATTATCTCGCATTGGGGGTGCCGGAAGTGCTAACATCTGAGGTGGTTCTGGTAATGCTAAAGTTTGATCATCTGGCTGATTTTGTTGATATGTAAATTGTGGAGGTCGAAAGTTGAAGTTTTGTCTATTCCGATAAGTATTGTGTGTAAACTGCGAGGGTGGAGGATCGTAATTTTGTCTATATTGATAGTTATTATTTGTTCTACCCCTGCCACGATTCGTTGGTGGTCCCTGATTATACTGCCAATATGGTACCCAGTTGCGAGGGTTTAATGTTTCGATTTGGACAATTTCTTTTAAGGTGACCTATCATGTGACATACCCAACATTCTGCGCCTAATACCCAATCTGGTACAGATTGTGAATTTTGTCTACTTGGACCTACTTGGTTGTTTCTTTGTGATTGATATTTTAACCTTGGTGTTTGCTGAGTTTGTTGTTTTCTAGCGTTTTTGAACCTAACCTGTTTCTTATTGTCTGCTACTGATATTTGTAAGTCATCGTCACTATCACTGTCACTGTCTGTCTCGTCAGCTGCATTTACATCTACCTTTTTAGGACAATTTTGAGTAGTGTGACCTTTTCTTAAACAATTCTTACATAGTTTATTTCTTAAGTGATCTACTTCCATTGGTTGTATGTCTCTGTCTTCTTTTTTCAGTTTTAAATCTAAACACATTTTGTGTACCGTCTAAGGTCAATGCAATTTTGATCCCTAACATTTGTTCGCGTGTCGCAATCTTAACTGCGGCTTCTAAAGTTGTAGGTTCTTCCCTAATCAATTTCATTTTGATGTAATCAAAAGTCACCCTTTTACAAAATATGTCTATCAACTGTTGTTCTACTAAGTCTTTTGTGCTTTTGTTTTTAGTCTGCTCTGTCGTATAAACATCTTCAGATGCTTGTATTATTCTTTCCCCAAACATTTGTACTGACTCGTCTGTCTCTTGTTTTAGATTTCTTAACTTAATTAATGCCTGTCTTTTGTTTGTCACTTCCCCAAATTTTTCTTTTAATAATTTCTTGAGGTCCCCCCAACTAGCTACATTTTCGTTATTTTCTTGTTCTATTAAATACCTCCTAATGAAATCCGCTACCGCCCCTTGAACATGTTACCAATGCTATACCCGGCATTTTCTGTACATTTAATTCAACTAAATTTGCATATCTTTCTATGTCTGATATCCACGCCTTAAGATCCGCCGGTTTACCCGAAAAGTTCTTAATTACCTGATGTACAGGTACTGCCATTGCACTTGCCATGTTAGAGAATTGTCTCAAAATGTTATCAAACATCTCTTTTTCATCATTATCACCTTTGTTTTCAGGTATCCCAGACACTCTACAAAATGGTGGTTCTCTATTTCCTACTCCCCCCGATATACTGTAGTACCTGTTACTACTACTTTCGGTTTTGTTTGATACGTCTGACTGACCTGATGTTTTAGTTTTATTTCTATTTTCAGTTTCATTTTGCATGTCTGTCTGATCTGACGTGGTTGGTCTATTTTTATTTACTTCTTCTAAAATTAAATTATCCTCAATTTCTCCTAAAGCCGTAGCCATACTACTTAATTTTAGTCTACTATTTTTGCCATTATTAATTCTGTTTTTAATTTTGTATTTTATTTCAAATGTTAAATTTGTGTTTAACTAATTTTGTTAAAGTTTTCAAAATAAGTTTTTATGGATGTTTAATACTATTGCCTAAATAAGTTAAAATTGTAGTTTTTGTTTAAGATAGAGTTTTGGTTAATTTAAAATTTTATTAAATTAAGTTTTAAGTTTTAGAGTTTGTCAAAAAGAATGTTCACAATTTGTGGTCAAAATAATAAGGTACTAAGAAAAGTAAAAGTCTTACCTTTTCGTTTCAAGTCTTGTGTTGTTCCCAGGTCTTTTCATCCAGGGCAAAAGGCACCAAATCGATATTTGTAAACCAACCCACAAATATCAATAACTCAAAGTCTGGTCTGTGATCGTATAGTTTTATTCTCAGCACAGCAGAGTACAGCAATGGTAACAATGTTTCAACAATCAGAGAGTATGATGGTGTTCTCTCTAGGCGGTTTCCCGCTGGTCTCTCTCGTCTCCAGAACTCCAGTGCTTATATACGTTTGTCAGTTTTGACCAACGCAAAACACTAAAGTTCTAGAAGCTTATAGAGAGTTAAATGCATCTACAATTGGGAGAATACACGGGCGCCATCATCATCAAAATCTGTCATAATGCAACCTTTGGTAACCTTTTTACACTATCATTCTTAGTACAACTTCAGTACTTTATATTAATTATCATTAACATCAAATCTTGTTTACCAAAACTGATGATGACAGATATTTGACCTTTTAACATGCAGCTTCAATTGCTGCTGTATTTGTAAAGGTGTTGACAAGTTGTTTATCCAAAACAGTATATTATAATAATGCTAAGTCATATTACTAAATATTATGCTGAGTAATTTTGAATTTGGAAATTTATATATCTAAATTAACTTTGTCAACATATTTACTTGACCGAATTAGAAATCATGTAATTTTAGCTGCCCGTGTTTTCCCAAATACATATAATACACATCAACTATTTCAAGTCACACCAATTATTCACGTATATAATTTCCTAAAAGATTTATCTCCCGTACCTCATATTGTTACAGAGTGTATCCTCGTCACAATTGGTACAGATGTCTCAACAACTGCCAACGAAAAGGCAACTCAACATTTCACTTAGTGAAACAGAGTACCGTAGTCGCAAACAAGCCTATTATACTGACCATAAAATTTGCGGAACGTTGACATTAAGCGCAGTTTTCGATATCCCTGTGTCAGTGAGTAGTTTACCTCTGTATATGAAATCTGACTATTTAATGTTGTAAATGGGTTAAAACACAATAATGGGCACAAACGATAGTATTTGATGTTATGAATGGGTAAAATACAATGTTATAAATGGGTAAAATACAATATTGGGCACAAATGACAATATTTAATGTTATAAACTGATAAAACACATAAATAGGTATAAATGACATTTTTAGATCACGTGAGCTGAAAGCTCATGGTGACCTATTGTGATTGCTTTTTGTCCAGCGTGCGTTGTGCACCGTGTGTAAACTTTTCACATTTTCGACTTCTTCTGAAAAACCAGCGGGTCAATTTTAATCAAACTTTGCATATAGCAAATCTGTTCATAAACGAACCACTAGGGGGCGCTTCAGTGACACAGGGTACAATTGTATTACAAATTGTTTAATAACTCAAAACTGATCGACTTTTTGTATAAAAAGATATATGAGAAAGTTGTTAGGAATTATCTGAGGAACATTTTGACAAAACCTCAAGGTCAAAGGTCAAGGTCACAGGCACCTACATTGTAAGTAAATGGAAAATGTAAGTTTTTTTGGTAAAATTTTTGACATTTTTTACTACTTCTCCAGAACCATTGGACCGATTTGAACCAAACTTGACAGGAAGTATAACCATGTAAAGCTGCATAAAGTTTTCAGATGAAAAGGGGCTAGGGCCAAACATGGCTGACATGGCTATAAAAAGAAAGAATGAGTCAACAGATATTTTTGATTTAATACATGTATCTCCAAAATTTTGAAAGCTAGAGAAAAAACCGTTACCTTAAAATGAGCAGCTTGCAAAAACCTAAAATTATTTCATTTTGGTTGCAATTGTCCGATTGACCCTTAAGTGAGTTATTTCCCCTTTTTTGTGAATTTTTCATGTTTTTTGGATGTTTTTTGACATTATCTTGAAAAGTATAATAGGTAGAGTAAAAGTGAAAGAAGCAAAAATGTTCAGCTCGCAAAGATCTACAAAAAAGTTAAAGGACTGAAAATGTCAGGTTGCCCCTTTTGGGAGTTATTTCCCCTTTTTTGTGAATTTTTCATGCTTTTGGATGTTTTTTGACATTATCTTGAAAAGTATTATAGGTAAAGTAAAAATGAAAGAAGCAAAAATGTTCAGCCTGCAAAGATCTACAAAAAGATCAATAAAGCCGAAATTGTCAGGTCCCTTCTTATGGGAGTTATTTCCCCTTTTAAGTGGATTTTTCATGTTTTTGGATGTTTTTTTGATATTATCTTGAAACGTATAATACATGTAGGTAGAGTAAAAGTTAAGGAAACAAAAATGTTCAATATGCAAAGATCTACAAAAAAGTCAACAGGGCTGAAAGTGGTGGGTTGCCCCTTATGGGAGTTATTTCCCCTTTTAAGTGGATTTTTCATGCTTTTGGATGTTTATTGACATTGTCTTGAAAAGTATACTAGGTACAGTAAAAGTGAAAGAAGCAAAAATATTCAGCATGCAACGATCTACAAAAAAGTCAATAGGGCCGAAATTGTCAAGTCGCCCCTTATGGGAGTTATTTCCCGTTTTAAGTTGATTTTTCATGTTTTTGGACATTTTTTAGCATCATCTTGAAAAGTATAATGGATAGAGAGAAAGTGAAAGAAACAAAAATGTTCAGAACGTTAAGATCTGTAAAATGTGAATGGGGCCAAAATTGTTACATCACCCCTTTCGGGAGTTATTTCCCCTTTTAAGTGGATTTTTCATGTTTTGGGATATTTTTTGACATTATCTTGAAAAGTATAATAGGTAGAATAAAAGTGAAAGAAGCAAAAATTTCAGCAAGCAAAAATCTATAAAAAAAAGTCAATAGAGCCAAAATTGTCAGGTCACCCCTTTTGAGAGTTATTTCCCCTTTTAGTGGTATAAAGTATAAGTTTTTTTGGTTAAATTTGAGACATTTTTGACTTCTTCTCAAGAACCAGTGGACTAAGTTTAGCCAAACCTGACTCGAAATTTTTCTCAGGTGACTGGTAAGGCCCATTGGGCCTCTTGTTTAATGTTATAAATGAATAAAACACAGTAATGGGTACAGACAATATTATTTAATAATATAACTTGGTAAAATATAATAATGGGTACAAATGACAGTATTTAATGTTATAAATGGGTAAAATATTATAATGGGCACAAAAGACTGTATTAATTGTTATAAATGGGTCAAATATAATAATGGGTACAAAAGACTGTATTAATTGTTATAAATGGGTCAAATATAATAATGGGTACAAATGACAATATTTAATGTTATAAACAGATAAACAGAATAATGGATACAAATGACAGTATTTAATGTTATAAATGGGTAAAACACAACAATGGGCAGAAACAACAGTATTTAATGTTATAAACCATGTAAACCACAGTATTTAATGTTATAAATGGGTAAAACACAACAATGGGCAGAAACAACAGTATTTAATGTTATAAATGGGTAAAACACAACAGTGGGCAGAAACCACAGTATTTAATGTTATAAACCATGTAAACCACAGTATTTAATGTTATAAATGGGTAAAACACAACAGTGGGCAGAAACCACAGTTTTTAATGTTATAAACCATGTAAACCACAGTATTTAATGTTATAAACCATGTAAACCACAGTATTTAATGTTATAAACCATGTAAACCACAGTATTTAATGTTATAAACCATGTAAACCACAGTATTTAATGTTATAAACTATGTAAACCACAGTATTTAATGTTATAAACCATGTAAACCACAGTATTTAATGTTATAAATGGGTAAAACACAACAATGGGCACAAACAACAGTATTTAATGTTATAAACCATGTAAACCACAGTTTTTAATGTTATAAATGGGTTAAAATAAAATAATGGGCAGAAACAACAGTATTTAATGTTATAAATGGGTAAAACGCAACAATGGGCACAAACAACAGTATTTGATGTTATAAATGGATAAAGCACAAAATAATGGGTACAAACTATAATGGGTAACTAATTTTACCATAGACTGGTAAATTAAAATTGTACAACTGGAAGCACACTAAACACACCCAGTATTTCACAATTTGGCCATATTGCTATTAGAAGTTTATTGTTGTTTTGTTTTATTTGCTAATTGATTTGTTTATGTTTAGGTCTATCGCCAGGAAATCTGGAGTAACAGCGGAACAGCTGAAGGCGGCTGCAGTCACCACACAGATTGACCTGGATCACCCGAAAGAGTGGAAATTGGCAAAATGCCTCCTAAGGTTACCAGAGGTCATACTTCGTTGCCTAGACGACTTGTTACTTCACACACTTTGCGAGTTCCTGTATGAGTTGGCCAATACATTTACAGAGTTTTACGATAATTGTTACTGCATTGAAAAGGACAAGGCTACAGGTAAACTACTACATATTTTAGATAAATGTTGTATACTTTATCAGAGCTTCACATTATCAGGTTTGAATAAGTACCAATATGTATCAGTTTCTTTGCGTATGTTGCATATCTGTAGTGACTATAATTTAGCTAGCCAGTGTATTTTATGACTAATCAGACTAACCATCTTACAGCCAATATACTACAGCAAAATCATAGTCAAAAGCTCTTGTACTGTATATCTGTAAAACCAAAGTACAGTTCACCACCGATATACCGCCACCTCTTGTTTTCCTTAATTTTGGCGGTATAACCAGTTTGGCAATATATTGAGATTTACTATTTTCGAGGCGTGGTCGTTTCCATCATGAAATGTCTTTAATCCCTGTTGTATATCATATCCTACTTAATCAACAACAATAAAAAATCTGCAGATACATACACGTAGTGTAAAAATATATGTGCATATTGTTCGAAGGAGGCTGGGCTCAGATATTGCATGTCAATAAACTTTACTTTTTAAAATGGACCGGGTTGGGATTGGGGTGGGGGTAGTGATTGAGTGGTCAGAGCATAATGCTTTAAACCATTAATTTCTCATCTCTGGTCAGCAAGGCTCAAGCCCAACCCAAGTTGACTTTGTTAGAATTTTCGTCATTTTACCTGCGGAAGGCTTGTGGTCTTTTCCTGAGAACATTGTAACTGGGCTCTCTCCTCCACCTATCAAAAATACTGAAAAATTGTCAAGTGTGGGGTAAAACACTGTTAACTCATCAACCCCTGAAAAACAATGGACTCTTCTGTAAATCAATGACTTAGTCCAAATGTGTCTTCAGGGGGAAATGGGTTAAAAAAAATCAAAATAAATGGACTAAAATATATTTTAACAAACAAAGTCATTAGCACATAGATTGTTATAATTCATGAATGCCTTCAATAAAATTTCTGATTTTTCTAAAGTTTGAATTCTTTGTGGATTGAAGGTAACTGATCATGGTTTCTACATTAAGTCATTAACCTCTGTGATCACATTTTGACTCTCTCATATTAAAAGATAACACGGTCTACTGTCGTAATTCAAGAGAAAAGATATCACGGTCTACTGTCGTAATTCAAGAGGGAACAAGTTGATATTGCATGAGAAATTATTGTAGAATTTAGAGACAAAATAATAACACTTGTTGATTCTGACAATGGCCTTAACCATTTTTGAAATGGATGAGTCCAAATGTGGTTATAGGTATAGATGAGTTAAAAAGAGACAGAGAATAAAAAACAGGAAGTTACTTCGCTGTCCCTGTGTTTTGGAGTATTTCCTGGAAATTGTAAATACATTACAAACTCTAACTGACCCCACTCTAGCTATTTGAACTTAGTCAGAGTGGACTGAAACAGAATTCAGAATAGATTACTTGTAGAATTAGATCAAAGCTGCCATACAAATCAGATTGCTGCAGCATTAGTTAGTGTTAATGAAAGATCGGAGAGAGAAAAAAGGGAAATTTGAAGCATATCATTATCACAAGTAATGAAGTTTCTCGCTACTATTCTTTGAGGCTAATCAATCTGCCAGTCAAATTATGCAGCCATCTTAACAGGGAAAAGAACTGGATAATGTCGGTCTTACAAAGCTTTTTTCTTTTAAATGATGTGTTCAATCTCTTGATTTACCCAGTAGAACACAGAATTAAGAAATCGTCTCTCGATAGCACGGTCCTGGCTGATGTCATCCAGAAGATCAATGTTAAGTAAAGAAATTGAAGCAGCCATTTCCCCTTAATTTGCCATGATTGTTGAAATCAAATAGTGCATGATAAACTATCAGTTTGTTTATTTCATGATTTTACAATAAATCATCTTCATATTTCAACTTTATATTTGCAAGATATGCCAAGAACCAGAATAAAAATTGAGTCCTTTGTGGTTTGGATTTTCTACTTCCCATTCCATAACTAGCAGTTGGTTACTTTGTCTTACATCTGTATAAAAGTAGTACATAACTTTGTATTGTCTGTACAGCACTTTTAAAAGTACAGTGAAAGCTGTCTTGAAAGACCTCCCCTTTTGACTCTGAAATGTGGTCTTTCAAGACAAATATAGTCTCTCAATATTATTTAAAGGATTGCTTTATCTTAATGTACATGTACATGAATTTTGGAATGTGGTCTCTAAAGACAGGTGGCCAGGTCTCATAAGACAGAAATCTTCTGTCTTACAAAATTTGCCTACAGAACACGGCAATACAGGTCGTTTATGTGACATCATAGTGCTGGCATAAGATTTGAGTGAGACACAGAAATCTAAACAGACATTAGCTGTGTTTCCCCCAAAATATATGTTGTTTTTATTGCTCAGATTGATGTACAATAACAAATGAGAGATATTCACAGGCATAAAAATCTTATATTCCTATACCTTTTGTGAAAATAAGGTCAGGTCCAGTGGTGTAAGTATATACAAATAGTAAAGTTAAATTAATCAGTTGCAAATGAATAATTGCCAAACTGGGGTTTCTCAAGCAATTTTCACAAAATTTATAGAAATTTAAGAATTTTCATAAATCTTCAATAATTAGCTCGCCAGGACAAAATGTCAAGACAGCTAATGTCATACCTCTGCTGGCATCAGTGGCATCAGATCCATTTGTGGACAAAAGCTGAAATATAATTAATAGAGCTTTTAATATTTCTCATGTACAATCCTTCTGATCAGCCCTTTCAGATGGTACCATGACTTTTGACCTTGTTACCTAGACAATACCATTTGACCTACCTCTTAGTAAAAATATCAGTATCTGAGATAAAATGCTGCAACAGACAGGAGTGATATATTTTGACAACTTGTTATCATATTACTAATACAATTGCTATTATTTCTTGTGTTGTTGTTGTTTATATTGTTGTTACAATCTTTACAGTAAATCCTGTTTTGAGAAACCACCCCATCTGCCATCCTTAAGATAGGTGGTCTCTCAAAAGAGGTATTACATGTATCTGTGTAAAAGATTATTTAACGACATCATTTTTAGAATTTGCATGGTCTGGTAAGACAGGTGGTCTTTAATAAATGTGGTCTCTCAAGAGAGGTTTCACTGTATTATCATTTTTTGCATCAACATTTATTGCTATTGTCATTTTTTGTTCTTGCTGTAATCCATTTTAGTGTTATCATTATATTTATTATAATTTTTTTTTCATTTTTTTTCTAGGTAACATAGTCAAAGTGCATATGAATCGTCTATTACTATGTGAGGCAACAGCTAACATCATCGCCGCTGGCTTCCACATACTTGGAATCACCCCGATACAGAAGATGTAATAGCCGGAACTTGAAAAAAAAAAAGATTGTGATAATATTATGAGAAATAAAATTTAACAAATAGAATTCCAGGAAAATCTCTGGTCAACACAGAATGTCATCAGTTCAAATATCGTTTTAACTGTGGAGAAAAGTATTACAGTTGTAATAATACTAAACAACACTATGTAAACACAACTGTTAGAAAGGCGTGTTAAAAGTCGGACATTAATTGGATTGTACCAACTTCCGGGATGTTAATATATGTATGATTACACTTGAATCATATAGTATTTTTTGTTAACTGAAGCATATGTAAAATTTTACTTCCAAAATAAAACATTGACAACAGAAGCATAAGTTTTGAGGTTTATTGTCTACTATCCGTGAAACATCATTCCGTCCGATAAGCGTTTTGGTTAACTCATCAACCCCTGAATTCACATTTGGACCTGCTCATTTCAAAGAATGGTGTAGTCCACTGTCAGGATTCAGGAATGTGTGGTTTAGAATCAAAATTCTATAATAATTTTACCTGCATTGCAATATGAACTTATTCACTCCTGAATTATGACAGTAGACCATACTATTTATTGATTTGGGTGAGTCTAAATGTGACCACAGGGGTTGATTTTAAGTTTTGCATTATGTCACCAGGATGACTAGTTGCTATGCAACACACATCATTTAGCTATATGCCATGTTGTTGTGCGCTCTTCTTAATAATTTGCATAATTTTATCGTCTTCAAATGGCATGTGGCATCGCTAGGTTAAGGGTAATCAGAATTGTTCATTTCATGAGCCCCGGGTTAGGGGTTTGAAAACAGGTTGGGGACACAACGCCATAAAGCTCTTTGGGCTTGGCAACCTAAAACTTGAGAATAACTTAAGTCTAAAAATTTTGCTAAACTTTTTGGAATCCTGAAATTTGGTTGGCTGAGCAGGCAAAAATGGAGAATATTCTCAGACTTCAGTAAATTCTCAAGTTTTATGTTGCCGGGCTCTTGGTCTCTTTTTTTCATCAATTCCTGTAAGCTACAGTAAACTACTTCTGTTTGAAATGGCAATATATAAATTATTTATCAGTCGTAGAACACATCAGTTTCAACTTACTATTGACAGTTTATTTACATTCTTCAACCATTCTGTTTGATCAATTTAGAAATCATATCTATTGTATTCAGTTGTATTTTCAGAAGTGATATTCTTGCCTAGTTTTTATAAATTTCCTGTAAACATTAAACAGATTTAATGTTCAGTGTCAAAAAACAAACACTCTGTAATAGAAAACTACATGAATAATTTGCAATTTAAAACAGCAGACAATTATGCAAATGGATGATAAACATAGAAACGTTCAAATATTTGAGATGGCGGCTGTATAATTCTCCTACTAAATGGCAGATAACTGTCGTGTCGCATTTCGTATTCAGCCATGTTTATGAATATTGAAATTAAATGCAGACGGTCGATTGGTCAAGTACTATTTTGATATGTCATATGCATCATGGGACATGCAAAAATGAGGCTGGATATAAATGCAACGATTTTTGTAACTGCCTGACATCACAATTTTTTGTGTAAAAAGTATGTTATGTGGGCAGTTATTGTGGATAAAGCAAGGGTTTTCATGTCATTTTTATTCTGTCCCTAGATGTACACGTGTGAACACAGCAATCCATGACATAAGTGGAAAATAGTACCAGAATTTAAGCACTAACGCACAAATCGAGTTGGACGTGTGTTACTGTACACCACTTATATTTTGTGACGACATTATTTCGCATACTGACTTTTGTAGGCGTATTGACAAATACATGAATTTGCAATTTTAAAGATGCAAAACACTTCCATTTTGCTAGTTGCAACGGGGAATTGAACATGTACATAAACAGAGACAAGCCCGTTTTCTGTATAACAAATCTGGAAATTTTTGTGGGACTTTTTTTTGCAAAACATCAGTTCTAACTTCATTTGACGATTTTGAATGCCCATTTCGTCATACTGTTATTGTACTTCATCATAAAAGATGCCGTCCATAAACCGTTTTCTGAAACTTGTCCCCTCTTTTATGTCTGTAGGCTGAAATCAAGCCCATAGAACATTAACATTGCATTGTGCCTTTCGGTTTCGATATCATGTTAGGAAATTAAGTGAGAATTTTATTTTTGCGAGTAAAAGCTCCAGCGAAATTACGCGTAAATAAATTTCGTGCAAAAATAAATGGGTTTACCATAACACTATAAAAGTCAAGGAAACTAAAGTATTGATTGTAAGACAATGTAGTAATCTGGTGAACTATAGATCCTGGAAATACAGAAGTGACATCAGATATCGCTGAGGAGTAAGCGGTCCCTTATAGACCTGTCACACACACCGCGATTCCACAGTCAAATTTAAGTGAAATAAGTTAGGAATAAACGCTCGTAGAAACCTCAAACAAGAGAATGGTGTTTTAGTATGTTGAACTAAGGTTTTGTTAGTCAATATACACTATGGAAATGTTTAAAGGGGCATTATCTGTGATTACAAAACAAATATTTCGGATTTTTTTCTACTTTTACTACTTGATGTACAATAGCAAAGAAACAGGCTTAAACAATCTTAATATATTCCTATATATTTTATGAAAATAATGTGTATATACAAATTGTAAGTTGAATAAATCAATTGCAAGTGAATAATTGACAAACTGGGTTTCTCAAGCAATTTCCATAAAATATAGGAATTTAAGAATTGTTATGTCTGTGTATCATGTTTCCACTTTTTGATTTACTAGGGATTTTACCAAAAAGTGGAAACATGATATATCATGTTTCCACTTTTTGGTTTGTTTGTTTGTTTGTTTATTGTTGTTAAACGTCCCACTCAAGAATATTTCACTCATGTGGAGACGTCACCAAATGCCGGTGAAAAGCTTCAAATTTTGGCCTATGCTCGGCACTTACGGCCATTGAGCAGTGAGGGTTCTTTAACGTGCCGACACCTACTTTGACACGGGACCTTGAGTTTTACTGTCTCATCCGAAGGACAGGAAACCAACCTGCCGCCGGCAAGACTCGAACTCACGACATCACGATCCAGAGTCGAGCGCACTACCGACTGAACCAGGCCGGCTCCCCTTTTTGGTAAAACCCCTGTAATCAAAAAGTGAAAACATGATATGTGTATATCTCTTTGTTTTTCATTTTATGTCAATCTAAGTAATAAGAAAAGGAAAGAATTTTTCTGACGAAAAATACTATTGCCCCTTTGATGAAGGTATTTCAAGTACATTGGATTAGACGACAGTATTTTAAGTATATCATATTTTATTGCTGGTATTTTAATTTTATTGAATTTGATTATAGTGTTTTAAGTTTATCATATTTTATGACGGTATTTTTTTTAGAGTACACTGAATTTGATTACAGTATTTTAAGTATATCATATTTTATTGTTGGTATTTTAAGTACATTTAATATGATGACGGTGTTTAAAGTACATTAAATAGAATGACGGTGTTTTAAGTAGATTTAATTTGACGCTGGTATTTTAAGTGCTTTAAATATTGCGAGGGATTTTGAGGAGGGTATTTCAAGTACAATTATCTTGGAGGTATCTGAAGTTCATTGAATTTGACGAAGGTTATTGACGTGTGTCGAACCTGATGGAGTTATTTTAAAGTACATTGATTTGAAGTACACCAAATTTGTTTTGAGGTATTTTAAGTACATCTGTTTTTAATCTGATGACTTTTTAACTTCTCGTTATTTTCAATTCTTGACATTCTGTGGATTGGTAAGGAGCAATTTCGCTTGCTTTCCTCTTCACTTTGGTGTTCTACTATACATTTTCAATGTGATTTATGAACAAATTTGTCAATTAATATGTAGTGAAGCAATCGACTCGGGAGACGTTAACTTTTATGACATCAACATTTCCTTGTAATTCTATGTGGGTTGTATTTTCATTTTACCCCGAGGAGATTGCCTTGAACAATAAAACAAAAGACAAATGTTTTTGAGAAATTCATTTATTTTGTTGGTAGGTGGTGTTTTGGCGAATCTAGAATCAGTACGTTCAGTGTATAGACATTTTGTTAGATGTGATGGTATAGTTGAGTGAACTGAATGTGAAATATTGGTTATCAGAAAAATTAAACTTGAATTCCAAATCTAAATTGCTGCGAATGGAGTAATATCATGAGTTGATAGCATAAGTGTCTCTGGCTAAATATTGCATATGCGTTTGCTTTTATATGATAACATATAATAGATAGCACAAATTGAATGAATTTCTGTGATAATTCAAGCTTTACAACAGACCAATCTCTGAGGTAGTATGGTGGGTGATACGACATATATAGCTGTATAATGATATGACAAACCAATCCCTTTGACAGAATAGCTTGCTAAGACAAACCTGTCATTATGACAGGCCAGTCCTTGTGGCAGTATACTATGGCAGACTTGTCAGTATGACAAGATGGCAGACAAGATCCTGTGACAGTATAGAAGGTGCTACAACAAAACTGTCAGTATTACAAGATGACAGACCAGTCTCTATGACAGTATGACAGGTGCTACATCAGAACTGTCACTATGACAAGATGACAGGCCAGTCCCTGTGACAGTATAGCATACTATGGCAGACTTGTCAGTATGACAAGATGGCAGGCCAGTCTGTGATTGTATAGCGGATGCTACAACAGAACTGTCAGTATTACAATATGACAGACTTGTCTCTATGACAGTACAGCAGGTGCTACAACAGAACTGTCATGGTGACAATATGACAGACCAGTTTCTGTGACAGTATAACATACTATGACAGACCCGTCAGTATGATAATATGACATACCACTCTGTGATGTTATAGCAGGTGCTACAACAGAACTTTCAGTATGAAAATATGACAGACCAGTCTCTGTGACAATCGAGCAGATGCTACAACAGAATTGTCAGTATGAAAATATGACAGAACAGTCTGTAACAATCGAGCATGTCTTAGAACAGAACTGTCAGTATGACAATATGACAGACCAGTCTCTGCTACAATCGAGCAGGTGCTACAACAGAAATGTCAGTATGACAATATGACAGTCTCTGTGATAGTGTAACAGGTGCTATAACAAACTTCTGTGCGGAAAGATGATTGACCAATCTCTGTGACGCCATTTGTTTCCTCTCTTGTTTAACCATGCTGTAGGGAAATTCAACGTTTAATCGCGAGCTTGGAAGCCAACTTTATAACTATGAAACTTGTTTGTTATATCATAAATGTAGGTTAAACAATAGCTACAACTACAAGTTTTGTCTGATCTGGACGAATTTAGTTTTTGAATTATTTTGTATTCAGCGGATGCGAACTTTACAAATTACGTAAAAAAGAGCAATTATGATGTCGCCATTAAATTTGATCAATGTCGCTTTTAGTGTTTTCATTATCCTTGGGAGAATAATTCATATTTCGATCGAGGGCAATAAAAGTATCATTTTCCTCTCTCACAATATAACTAATTTATAAGGTTGACAAACACTTCATTCATATTTGATTATCAAATATTTATGTTAGCAATTTGTTAGGATACGTCATGTGTAAATCTAGGCAACATAAAACACCCCCACCCACACCCACCCACACACACACCCACACACACACACACACACACACATATATATATATATATATATATATATATATATATATATATATATATATATATATATATATATATATATATATGCAGAGGAACTGTTACTGTAATGGCGTCAGCTCATAGCACATGTTAACATTTTAATTAAAACTGGTGACTTCTTCATATAAGTAAAAATACCTGTAAGGGTGTATATGAAAATATATTAAGGCTTACATGAAATATTTATGTTTCTGGTAACCCAACTGGTCTCATATTTAGCGGCGATTTCAAACAATTAATTGATATTGATTAGCATTTTGAATCACCTCTTTAAAACGTTTTATTCCAATGATTTTTCGGCAAGACAAAAATTATTTGTTGAAATAATATCTATGTTACATTAGAAACTCTTTTATGGTGTAGCTTTTTTATTTTGTGCGTCTTAATCGGGGATATGATTTTCTTACAATGCAATGAGTGACAGTGTGCAGTGAATAGATAGATGATTAGGAAACAGGAATGTACATGTATAAAGTATTTATAAATCGCTGTAGAAAATAATAATCCCATCAAAGAGTCATTTTAATATATAAAATGTATATGAGAAAAGTAACGTGTTGAAGATCGTAACTTGCATGGCGAGTGGCAAAATGAAGAACTTAACGTGTATGGCAGGTAACATGTTGAAGAACGTGTTAAAGAATGTAATTTGTATTGCGAGTGGCGTGTTCAAACCCGTTACTCTGTATGACAAGTATCGTGTTGAAGAATGTAATTTGCATTGCGAGTGGCGTGTTTAAAACCGTTACTTTGTATGGCAAGAAGCGTGTTGATAATGAATGGCAAGCAGTGTATTGAAGAATGTAACTTGTATGGCAAGTATCGTGTTGAAGGATGTAATTTGTATTGCGAGTGGCGTGTTCAAAACCGTTACTTTGTATGGCAAGTATCGTGTTGAAGGATGTAATTTGTATTGCGAGTGGCGTGTTCAAAACCGTTACTTTGTATGGCAAGTATCGTGTTAAAGAATGTAATTTGCATTGCGAGTGGCGTGTTTTTGAACCGTTACTTTGTATGGCAAGAAGCGTGTTGATAATGAATGGCAAGCAGTGTATTGAAGAATGTAACTTGTATAGCAAGAAGCGTGTTGAAGAATGTAACTTGTATGACAAATAGCGTGTTGAAGAACGTAACTTGTAAGGCAAGTAGCATGCTGAAGAATTGTATGGCAAGTAGTGTGTTCAAAATGTAACTTGCATGAAAACAGTATAAAAGGAAACATATATCGAATATGAATATACAAAATTGAAAATACTGGTAAATTTTCATACAAAAAGGAAATATGTGATACTTGAACATAACAGTTTTTCCGTCTCATAAATGTAATTGTTATTTGTGTTTAAAGGTTCAATGTCACTGAAATTCATCAATATTTTTCGGTAATAAAGTGATTATACTTACTGTGAAATGTATTTCATTGTATTGTTTGAAATACTTGTCGGGGTGAACTAGAGGTAAATATCGTGTTAGACTCTTTGCTTTTTACAAACTAGATAAAACCGACGCAGAAAAATGTGGAATTCAAACTTGTTTTTTATTATATTGTTTTTACAGTGGTTACTCTTAGACGGATTTGGCTACTCATTTAGATTTATTATTTGGCCTTGTATTATACCACTTTCCCTTTAGAAAATATGTTTAAAATTGGAGCTCAAATGATGTATAAAAATCGTCAATGTTCCGATTGATAGCATATTTTTTTTATAATTTTTTTACTAAACAATTTTTCTTGGTTGTTTTATTTTTACCACACATTTTCTTGGTTGTTTTATTTTTTACTAGCAAAATTTTCATGGTTATTTAATTTTTACTAAACAATTTTCATTGCTTGTTTTATTTTTTACTGAAAAATTTTTCTTGGTTGTTTTATTTTTACTAAACAATTTTTCTTGGCTGTTTTGCATTTAACTACCCTTCTTGGTTGTTTTAATTTTACTACATATAAATTATCACAAAAATTAGTTTATGCGAACATACTAATTTGACCTTGCAGAAGATAAGCATCTTCACCTTTCCTTTAGAAAATTTCAACACTTTAGTGAAAACCAGTGGGAAAAAGACCGATTTTACAGACTTTGCAATAAGGAAACTATACCTTAAGAGAGAGAGAGAGAGAGAGAGAGAGAGAGAGAGAGAGAGAGAGAGAGAGAGAGAGAGAGAGAGAGAGAGAGAGAGAGAGAGAGAGAGAGAGAGACAGACAGAGAGAGAGAGAGAGAGAGAGAGAGAGAGAGAGAGAGAGAGAGATTCATTGACAAGCTCAGTTATTGAACGTGTAAAAATTAATATCGATATTGCAAGGCCAGTTAAAAGAATCTAGGTACCTTTTTTACCATAGAAATGCATTCCAGGTAATTGTGCATATTTTCGTCTTTCATTTGTTACGTAGATAGTTCTATTTTATCAGATCATATATTCATGAAACCAAAAATGATATACCAATTGCGACAGTTTGTATTTTTTTTTTACCAAAACATCATTTCGATCAAACATATACTCAACCTTTTATATTATCGTGGTAAATGATTCACTTAGATCAATATTCTATTTATATTTCTTCGTTTCCAATAATAGATTAGAAAGTACGAAAATAAACTACTATATTGATCATTCTATATTTCCCAAGCCTTTTCTCATGAACAGAAATAGAATGTTATTAAAACACATGAGTAAGCTTTTGCTCACAATCCGCCAGTTACGATCAGTAATTGATAATAGTGCAAATATTAGAAATTCAAAATAAATAAAACTTTCAACGAAAATTAATTTAAATGAAAAAATCCAATGTTTACATTAGAGTGATGACTCATAAAGAATCACAGAAATTTAATCTCTCTCTCTCTCTCTCTCTCTCTCTCTCTCTCTCTCTCTCTCTCTCTCTCTCTCTCTCTCTCTGTATAATCGGTCCGACTAAGCGTGAAGAAGTAAATTTGTGGTTCAATAATGATTGGCAGTAACTAAGTTAAAGTAATAAGATTGCATTTTACAGTTTAATGCGAAATGTCATTTATCTTAGAAAATTCTGTCTTCTGTGATCGATATAATGTTAATTAGTGGAAAACTTCATTTCCCGTGTATATTGTTGATTGAGTCAGACGGTTGACGATAACTTAACAAATCCTTGACCAAATTGCCATTTCTATAGAAATGAGGACGCGACTGTGAAAGCAAAACAAATATGTAACCTTGACAACGATCTCTTTTTCTCTCTTGTCTTGCTTTATCTACTCCATATGTCTCAAGATCATGTAGACATTAGAATAAAAGGAGTTTTGAAGCTATGTGTATAATTAGTCAAATGTGTGGACATTTTGTCACTTAGCATTTGAAATCCAATGGTGCATTTATCTGAGTATGGTGTAAAATTCACATTACTTTCGATACAAAATTAATGTTGTCTTAATGCATTGCTTCCATCGTTATTACTGCATCTTTTCCTGCAGTTTACAGAAATCATGAATCTATATACATTATTTAAAATACTTAAGTTATAGTTTTACAAAAGAGACCAAAATCAATGCTCAAGACGATCGTTCCTCTCTGTATGACTTCATCAGTTAAACTCAAATTTAATAAACATGTATGACGAAAGAAAATACGTATCACATATATGAGATCAAATAATGAATTTAAAGGCATTGTTAAATCCGTCCAAGAGTACCGCTGTGAAATGAATAGCCTACAATCTGCGCAGGTCACTTCGGAAATCGGAAAATCGTCCATAGTTCTTTCATTATATCGCCAGTGACATAAGTTTCATCCCTTCCAATTAACAAAGTTGTCTAATAACAAAATGCAGCACTCAATCTTCGATTTTTTCAAAAAAAACCAAGCCTCCAATATCCCCAGAAATAGTTTTTGGTACTAGGTAGTTTTTTATACTAAATCAACATCCCAGTGTGGGTACCATATTTATAACAGAACATTTCAATAAGTTAAGAGAGGAGAGGATTACAATACTTTTATTATTTATTCATCATTAAAAGAAATCGTCAATCATTTTAAACATGATTTATATATGATTTAACTTCTTTCTTTATCTTCACTTTTCATTTAAGAAGCCTGCTGAGAATGAATTTGCGATTGATAGTACATTGTGTAGATCTGTTAAAATGGAGTACACGCAGTACGTCCCTCCACAGCGAACGGCATTATTTTTACACTGAGAACCACAACTACTATATTTTAATCATTTTCGCGTATTCATTTGAATAGATGATAATGAGAGATCGCATTTTAATATCGAAGATTTTCCTATTTCCGAAGTGAGCCGCGCGGACAGTGGCTTTTGAGAAGTTTAGAATTTAAGTGATTATACAAGATTTCACGGACAAAGTATTGCACAAAACCTCTCTCAGTCAGAGCATGGTGTCACACGTAAAAGGCTTACAGCCAGAGGTGAAATATGAAAACAACCGGAAAGTCAGAAGTGAGATCAGATGCCAGCAATATAAAAACTTAAAAATTTAGTAACTAGGAAGTCTGAGTATACTTTCAACTTGGCTTTCTTAACTTAAAAAAGTATCAAATTTTAAAATTAGCCGAAGCAGAGTAAAATTTAATTGGTTCTTTTATTTTAGTTTTATAATGCTAGTACAGATTTAAGAAAAGTTAAAGTTGATTCTTTTAGACTTAATAATTATTGCTTATTAAGTTTAGTCATATATATGCCAGGACTTGTGTCAGTCATACTTCTTTCCGTGCTTTTTAAATATTTTGCGAGGAAAATGATTCTACGGCGTCTTTATTCATTACTAGTAGTTTGTTTTAATTCAATTTGATATATATATATATATATATTATATATATATATTCAATATATATATATATATATATATATATATATATATATGTGTGTGTGTGTGTGTGTGTGTGTGTGTGTGTGTGTGTGTGTGTTTGATTGATTGATTGATAAATTTGCATTTCTTTTTCAAGTTACATATAACCTATTCATGTCCGAATGCTGACCACTTAGTCTACACAGAATGTTTTCACGAATCTATATATAATATTAGCTATCTAAGGCCAAGTCACGTCGCTACAGCTCTTTAAAATTGTACGCGTTTCCTTATTCTGACATATTTTATTTACAAGGCAATACCCTAGCTGACGTTTTGTCATTCTTTTTATTAAAACTGCATCGTCTAGACACCGACAACAAATTCGATTATTTATACGTCTCGATGAATTAATTGAATGATGTATGATATTACGTGTAACCACAGGTCAATTGGTGTCCTGTCAAATGTTTTATTAAACTAACAATCAACCATTCTTCGGTCTTTGCATTGAATCTATATAATTCCGATATGTTACACCGTGACGTAGATAAATATCTTTTGTTTTATCATACTTGCGTGATAGCCTACTTTTTTTAATTTCGAGTCAATGTTTTGAAAAATAAAATTGTCATATCCCCTTGATCTTTCAATGACAATAAACAATAAAACGAATTACAGAAGTTATGTATATATTTACATCTGTTACTCACAAAGACTTAAACAATTATATGGGAACGTCACTATTTCAAGGTGAAATGCTATACATCCCCCCCCCCCTGTGTTATGGACTTTTGATGAACCGCTTACTATGGCACTGGAGCCGGGCATTATCTTTGTACATCTATCTGTACACTCCCTGTGTCGAAAGCTTGGTAATGATCACCACCTGACTGGACGCAGCTTCAAGTGACATCTGTTTTTTTTAACTAGAATCCGAATATCCAAGATTCTAGGACCACATCACCACTCTACGACCACCTGATCATAGTGTCGTTTTGATGATTTCTGCATTCCTATCGTCAGTTTTCCACATTTAAAAAGTAATATCCCTTTGTTTGCAAGCACATAGACTTCATATCTCTAAGATGATCCGATATGCTAGAGCGTGTTCAACGTATGATACTTTCATATACAGAGGCAAAATACTTACTAACAAGTCACAAGGACACCGGTATGCGGAATTACGCTTAAAGTAAACATTTCGCAAATTTTACGGTACTGTATTTGGTCTCATGTACAATGTTTATTGTGCTCATTATTGTGCGTGTGTGAAAACAAATCCAAACCCACTCAAGCTGAAAGACTTGTCAAGATATGGTAGACAAACCGTAACATCACAGCGTGATAACAGGAACATCCTTGACAATCAGCTATCCCTTACGGTGGAGGCTCTTAAATGCTGCAATGATATGGGGTGCATCTCTTACGATTGCAAGTTGGACATGGTGACTATACAAAGGAATCTAACAGGTGATAAACAGGCCTACATCAGGGAAGTTTTTCAGCCAATTGATTTTCCACATTTTGAAAACCATCAACTGTGTTAATGGATGATGTTCAAGAACCATAACCGCCTATCTTCATGGGGAAGCAGTTAATTCTCTTCCATGATCAGCATTGAGCTTGGATTTGAATCCGATATCTAGAGCATGTTTGCGACATGTTAGGCCGTAGTGCGTACAGCCAATCGATTCTGCTGTACAAGACTTACGTCAGTTTGAAGCATCAATGCACCGGGAAATGTGACATCTACAATAACAGGAAATCAGACAACTGACTGGAGGGCTCCTGATACACAGGTTTAAGGATGTCATCCAATCACTCGATATTAAACTATGGAACATGGATGTCATTAAGTGACTAAAAATTGATGTTTTCCAAGTAAAATGACAACCTTATCTGGTATCATGAACACAGAGGGTCAATACTTAAAATGAACATTTTAAGTGTTTTAACGGGGCTTATGATTTTGAGATCATTCTATCAATTAGATTATCCTATCTGTTGACACTTGTTGCGTTGACTTGATGCTGATGTTATGTCCTTACATTCCACATTTGTACATTTGAGACAACTGGTCCATAAACTCATGACACTATCACTGTTATTTGTCATTTTTAAAATAATTTTTGGGTGCTTAACCTTCGTCATAATATACAACATTATCATTTATACGTATGTGTGTATATTATGTAAATTAAGTTATTAGTTTGATGCTGGCATATGCAGGTGTATTTTTTTTTTATTTTTGTGCATGACCATATTTTCATTTTGGAAATGACTACAGTTACCACTGTATACAGAAATGTTTATCGGATCATCCGCCATTGTCGTCTCTTTTTTTGCCATTGACCGTACATAGATCCATGGAAGGCTGTCACGTGACTCTTCTTAACCAACGCAATGTTGACATTTCAGTCAAATCGCATTTTGAATTGTAGTCAGACCATAGCCACCTAATTATGCCCTTCGTCGATGAATCTGAGAAACATGAACACGAAAGATATACCATTGTGTGTTACGCCATAAGAATAAACCGTTAAAGTCACGAGATACGTCTCTTATGAAACGCTAGCTGTGATTTTTCATAAACATTCTAATATATCATTGCAATTGAGATATTGATAATAACATCATTGAAGTGAAACATTATCATGATGCGTGTACTAGATTGTTGAATAGCTGTAATAAAACAAAAGTAGTTTCAATAGTTATGAATCATTATTATTTACAAGTCTGAGTAAAACCGACAGTGGGTATAAAAATAAATCATTATAAATGCAATGCATACAGTATATCTGGATATTTTCGCCCTTGGTTATTTTGGCCCTTGGTTATTTTCGCATTTTTTTTTTACATACAATATCAATTTCAAAGAGTGCATACTTAATTGGATTAAGATTAAAGAAAGCAGTATGCCCAAATTTCAGGTCAGATTTCTGTACCTTGTTTTTTGACAAGAAGAGCAACATTTGTATGATACCATTTTATCTTTAGAAAAAATCACATACTTTTCAAATTGGAGCTCAACTGATGAAGTCTAATTGGCAGAAACGATATCGTCATGAGATTATAACTTTGGTATTATGTTTATAATTATAACCACTAGGTCGTTGCCACTGCTGGTGGACCGTTTGAGTCCCGAGGGTATACATAAACCTTGTACCTGGTATTTCTGTACCAGCTGTTCATCTTATACTAAAGTAATATTTGGCACTGTTAACACCATTTAAATTCTAAAATTTTTCTAAAGCTAAAATAGTCATTTTTTTTACAGTGGTTACTCTTAGACAATTTCGGCTATACCTTTAGAGATATTATTTGGCCTTGTATGATACCATTTTATCTTTAGAAAAAATCACATACTTTTCAAATTGGAGCTCAACTGATGAAGTCTAATTGGCAGATACGATATCGTCTTGAGCATTATAACTTTGGTATTATGTTTATAATATTTATAATCACTAGGTCGTTGCCACTGCTGGTGGACCGTTTGAGTCCCCGAGGGTATACATAAACCTTGTACCTGGTATTTCTGTACCAGCTGTTCATCTTATACTAAAGTAATATTTGGCACTGTTAACACCATTTAAATTCTAAAATTTTTCTAAAGCTAAAATAGTCATTTTTTTTACAGTGGTTACTCTTAGACGATTTCGGCTATACCTTTAGATATATTATTTGGCCTTGTATGATACCATTTTATCTTTAGAAAAAATCACATACTTTTCAAATTGGAGCTCAACTGATGAAGTCTAATTGGCAGAAACGATATCGTCTTGAGCATTATAACTTTGGTATTATGTTTATAGTATTTATAACCACTAGGTCGTTGCCACTGCTGGTGGACCGTTTGAGTCCCCGAGGGTATACATAAACCTTGTACCTGGTATTTCTGTACCAGCTGTTCATCTTATACTAAAGTAATATTTGGCACTGTTAACACCATTTAAAATTTTCTAAAGCTAAAATAGTCAGTTTTACAGTGGTTACTCTTAGACGGATTTCGGCTATACCTTTAGAGATATTATTTGGCCTTGTATGATACCATTTTATCTTTAGAAAAAATCACATACTTTTCAAATTGGAACTCAACTGACGAAGTCTAATTGGCAGATACGATATCGTCTTGAGCATCATATCTTTGGTATTATGTTTATAATATATATAACCACTAGGTCGTTGCCACTGCTGGTGGACCGTTTGAGTCCCCGAGGGTATACATAAACCTAGTACCTGGTATTTCTGTACCAGCTGTTCATCTTATACTAAAGTAATATTTGGCACTGTTAACACCATTTAAATTCTAAAATTTTTCTAAAGCTAAGATAGTCATTTTTTACAGTGGTTACTCTTAGACGGATTTCGGCTATACCTTTAGAGATATGCAGATGTTTTCGTTGTGACATATACATACAATATCAATTTTTACCAGATTTGTACCTATATCCTGGACATCCTAATGAACTATACCTTGGTACCTGCGACTTTTTATATTTTAACCACCGAGTATGTATCACTGCTGGCGGACATTTTCTCCCCGACGATACTTGTTGCTCGGTACATACATTCTATGAATAAACACGTACCAAATTACATACTGGATGACACGGCGCCCAGTATAAAAAGGTGCCCTTCTGTTGAGACTCGCAGATTGTTTGGTGCTCCTCGAGTTGTCCTGAGCAACATAACAAACTTGTCATTTGTACAGTCTACAGATGACCAATTCTGGTACAGACATAATGATGCTTATGTGCCCATTAAAAAATGTCAGATTCGTGTTGATGACATTTTTGACACTCCATTTTCAGAAAATATACCATCCATTTCAAAATGCTCCATCAAAAATTGTAAAACATGTAATATACTAATAACTGATCCGGGACAAATAAGCATTACAATACCAGAAGCTGGAATCATCTGGATTGCAAATCATAAAACGTTGTTTACGGAATTGAGTGTACCTTGTGTGGATTAATTTATGTTGGCGAGTCAAAGGGACCATTAAATAAAAGAGTGTCTGGTCATCGATTTGAGGTTAATAATGGGGGTAACCAGATACTCTATTGGCATTTTTACTCCCATCAGCATTCCATTTTGTCTATGAGATTGTGTATAATTGAAAAAATATACCACTGGACCAACAATCTCACCTTGGGTACCCCATTCCGAAGACAACGTGAAGAATACTGGATTCGACAGCTTGGCACTGTATACCCTTATGGATGTAATGATAATATCCAAGGTGTGAGAAATTTGTCGAGTCCACAGTGTGGTAATGTCAATATGATGGAACTTTTTAATTCTAGCGTAAGACGTAAACGAAGTCACTGGCATCGTTCATACAACAGACCCAACATACATGATGTCATTTTTTCATCTCTTTTACCTTACGTTAACAAAAAAATGGGTCTTCATCACATTCGCAGCAAACTTTATTCTATTCCTTTTAGACTTCTTAATGAACTTTTTCAGGAAGCAAGAATGAACCCCCAAACGGATTCTTCAACCTCGGAATACACACTAAACTCCGTTATAATGGACATTGCTTATCACAGACTATTCAAGCCTACACGCGTAACTAGCGATGACTGTTCTGAACAGACACGTCTTTTCCTTAAACATTAATTTACAAATAAAAGTATAGACGCTTTAAACATTAGCAATGTTCTAAATCACAAAAAAGTTCAGTCCTGTGTTCCGCCATATTTTAAACTGAAGACCACGCCTTGCATTTCATATAGCTATACATCCAGCATAGCATCCAAGCTATTCAATTACAAACGGGTTTTGCAGTGCCTAGACATCAACCATCTTCTACATAACACCGTCACGTGTTCATGTGCATCATCTCCCTTCAAATATAATCCTATCGGGCATGTCATCACCGGCGACGTTTCTATTGTTGAAAATGAAACCCTAAAAAATCTTCTTTTAAGAGATCCAAAATACCGCGAAGCCCGTTCCTTTAATTGGCGACAGAATTTCAGTTTAGTTATGAATTCTGTCGAAGATTATGCCAGACGATGAGCCAGACATGAAGACGTGGAACCGGACACTTTGTCTGAATATCTAAAAGCTATACAATGGTTAATAAAATCTCGTATTCGGAAACTTAAAAGAACTATGAAAACACGTTATCTCTCTGTATTTAGTGATCCAGAAGTGGTAACCGAGCTGGATAGATTACATGACCAATATCCACTGGTCCCAGCAGACAAAGCCTTAAATAATATAGTTTTTATTTGCAAGGCACATTACTATAATTGTTTATTAGAAGAACTAGGGTTTAATACGAATTCTGGTAATCTTACATACACACGTAGCCCGCTTTCAAAGGACTTCAAAATCACGTGTGCGTATTACGTTCTGTTGATGTACCTACAACCGATACTGATTTTGAGCTACAATATATTTATATTGGATACCAAAACTTCACAAAACCCCATATAGGCAGAGGTACATAGCAGGATCCAGCAAATGTTCTACCAAACATTTATCTTTACTCCTTACCAAGATACTAACAGCCGTTCAGGAGAAACTTCAGCAGTACATTCCAGAAGCGGTGTATATCAAATGTAGATACTTAAAAATTCTAAACGACTTTTAGAAAATTTGAAGGCACACAATTTTTCTCAGATTCACAGTATCAAAACATACGACTTCTCTTCTCTTTACACAACAATTCCACATAAAAAATTAAAAGAGAGACTTTTTAGCATCATAGACAACTGTTTTTTCACTAAAAGTGGTACCCGGAAATTTAAATACCTAGTGATTGGTTATCATGTTACTTATTTTGTCAAACACCACTCTGATTCTACACATAATTACACTGGAGATTATATAAAAAGATGCTGGAAATTCTAATAGACAATATATTTATAATGTTCGGAGACGTGGTCTTTCAACAAACTGTCGGCATTCCTATGGGAACCAATGGTGCTTCTTTATTGGCTGACCTGTTCCTGTATTCATATGAAGCAGACTTCATTCAGAAACTGCTGAATCAAAAGAAGAAAAAGTTAGCGGTGTCCTTTCATTTGACATTTAGATATATCGATGACGTTTTGTTAATTAATAATGAAAATTTTCATACATATGGCAATGCGATATATCATAGCGAACTCGAAAAAAAAGATACAACAGAACCAAGCACACACGCTTCATACTTAGACGTTTTACTAACTAGAGACACAGACGGAAAATTAACAACTAAGCTATACGCGACGATTTCGGCTTTCCCATTGTTAATTTTCCACATTTTAGTAGTAATATCCCCCAATCACCGGCATATGGAGTTTATAATTCACAAATGATCAGATATGCCAGAGCGTGTTCATCATATGAACATTTCATATGCAGCGGTAAATTACTCATTGACAAATTATTGACACAGGGATATCGAAAAGCGCGTTTGATGTCAACGTTCCTCAAATTTTACGGTCGGTATAATAGTCCTGTTTGCGACTACTCTGTTTCACTAAGTGAAATGTTGAGATATCTGTTCGATGGTGGTTGTTGAGACATCTGTACCAATATGACGATGATTCGTTCCTCACGTATTTCATTTTAATTTGTCTGTGGACTCACGGCGGTTGTGACCGGTCGACAGGGGATGCTTACTCCTCCATGGCACCTCTTGATTTGAAGAGGTCCGTGTTTGTCCATTTTTTACCAGATTTGTACCTATATCCTGGACATCCTTACGATTTATATATTGGTATCTGCGACTTTTTATGTTTCAAAGAATGCATACTTAATTGGATTAAGATAAATAAAACAGTATGCTCAAATTTCAGGTCAGTTTTCTTTAATTTTGTTTTTTTGACAAGAAGAGCAACATTTCTTATATCGATTTATATGATTGTTTCAATTTCCGTTAAATATAGAAATCTAAGGTATCAAAGCAGTAATCGAAAGTTCCATGAGACAATGTACAAATCAGGTAAAAATTCGACACACGTGGACCTTTGAAACTCCAGAAGTAGGATCACGTGCGATGCAGGTATCAGCATCCCTTGAAGTAATACGATCGCGTAAGCTGCATTTTCATTGGTCAAACATGACACATTTACGAGGTCATTCGCATTTGACCCCACTGCGGATTTAATAAAAAAAATATTAGATCAGTTCAACCCATCAAGACACTACCAACGTTTTTGAAGACTTAAGCCTTGAAAATAAGATTTGGGTCTAACAGATGATAATAGACCAAACAGCACTAAAATATTTTAGAACGAATCAGTCGACACTTGTAGAAAATCGCAAACTTTTAGACCAAACTTGTCGACATTTTTGTGTAAAAATAAATGTGATTGGTGTAATTGATATACAGATAAATTAAGAGATATGATAATGAAAATTAATTATTGAAATTTGCTATCACAAGGTTTCTTGAGTGCATGTATCAAAACTGTCATTTATTTAATCGCATCAGTAAACCTTCGTAATTAGTTTATGGTCATGGACATTGATGGAAGACATTTAACCCGATAAATCATCATTTAGTGTATACAACTTCCATTCCAAAATATTATTTCCCCTTTCGATATAATTTTGGATCTCCTTGAAAAAATTGAGCAAGACGAGAAAATTCGAATAACGCCATCACATGTTTTATTGCTCAGCGTCTACTTGGTCTTTGTATATTATCTTGTTGTAGAAACACAAGGCCACCTTTAATAGTGACTTAATGGAGGAGAGTTTGCCTTGTAATGGAAAAAAATCGAATTAGAACCGAGTAAACCGGAAAGGTTTTAACAGTAGGATATGAATGATGCCGTTTCAAGCTTTCGACATAGAAATTTTGTCATTGGCCTTTTAAATGAAACCCAAAAATGTAATCTACTCTCAGTCTGACGAAATACGTGTTGTTTTATATATATATATATATATATAATCACATCTTGAACTGTAATCAGACCATAGCCACCTACTTATATCCTTCGTCGACGAATCCGAGAAAGATAAACACGAAAGATATACCATTGCGTTTTACGGCATAACAATATACCGTTACAGTACTACCTTTGAAGTTACATGACACGTCTCTTGTGGAACACTAACTGTGACTTTTCATTAACATTCTAATACATCATTGCAAATGAGATATTAATAATAACACCATGGAAGTGAAACATTATCAAATATGCGTGTACTAGATTGTTGAATCGTGTAATAAAGCAAAACTAGTTACAATAGTTTTGTTGCGCAGGATCCAAAAAACAAGGTCATGTAACAGAGTTTATATCTGTCTGTTTGTTTATTTGTTGTTTTTTATTTCTTTGATATTTGATATTCTTGTCTGGAATGGATTTTGAATTTCCTGTACTGTATGTTATAAATCATTGAAAAATCTGAATCAAAAAGACATTGGGTATAAATAAATTCGATATAAAGGCAAAGCATACAGTATATCTGGATATTTTCGCCCTTGGTTATTTTGGCCCTTGGTTGTTTTCGCCCTTTTAAGAAAGGAAACATATTAAGCCCATCTTAAATTCGCCCTTTATCACCATAGTATCAGGGATATCATATGTATCCGTGGTTCAATTATTTAGCTGGAACATTGTAGTTTTAATTTTGAATTCTCCCTATCATCTAAGAAAGAACTTAAATAGCAAAAATTAAACGTGAGCGAAAATTTCCAGGTATACATTATTTTAATGCGTTTTATAAGTGTTAACTTTATGATACAACACGGATATAATATGCACCGTAAAATACAGGTTTGTGTACACCAACGAGTAAAGTTGACTTTAGTATTCAGATAAAGAATGATATATATGAGAGGCAGATGTTTTCGTTGTGACATATACATACAATATCAATTTCAAAGAGTGCATACTTAATTGGATTAAGATAAAGAAAACAGTATGCCTAAATTTCAGGTCAGATTTCTGTACTTTGTTTTTTGACAAAAAGAGTATCATTTCTTATATCGATTTATATGATTGTTTCAATTTTCGTTAAATATAGAAATCTAAGGTATCAAAGTGGTAATCGAAATATCCATGAGACAATATACAAATCAGGTGAAAATTGGACACAAGTGGACCTTTGAAAAATCCAGAGGTGGGATCACGTGCGATGGAGATAAAAGCATCCCCTGAGGTCACTCGCATTTGACCCCATCGCGGATTTCATTAGTATTTATTAGATTAGTTCAACCCATCAACACGTGACCAAAGATTTTGAAGACTTGAGCCTTAAAGCGAAAATAACATTTTGATCTAATAGATGATAATAGACCAAACAGCACTAAAATACTTGAGAACGAATCAGTCGATCACAAAATTCTGGACCAAACCTGGCAACATTTTAGTGTAGAAATAAATGTGATTGCTGTAATTCGAGAAGATGATTTGATATACAGATAAATTAAGAGATATGATAATGAAAATCAATTACTGAAATTTGCCATCACAAGTTTTCTTGAGTGCATGTATCAAAACTGTCATTTATTCAGTCGCATCGGTAAATATTCATAATTAGTACATGGTCATGGACATTGCCAGAAGACAGTTAACCCGATAGATCATCATTCAGTGTACACAACTACCATTCCAAAATATTATTTCCCCATTCGATATAATTTTGGATCTCCTTGAAATGTTTTATTGCTCAGCGTCTACTTGGTCGTTGTATATTATCTTGTTGTAGAAACACAAAACCACCTTTCATAGTGACTTAATGAAGGAGAGTTTGCCTTGTAATGGAAAGAAATTGATATATATATATATATATATATATATATATATATATATATATATATATATATATATATATATATATATATATATATATATATTTTGTAATCAGTCCATAGCCACCTACGTATACCCTTTGTCGTTGAATTCGAGATACATCAACACTTAAGATATACCATTGTGTTTTACGGCATAACGATATACCGTTACAGTACGATCTTTGAAGTCAAGTGAAACGCCTCTCATGAAAAACAAGCTGTGACTTTTCATTAACATTCTAATATATCATCGCAACTGAAATATTAATAATAACACCATCGAAGTGAAACATTATCATGATGCGTGTACTAGATTTCTGTACTTTGTTTTTTTATTGTGATGCCTGAACTAGATTTTTGTACTTTGTTTTTTATCATGATGCGTGTACTAGATTTCTGTACTTTTTTTTTATCATGATTCGTGTACTAGATTTCTGTACTCTGTTTTTATCATGATGCGTGTACTAGATTTCTGTACTCTGTTTTTGTCATGATGCGTGTACTAGATTTCTGTACTTTGTTTTTTACCATGATGCGTGTACTAGATTTCTGTACTCTGTTTTTATCATGATGCGTGTACTAGATTTCTGTACTTTTTTTTTTATCATGATTCGTGTACTTGATTTCTGTATTCTGTTTTTATCATGATGCGTGTACTAGATTTCTGTACTCTGTTTTTATCATGATGCGTGACTAGATTTCTGTACTTTGTTTTTATCATGATTCGTGTACTAGATTTCTGTATTCTGTTTTTATCATGATGCGTGTACTAGATTTCTGTACTCTGTTTTTATCATGATTCGTGTACTAGATTTCTGTATTCTGTTTTTATCATGATGCGTGTACTAGATTTCTGTATTCTGTTTTTATCATGATGCGTGTACTAGATTTCTGTACTCTGTTTTTATCATGATGCGTGTACTAGATTTCTGTGTTCTGTTTTTTATCATGATGCGTGTACTAGATTTCTGTACTTTGTTTTTTATCATGATGCGTGTACTAGATTTCTGTATTCTGTTTTATCATGATGCGTGTACTAGATTTCTGTATTCTGTTTTTATCATGATGCGTGTACTAGACTTCTGTTCTTTGTTTTTTATCATGATGCGTGTACTAGATTTCTGTTCTTTGTTTTTCTATCATGATGCGTGTACTAGATTTCTGTACTTTGTTTTTTATCATGATGCGTGTACTAGATTTTTGTACTTTTTTATTATCATGATGCGTGTACTAGATTTCTGTACTTTGTTTTTTATCATGATTCGTGTACTAGATTTCTGTACTCTGTTTTTATCATGATGCGTGTACTAGATTTCTGTATTTTGTTTTTTATCATGATGCGTGTACTAGATTTCTGTACTCTGTTTTTATCATGATGCGTGTACTAGATTTCTGTACTTTTTTATTATCATGATTCGTGTACTAGATTTCTGTACTCTGTTTTTATCATGATTCGTGTACTAGATTTCTGTACTCTGTTTTTATCATGATGCGTGTACTAGATTTCTGTACTCTGTTTTTATCATGATTCGTGTACTAGATTTCTGTACTCTGTTTTTATCATGATTCGTGTACTAGATTTCTGTATTTTGTTTTTTATCATGATGCGTGTACTAGATTTCTGTACTCTGTTTTTTATCATGATGCGTGACTAGATTTCTGTTCTTTGTTTTTTTTATCATGATGCGTGACTAGATTTCTGTTTTTTTTGTTTTTTATCATGATGCGCGTACTAGATTTTTGTACTTTGTTTTTTATCATGATGTGTGTACTAGATTTCTGTACTTTTTTATTATCATGATTCGTGTACTA
Source organism: Atrina japonica (assembly GCA_030159075.1). Lineage (NCBI taxonomy): Eukaryota > Metazoa > Mollusca > Bivalvia > Pterioida > Pinnidae > Atrina > Atrina japonica. The sequence continues at coordinate 1,319,485 of BROG01000079.1, forward strand.
GATTTCTGTACTCTGTTTTTTTTATCATGATGCGCGTACTAGATTTTTGTACTTTTTTTTAATCATGATTCGTGTACTAGATTTCTGTACTCTGTTTTTATCATGATGCGCGTACTAGATTTTTGTACTTTGTTTTTTATCATGATGCGTGTACTAGATTTCTGTACTTTTTTTTTTATTCTGATGCGTGTACTAGATTTTTGTACTTTGTTTTTTATCATGCGTGACTAGATTTCTGTACTTTGTTTTTTATCATGATTCGTGTACTAGATTTCTGTACTCTGTTTTTATCATGATGCGTGTACTAGATTTCTGTACTTTGTTTTTTATCATGATGCGTGACTTGATTTGTGTATTTTGTTTTTTATCATGATGCGTGTACTAGATTTCTGTACTTTGTTTTTTATCATGATGCGTGACTAGATTTCTGTTCTTTTTGTTTTTTATCATGATACGCGTACTAGATTTCTGTACTCTGTTTTTTATCATGATGCGTGTACTAGATTTCTGTACTTTGTTTTTTATCATGATGCGTGTACTAGACTTCTGTACTTTGTTTTTTATCATGATGCGTGACCTAGATTTCTGTACTCTGTTTTTTTTATCATGATGCGTGTACTAGATTTCTGAACTTTGTTTTTTATCATGATGCGTGACCTAGATTTCTGTACTTTGTTTTTTTTATTATGATTTATGTACTTTAGTTCTGTACTTTGTTTTTTTTTATCATGATTCGTGTACTAGATTTCTGTAATTTTGTTTTTTGACAAAAAGAGCAACATTTCGTAGCTCAATTTATGTGATTGTTTCAATTTACAGTTAGACGATATTTGGCCTAAGTCAGTAGCAACGGTCGATATTTATGACGCATCGGCCATACAAGAAACTATATTTTCATTTAGCGAAAAAAGTTGTATGACGTTAAATTAAATTTAGTAGACCGAAATAAACAGATAAAGTCAACAACTACCGGTGTAGAACAGGATATTATCCCAGCATATCACATAGCGAAGCCAAACATTATTGTATTTATGATGATGGTATTTTTCCTTAAATGGGTTTGCACTGCATGGATATCACTGATAGATAAAGAGAAAAATTAGGTTTAGTGTTTTTCTTTGTCTCACCCACCCCTTTCTATTTCAGAACGTAACAACTACTCAAAATTTAAACTTAACTGATGAAGTGTTACTAATATCATGGACAATACCGAAGTTATAGTCTTACCAACAAGGCCAAACAAATGCACATTTACAAATACGATCGTCTTCTGCATTCATTTATTTGGCCATTTGTTTGCAAAACAATAAATTTAGTATTATGTAAACAATATTCAAAACATAACAAAAATCGTGGTAAACAAAATGTTCACATATAATTATAAATCCGTTGTGGTGCTTAAGTTGTGAATCTGACGGGAAAAAGAAGAAATCATGACGATGGGGAGTGAATAGATTTTGTAAACATACACATTTTGGCTATACTTTTATGTTTGTCAGAGAAAGAAAGAGATTTGTGAGGGCGATTTCTGTCTCTTATATAAAACTTACGATCAGTAGTTTAGGAATAAAAGTTTATCAAGGGACTTGCTTCTATCGCTTGTAGCTTTCCCAGCGGTAAATTAGTGAGATATTCTTACTGAAACTAAGCGATTAATGACTATGTCAAAATTTTATCGCGACAGATGTATAAACATTATATCACTAGTACGACATTTTATCTAGGAAAGAGAAATAATTTCAGTATAGAAATTCAATTTATCACGATCCCTCTGCGGCCTAGAATCACAGTACTGTCTTATTTACTATCGTACTTAATTCATATTAGATATACACTTAGAAATCGAGTGATGAATTATTAAGACAATCTTACACATCGCACCTAAACGACCCCAAGAGGTGTTTTGTTTTCAAGATACAGAGCAGACAATGGCATGATAAAGAAAGAAGTTGTTTTATCTTTCGTCGGGCATTCGGTCTATCCCTTCAGCTGATAACTAAATGATTACAGAAATACTTATGCAGTATGGACTGTATATTTAAATTCTTTTAGGGGCCACCATGGCCGAGTGGTTAGAGTCTCGTGCTTTAAACCATGACGTCTTTCACTTCTGGTCAGTGCTGGTTCGAGCCCCGCTGGAACCTAACCTGATTTTTTGTGAGAAAGTTTGCCAGTTTACTTGCGGAAGGCCGGTGGTCTCTTCCCGGGTACATTGTTACCGGGTTCTCTCCCCCACCTTTAAAAACTGGCCGCCACCATATAACAGATTAATTGTTGAATATCGTGTAAAACACCATTCAAATCAAATCAATTCTTTTCTGTAGTATAATTTGTATGTTTTTATTTGTTTTACGTCCTGCCATCTTTTCACCGATTCGAAGACGTAAACGGCTGTAGGTGAAATACCACACATTTTGACCTGTGATATGAACCTATAGCAATTCACGCAGGGTTTTTTAAGGTGCCAATCCTAACGTGACATCTGACCCTCTCTATTTTTAGCCTCATCTGAAAAATCTTGAAGTTGGTTATAAATTATTATGCCATGAACCGCTTCCAGAACCTCCCGCTTGCGTTATAGAAGAAGTATTTCAAACAATTTGTGTTCTGAAACACTACATATTTGCGACGATATTGCTTATTGTAGCTCACCGTGATTTAAATGTTTCTTTTTTGTGAAATGTGTTTTCAATATTTTTCAGTTTCAAATTTAAGATATAAAATTTGGATGAAATGCACATTTGCCAAGTTTTGTCCCCATTTTAATTCAGATTCATAGAGGTAGAATGCCCATGTCGATCAATGAAATGAAAATAGCAAGACGCTCGATGTTAAATGTTTTATTAGGAACTGGGCGAACCTGTCTAGGATAGTGATACACAGTGAAGAGCATTTTTACCAGTCCATATCGTACCTCTTAATCAAGATACTTATTATGGCAAAGCAAGAAATGTTGTTAGTATCAGTTTCAGTTACAGAACTGACCACACTTCCTTATAAGAATGTAAAAATGTTTCATACTTTTGGTATAATTCAGCATTGATTACTTGTTATTGTACACAGTATTCAATGATATTATTTGTCATTTTTATTTTTCAGGTACAAAATCGAGTCAAGTAATTAACACGAACCACTTCGTTTTATCAGCGATATATAAACCATGCTTTATCAATGTCAAACATATTGCAGATTCCATTTTATATAAAAACCAACCTCTCTTGCCAGAATGTTATTGATTCCAAGCACTCACTCAAAACGTTATCTATGTCTTGTCTACTCAAGGACTGATAAAAAAAAATTATGGTTTCATTTTTATATCTAGTCAAGTATTGATACAAAAAAATAAATTTCATTGATCGGTAAAAATCACCAAAATGAACATGATGACTAGCACGTTGAACGTTCATAAATATATGATAAGTTCACTTGTCCTACATGTATGTGTCTTTTGTTCTGTTTTTGCTTTAAATTGATGAGGAACAACAGCATAAAACTGAATATTCTCACATCACTTTGCAAAAAACACTGCTTTTTGATTTTTTTCAAGCTTGCTTTACCCCACACTCATCAACTTTTCAGTTATATGGTGGCGGCCAGTGGTAGAGTAGAGAACCCGGATACAATGTACCCGGAAAGAGACCACCGGCCTTCCGAACTAATCTTGCAAACTTTCTCACAAAAATCAGTTTAGCGGTTTAGATTCCTGCGGAGCTCGAACCGGTGCTGACCAGAAGCGAGAAACTCCATGGTTCAAAGCGCGATGCTGAAACCATTCGGACATGCAGGCCCCCAAACCACTGCTAATTGTCATGCGACTTAATTATCTGTACATAGGAAAGCATGTAAAGTTGCATAATATGAAAAACTGTTCTGTTTCAAAGGTAAAACCTCGTATATAATAGCTGTTGAGGAGCCGATTTTGAAAACAAAAAACTCGTAAGTGGATTTATTATTATAGTTCAGAGGAAGGAAATATTTAATACGGTATGGCATTACCTATAAATAAAACATTTGGAAAATAACATACATTGACACTTTTAAGTCAGTTTGTCTAACAGTTTAGATATAAGGAAATTGTTCCTACTTTCTGTAAAATTTGCAAATCTGTAGCTATTATACATGTATGTATAAAATTGACCATTTTATTTTGGTACGGTGCACAATATTTTATTTGGATATGGTCAAAAATCTTTTTTTTTTGTATGTCCTCCATTCCCATTGAACTATGTTATGTGAATTTATTGCAAATTGGTTACTTAAACCAAAATGCAAAGGCAAATGCTGGCTTTATACCCTGTGAGATAACGAATTTCTAAAATAACAGACATAATTGCAAGTGAATAAAAAATAGCTATCATTGTGTAGTAAGATGTATTGATTAAGACTCGACAAGTTTTGTCATGGTCAACAATAATTTGGTATCTCGTACTGCGATGATAAGAAATCATGACAAAGATTCAATTTCCGGAAATGTAATACTCTGTACTACCACTAAGACGTCGTTTTTTATTTAACTATGTGGTTGACTTCGATATTTTCTTGTTATTTCTGTTTCACATAATAACAAGGTATAAGTAACAATTGTGTCTTAAAATTATTCATGGGATGGATGATTGCTTGCACTAACAAGAAATAATTTGTCATTTGAAAGACTGTAGAACTAATAACGTGGATTTTCAGTGAAAGCGTAAGCCTACAAAGTAGCAGAGATTTTGATTAAAAACCTCAGAATGCAATTTTGCAAGATTGTGTATATTATTGATGGCGCGTAAGGAACCATGAACCACCACTAACAAGCTTACCGTTATGTAAACTAGTCTAACTGTCATTAAAATTTGATCATGATTTGTTTCTTCAAGTGTTATGGTATTTTCATCAAACTTGGCCTTTTCACCAAATATGAGAAGTTCTCGTGTGACATTTTCGACGGATCTGGCATGCTATCAGGGGACGCTGACGTTGACACCTGGTCCAATCCCGTTAGGGATTCGCAATTGTTCTTTATGTTGAAACAATTTTTTATCTAATTTGTCGTATCTTTAAAAAGCCTTGGAATTTCGATTATCCATTTGGTACTTCTTCATTTTTCTTTAAAGAATGTTTCAATTGCTATCGTTAATGAAGACTTCACCAGCTTCAAGCGAAATGCAACACATTTTGATTGTGGTATGGACAGATGTCAACGCAGAGAGGGTTCGTTTACGTGCCCAGCAGGCTACTGTGACACGGGGCGTGGGTATTAAGTCTAATGCAAAAGGCACGTGACTTTCACTTCGCATGCCATGTGCTTGGCGAAGAAATGTTCACTGCCATTCATAAAGTCTTCGGTATGACTCTGTACTAGGAATAGAACTCTAGGGTCTCCCGCTTGAGATTCAAAATAGACCACCGCAAACCGGACTGAAAACTACACGAATACTTAAATTAGTCAAAAAATTTATATTTGTGTATAACATACTATATAGTGCTCAATGAGAATGGCAAAACGGTTAGTGACACAAATGCTCGCTCTCTCTATAAATGTTTGACCCATGGGTCGTGGAATTCAGGGATGTTTGTAACACTAAGGGTACTGTATACCTGATAAAAATTGATCTATTGGGTAAAGCAGGTAGCTTAAAAATCAAAGCAAATTTTCAGTAATAATTTTTCAAATTTAAACTTCTTCACTTTAATGGAGACAAATCCAATGAAATAGGGTGAAAGCCACAAATTGTGACTTGCACATGGGACCAGTGCAATGAGGGTACATTGGAAATGACACACCTACTGTAACAGGGGATCCCAGTTCTGAGTTTCATCACATCAAATTTGACATTCACTTATAAGAAACACTTGGCCATTGGTCAAGGAACGACCACTTAGCTGTTCATTCGTACATAACAGAATATATATATCTATATTTCGACTTTCCCATTGTAAATTTTTCACATTTAAGTAGTAATATCCCGTAATCGGCTGATACGGTTTTTATATCTTACAAATGATCCGGCATGTCAGGACATGTTCAACATATGAGCATTTCATATACAGATGTAAACTACTTACTGACGAGTTATTGTCAAATGGATATCGAAAATTGCGTTTGATGTAAACGTCCCGCAAATTTAACAGTCGGTATAACAGCCTTGTTTGCGATTTCTCAGTTTCACTGAATGAAAAGTTGAGTTGCCTGTTCGATAGCGGTTGTTGAGTCCTCTGTACCAATGATTTGTCCCTCATTTGCTTCATCTGAATTTGACTGTGGATTCACGGCGGGTGTGACCAATCAATTGGGAATGCTTACTCCTCCGTGGCAGCTGATCCCACCTTTGGCTTTCCAGAGATCCGTGTTTGTCCAATATTCACCAAACTTGTATATGTATCTTGGACATCCTCAAGATTTATACTTTGATATCTGAGATATTTATATTGTCTTAAGTGTTGATGCTTACATCTCCACACAAAATACCAACCATCTGTTTTAGCACCTTTTGACATACAAGTGACGAAATGACATGACCCGAGTGTTTACATTATAGGTCGGGTTTTCTTCGATGTATGGTTTTCCTTACAATGTGTTGAAATAACAAAGTAAGGTGTGTAAATATTAAGATGTGTTATATATCTTGAGGTAATTAATTGGGATTATCACCCAATTAAAAAGAAAAAGAACAATATTGCTGTTTTGTCGGTAAACTGAATCAGTTTTGCTAGTTCATTGAATCAATTTTTACTAACAATATTCAATGATTATTAATTTTTCATGACTGAATTAAGTTCTGCGTCTTCAGAAATGAACTCTATATACATTCCAGCCCTTAAATATTGTATTATTATCTCACTGGGAGTAAATTATACATGCGACTATCAACAAGGGCTCTGCAAAGTGTGGCATCCACTTGTAATGGTAGTCAAAAGTCTTTCACCTTTGGTACATGTATTAATCAGTGTCCAAATGAAGTGAATATTTTGACAAAATTTGATCAAAATTAGTGAAGAAAAAGGACAAAGGAAAGCTAACAGAAGGGTCTTGTTAGTACCTTCTAGATATACTCTTTGTTTCACATTATTTTACTGGTCAGTGAAGTTGCAAATTTGCAAAGTTTGCAAAGTTCACTTCATAACTTCATGTCATAGCAAATCATGTCCTACAGTCTTGTCGAACTACTTCTAAAGATACTTCCTGTTCAACTTTAAAATTTACATATTTTGATAACATATTGAAACGTTTTCAGCTTTTTGGAATAATTATTTCAGATACAAAATATCAAATAAATAATTTCACTATTTCATGGCAATAAATCAGAGTTCAAATTCTTAAATCCAAAAGTATTGCCTAGAGAAAGGCTATGTATTTTGACTAAAATCTTTAATAAAAATTTTAACTTAAAATGTGTAAGGCTTGTACGAGACTATTCTTTTCTGAAAGATACTTGCTGATTCCTTGTCAGTCTTTAAAATTTAACCCATAATTTTGTTACCCTAGATATATTGAAACGAATTGGCCCTTTGGCTTTTTGAAGATTATGTTTTTCAACATACAGAATATCGACCAGTGTTTAAAGCTGGAAATAACTTGGTTACAAAGTATTTGATGGCAATAAAGGTCAATGTTCTCACAAAATCAGCCAGCTTGGATTCCAGAAGGACATAAACACGGCCGACTAATGATGGAAGACTTCATTGTTTAAAGTGCAATGTTCTAACCACTCAAATCTTTAATCAAAATTTTAACTTCCAACATGTGTACTGCATTAGTTTCAATAAGTTCAGAGACACTAAGATTCATTTATCTGACATAAAAACACATTTGGACTGGTCTAAATAATTGATTTACAGTTTTCTCCTTCACCAATAAAGACACAGGATGGTCTAAATCCATAAGTTTATCTCCTTCACCCTAAAGTCACATTTGGAGGTCTAATATTGATTTACAGTCTTATCTCCTTCACCCAATAAAGAACATTTGGACTGGTCTAAATCATTGATTTACAGTCTTATCTCCTTCAGAAGACACATTTGGATGTTTCATTGTTTACAGTCCAACAATTTCATCAATAAAGACATATTTGGACTGGTCAACCATTGATTTACAATCTCCTGGACCCAATAAAGACACATTTGGACTGGTCTAAATCAATTTACAGTTATCCCTTCAAGAAGACACCACTGGCCTAAATAATTGATTTACAGTCTTATCTCCTTCACCCCCTGAAGACACATTTGGATTGGTCTAAATCATTGATTTACAGTCTTATCTCCTTCAAAAGACACAGGACTGGTCTAAATCATTGATTTACAGTCTGATCTCCTTCACCCCCTGAAGACACATTTGGATTGGTCTAAATAATTGATTTACAGTATGATCTCGACCCAATAAAGACACATTTGGAAGGTCTAAATCATTGATTTACAGTGCAATGTCTATCACCCAATAAAGACACATTTGGACTGGTCTAAATCATTGATTTACAGTCTTATCTCCTTCACCCCCTGAAGACACGTTTGGATTGGTCTAAATCATTGATTTACAGTCTTATCTCCTTCACCCAATAAAGACACATTTGGACTGGTCTAAATCATTGATTTACAGTCTTATCTCCTTCACCCAATAAAGTTCATTTGGACTGGTCTAAATCATTGATTTACAGTCATCTCCTTGAAGACACATCTATGGTCTAAATCATTGATTTACAGTCTTATCTCCTTCAAAAACACATTTGGACTGGTCTAAATAATTGATTTACAGTCTTATTTCCTTTGCCACCTTAAGACAAATTTGGACTGGTCTAAATCATTGATTTACAGTCTGATCTCCTTCACCCAATGAAGACACATTTGGATTGGTCTAAATCATTGATTTACAGTCTGATCTCCTTCACCCAATAAAGACACATTTGGATTGGTCTAAATCATTGATTTACAGTCTTATCTCCTTCACCCAATAAAGACACATTTGGACTGGTCTAAATCATTGATTTACAGTCTTATCTCCTTCACCCCCTGAAGACACATTTGGATTGGTCTAAATCATTGATTTACAGTCCTTTTTTTCATGGGTTGGTGATTTAATGGTGACACTTTAGACACAAAACAAACAAATACACCTTATATATAAAAAACAAGTTAAAATTTATTTAAATTTGTACGAAATAAATCAGAAATAAGATACAGGCCAGGGTAAATCCCCGTATCGTTCTGGTGATAAAAATTCAAATGAAATATGTGAATTATGTTTTTTGACATTTCCAACATGTTTTTCTATCTTCTGAGTTAATGCATTCCCACTAGCCCATCATTTTTTCCCACTATCAATGGAAAAACTTAAAGGGGCATTAGCTGTGTTTTTTTTCTTCAAAAAATTTCCTTTTTTAATACTAAGATTGATATACAATAACAAAAAAGAGAAATACACAGGCATAAAAATTCTTAAATTCCTACTAATGATTTGTAAAATCCCAATTTGGCAATTATTCATTTGCAATTGATAAATTCAACCCCTTCCATTTGTATATGCATACTTGACACGGAACTTGACCTTATTTTCACAAAATACATGTGTATAGGAATATAAGATCTTCTATGCCTGTGTATAGCTTTTATTTTCTATTGTACATCAAGTACAAGTAGTAAAAGTAGAAAAACTCGAAATATTTTTGAGGGATAAACACAACTAACGCCCCTTTAAAACTGACAATTTTAGTGAAAAATAAACAAATATGTCTGCTACCCGTTGTTTATCACATACAATCTAATCTGCTCATGTGGTCACCATCCATTGCAGTAAACACCTCAAAGTGGTCAGTTTCAATTCCTCTCAAGCATCTTTCTCATAAAATTGTACCCCAAAGCAATCACCTTAGCTTGGTAACAGATGTCAGCTGTCACATATTTACAGTCAAAATAGCCTGTTTATAAAGGCCAGTTGGGTTGCCCCTATATACAGGTATATATATGCTCACATTATGAATTAACTGAGACCTTCTCAGAGGTCACCTTTGTTAAGAGGTCAATTTCAAGATTTTCCTTGGGTGACTGCTCAATATAGATTAGACTGTATATGTATATCAAGATACAGAACATCATAAGGGGGACAACTCTTACTAATTCCTAAAATTAAAAATGACAACTCTCTGTTGTTTGCACAAAACTGATAAATTTATCCTCTAAATCTTAAAAAAAAAACATATTATTTATTTTTCAACTATAAAACATTTGAAAACAAAACTATTTTTCTCTGTTAATAACAGCTGAAAATGAATTTTTTTTATCAATGGGTGAGAATGAAGAATTATCTTGATTAAACGTGGGACCAGTGAAGGGATCCTACAAGACTAGGACTCGTGAAGTCATGTCTGAATGTATCTTTTAATTGTGATTTCTAGACCTGACTTGTAATATTAGGTACTGTACCATCTTCAACTTGGCATCAGAAATGAACTCAATTAATCCTACATTAAAAGTCACGTTTTTAACAAAATTACTGACTAGAGCTGGGACTTAATGCTGTAAAGTGTTATGCTATTACCACTTGGCCATGTAGGCCCCCTACATCAAAAGTGTAGAACAGCCTATAAATATGGCATCAGATGTACACCCTATAAATATGGCATCAGAAGTACAGCCTATAAATATGGCATCAGAAGTACAGCCTATAAATATGGCATCAGAAGTACAGCCTATAAATATGGCATCAGATGTACAGCCTATAAATATGGCATCAGAAGTACAGCCTATAAATATGGCATCAGAAGTACAGCCTATAAATATGGCATCAGAAGTACAGCCTATAAATATGGCATCAGAAGAAGACTTTAATGGGCTAAAGACTAGATATGACGTTGGTACCCTGAACCATGGAATACTTTTACAACATTCTCCTTGGGAATTTTCAATAGGAACATGGTGAATATATATATATATATATATATATATATATATATTATATATATATATATATATATATATATATATATATATATATACATAAATCTGAGTGCCATGGTACCATGGTGCTATAAAGGTCTCGGGAGAACACTGCTGTTTTATATGAGATCTGAGATCATGAACACATCTTTTTTTTTTTCTTGAGCCAAAACTCAATCTAATAATGGCAATGGGGCCGCATATTTATGTTTCCAGTACATGAACTGTTTTTTCCATTCAGACCACTCTTTCCATCTCTTCATTTCTTGCTCCTTGGATTTTAATCGTTTTTTCCATTCCATATGTCGACCATGTTTTACAAATTGTTTATGAGGGCTACAGGGATTAAATTTCAGTTTTTTAGGTAAAGGCTCTTGAGGTAACAGTTTAGACTGATACTCTTCCATGATCCATTTTTCACCCCTCTCTCTCCAGTCTGGAGGTGAATGCTTTCCATCATCGGATCTACTGGAATCTCCTTTAATTGAAGTACTAGGAACGATGGCAGCACTTTTCAATTTGTTTTTTCCCTGAATTCTTTTTCGTAATCTTTCTCTATCGTCTTCCTCCTTTTTCTCCTCCTGATTGAAAAAAAAACAAACATTTAACACAATGATCAGCTTGAGATCACTTTCATAATAACAGTTACAAGTAACTCTAAACAAATTCTATCATGTTTTACGATTATATGGGGTTATCTGTTGTATACACATCACACCTGCAGAAATGACTGTTCCCATTTAATTTTTGCACTTTTCGCCCTTAGATGAGAGGGCGAATTTTAAATGAAAGTGAAATTTTCAAGTAAGTAACTGAAACACAGACATGTGTGTTATCCATGAGACAATGGTGATTTAGGGCAAATTTAAGACGGAGTGATGATGTTTTTTTTTGTCGTAAAAGGGCGAAAATAATCAGGGGCAAAAATAATCTGGGGCAAAAATAACCAGGGGCCAAACTTTCCAGGTATACAGTAACTGCTTATGTTTGTCAAGTGGTAGAGCGCAGTCAGGAGGTCCAAGAATTCAGTCCAACCTGAAGATTTGGATGAGACATAAAATATTTTTAATAAATGCAAGATAAAAACGCCTGTTCTTCCAATTAATTCATAATTTATTTTTTTATTTCCTGTCTTTTTTTACTCCTTTTCCTTACCTTCAATTTCCACTTTTTTAATATTTTTTCACGGAGCTCAACTTCCTGTTGTTTCATCTGTTCTTGCCTCTGCTTCTTAGCTTCAATCTTTCTTTGTCTCATTTCTTCTTTCAACTTTTGTTCCATCTCTATCTGTTTCCGTCGCTGTTCTTCCAATTCTTTCTCCTCTCTCTGCAAGTCATCTGACACTTTTATAGTCTGTAGCAGAAGCATACATGCAATGTAACACTTATTAGTTAAATGATTTGAAATGGGATTTATATCTTATTGGCGATTACTATTTAAATGAAATTCGAAACATGTCAAATCAAAATTCAGCTTGGGATTATACAAAATCTATCTTTTGTCATTCCTATTTGTATATCCAGCAGAAAAATCTTCTCATGTCCGAAAACTTTCTGTTACATCAAGCCCATTTCCATTACAGTGCTGTCTGTAAACACTGCACACCTAAGCCCTTTCTGTGACAATGTCAGATAAACGTAAACAATATACTAGATTTTAGTTGGAGAAAAAAAAAAAACATGGTTTTGTAAGCTTCGTGCTCTTACCTTTACATTCTGGAGCATTTCGGGGGAAACAAGTCTGCCCCTACTTGGAACTAGACCCCCCCTCCTGTTTTCCAATATGTCATCTGTGAAGGAGCTTTGACTTGTTTTACATCATTTTGACTCTTTATTGGTTCCAATAAGTGCCCATCCTTTTTTCTGATTGTTTAAAGTGCCCTGGGGACTTATTGGGTCAAATATGGTATCAATGATAATTTAAGTAAGCTATAGTAATGGGTTTTTTTTTCTGTTTTGTGTCAGTTGAAACTCAGAAAACCTACCAGCGAAAAAAACAAACAAGAAACTAAAACAAAATCCAAACAGATCTTCTAAAAGGATTTCACTCTGCAAATGTATCATTTAAGCTATAGAAGAACGAAAATTTTTCTTTTTATCATGTTATAGAGGTCTTGTTACTAATGACCTTAGATTTAAATGTTTACAGACGTGAAAAACCACATTATTTGGTTATGATTGAAATAGAACATTTCTCAGTTGATAAAATGATGAAAAATACCTTTGCTTTTCTTTATTAGGGGTTAAAAACCCATCACCAAGCTGACAAAAACAGAAAAAAACATTACTTTGGCCTAATGTGGCACGAGAAGTTCATAGTTTTTTCATGGACACATCACAAGTGCACTTCTTATCCCAGAAAAAAACCCTGCCACTCCAAATTTCTAACTGGAACACAGAATTCCTATTTCAAAGTATATACATGTACATGTAGTTTCCGATATTTATCACCAACAACTGAAAGTGTGATTTTTTTGTTTTTTAGTAAAATATGGATCATTTTCTTCTCATAAAATATCAATTTGAAATAAATTATTTCGGAAGGGGTTGATAATGCAAAAAAAAAAAAAAGAAAAAATCAACCAAAATCTATCCTTTTTCTGTGAGGTGTTAAAAATCTATCACAGTTAAATACAGAAGAAAATCATCAAACCATTTTGAAATGTAATCAATTGAAAATTTGGTAAATACATCCTTCATATTTAAAGAAATATGTAAACATCTGCAGTTTTTCTTGACACAGATTTTTTTTCTTACCTTCACTCTGGCAAATATTTCTCCTAGGAGACGTATTGACTCCAGTTTTCTTTGAGCGATAAGAAATCGTCTTTCTTCAATTTGAATCTTCAGCTGATATTTTCTCTCTTCCTCCAGACGTTTCTTTTCTAATGCTTTCAGTCTGCGTTTTTCCTCTCTTTCCTGTCGTCTTCTTTCTCGTCTTTCTATCTTTTCCTGCTTTCTTCTCTCTTGCTCTTTTTCTTCTTGCAATTTCTTCTTTCTGGAGATTATGAATTGAAATTTGGTTTTATAAAGACGTAAGTCTCATTTCTGTCGACTGTCTCCTCTGCAATAAACAACTAGAGATTATCATTATAGAAACAAAGTAATCCATCATAATGAAGATCACATCGCGTACACCAACATATTTTACACCCCTCTCCCATTTAATCTGACCTCAACCATAACCACCCCCCCCACCCCCCCCCCCCCCCCCCCCCCCCCCCCCCCCCCCCCCCCCCCCCCCCCCCCCCCCCCCCTCCAAGATTGAAAATAGAGTAAGTATAAAACAGGGTTATTTTTGCAAAAATCAGAATAAGAATCTGCAGCATAGAATGAGCTAAGAACTCTGAGATGTACAGTGGAACCTTGCTATAAAGACCACCAACCTGACTGATTCAATGAGATTTGACTAGTTAGATGTTACAGTCGAACCTTGCTTAAAGCCCACCAACCTGACTGATTAAATGAGATCTGATTAGTGAGATGTCACAGTGGAACCTGGCTATTAAGACCACCTAACTGACTGATTCAATGAGATCTGATTAGTGAGATGTTACAGTGGAACCTCGCTTAAATCCCACCAACCTGACTGTTTAAATGAGATCTGATTAGTGAAATGTTACAGTGGAACCTTGCTATTAAGACCACCTAACTGACTGATTCAATGAGATCTGATTAGTGAGATGTTACAGTGGAATCTCGCTATTAAGACCACCTAACTGACTGATTCAAAGAGATCTGATTAGTGAGGTGTTACAGTAGAATCTCACTACTAAGACCACCTATCTGTCTGATTCAAAGAGGTCTGATGAATGAGGTGTTACAGTGGAACCTCACTTTTAAGACCACCTAACTGTCTGATTCAAAGAGGTCTTGGGCCCGTTTTACGAAAGGTTGTAAGTCCTAAATTCTAAGTATTAGTCCTAATTGTCATGGAACTGACCAATCAGCAATGTGCTGCCATGGTAGTTAGGACTAAAAGTTAGGATTTAGGACTTACGACCTTTCGTAAAACGGACCCTTGATTAGTGGTGTACAGTGGAACCTCCTATTAAGACCACCTAACTGACTGATTCAAAGAGGTATGCAATAGCATATGCCCCGCCTATTAATCCCCTCAACTTCGTAAAGGTGTGCTGAAAATGAGAATCTATTTCCTTTCCTACATATCCAAATATTTCTATTTAGAAACTACATGTATCTAAGCATTGTAAAATTTACAAAAGTCAGAGATAGCTTCTTCTAGTTTCTATACCTTTCCTCCTCAATCCGGCGCTCCTCTTCCTCCCGTTCTCTTCTCACCTTCTCCTCCCTCTCTTGTTCAAGTTGCTCAAGCTTTTCTCGTTCCAGTCTACGCTTCTTGATTGATTTGTCCGACAAATGCTTGGTCTTGTCAAATTCAACCTAAAGGGGGCATAAAAAAGTGTCACACATTTCGGAATACAGCTGTGACAATACACCTTATTTTACTGTACCAATATAGTTATAGAACACATATACATGTATGTTACAATTAAAGGGGCATTAGCAGTGCCTTTTTTTCAACATTTTTCAATTTTATTTTCTTTTTTACTACTTAGATTGATATACAATAACACAAAAAGAGTTATAAACAGACATAAAATTCTTAAATCCCTATAGATTTTGTGAAAATTGTTTGATAAATTCAGGTTTGGCACTTTTTCACTTGCAATTGACTAACTCAACCTTACTATTTGTATATGAATACCACACTGAACCCAACCTTATTTTCACAAAATATGTAGGAATATAAGATTTTTTATGCCTGCGCATAGCTCTTCTTTGTTATTGTACATCAAGTACAAGTGGTAAAAGCAGAAAAAAATCAAAATATTATTTTTTGGTAAACATAGCTAATGCCCCTTAAAATATACATGTATAAAGAATCACAATTTTTAAAGTTCTATTAAATTTTTTTCTTCACATAACGTTACATGTACGTTATTGCATTGGGAAAAGGTAACCTTTTTTTCAAATACGGATCAGGCCTTTTGATCGACTCAAATAAGAGAAATAAATTTGTTATTACCTTAATTGCTGCAGTGTAGGCTTTTTCTTCTTCCTCTTCCGGGACATACAAAAGTTTCATGCCCCTAAGGGAGTCCATTGCTTTCACAAACCCTATATACTCCTTGTATTGTACAAAGACTTCAAATGTCAAGTCACTTGTAAAATTAAAAGTCTGAATGGCACCTGGCTTCAATGAAGTCATTTCCTTTCTGTAGGGATCTAACATGGGGATGTCCATACACCGTACTTCCCCAAATCCCTGAAATACCCGTTTCACAGATTGTTCACAAGGCTTGTCCTTTTCTTTATGGCGTGCGGCAAACCATCGCGTTGGCAAGTCTTTTAGATGTACTGTATCTGGTCTCTCCCCCGGTTTCATTTCATTCATATTTTTTGCATCCCTGAAGAATGAATCCCAATCGTGCTGTGCAGGAAAGCTGACTTTCGCCTCCGCTGATTTCACTTTTAAAACCTCGGAGAATCCACTTAACTTGATCGTTTTTCCATCGAGTCTCTGGATAATTACTTTCATGAGTGCTTTTGTTTCAGCTTCTCCTTCCAAGCGTATAAATTCTAGAGTGCTTTTGATTATTTTGATTGTAATGAATGTATGAGGCTTAGCCATGTGTTTGACCTTTTCCATGACCTCCCAGTTAGATATGGACTTACCGGGTTCCTTAAGGCGGGGTAGTTGTACACAAACTGTAAGTTTAGCAACTGGCTTCAAAAAGAGTCCCAAAGGCTTATGTAACTCCACTGCCTCGGATATGTCATTGCATATTGTTGTATTGGCAGCCATCTTAGTTGATGTACATGTATGTATTTAGATATACATGTATAAGTAATGCTGTATTTCAATCCAAATTACTCATGGTCACCCTGAAATAAACAGATGTCAGTAGAATTCGAACAAAAGTATTATAATATAAAAATCTTACACAGATGATCATAGAAACAAACATTTTGTGATGACTGAATTATTTCCTTTTATACAATGCAATATTTGTTCTGGTAACAGTGTACAATGTACATGTATGTCCTGGTATGTACCCGGAAGTACATGTACATGTAAATAAAAGACCTTTACAGCAAGAAAAACTCTCTACCACCAGATGACCACAAGGGGCAGGTGAGAAATAAACTCCATGTAATATGGCATTTATTCTGTAACAATGAATACATGTACTGTATACCTGGTTATTTTCAGTCAGAGTCCCTGGTTATTTTTGCCCTTTCATGACAGAAAATATATTCATCGTGTCTTAATTACGCCCTAAATTACAACAGTCTCATGAATGGCATGCTTGTCCATGCTCAATTATTTACTATTTAGCTTAAATAATGTGAATATTTCGCTTTCATTTCAAATTTGCCCTCTCATCAAAGGGCGAAAATTAAAATGCAAGTGAAAATTTGCTGGTAGGTCAATACAGTAGCTTTTTCAATAAAAACTTGCTTACAACTTCATAGTAATTCTATTTTCTAACGAATACACTTGCAGTAAAAATTATTTGAATCAAGCAAGAATAGTTTATAACATGAGTTTGCCCTGAAACTTGGCATGGAATTTTATTGAAAACACAAAATATACTACATGTGTACATAATCATGCAGGGTTTCCTATACTAGCAACCCACGCTCTAAATTTTGAAGTGATCTACCTTGTTTAACATTGTAATGATCTTGTAGAGCTAATTAAACCATTTCAAAAACAGTTTAAATTATCTAGAAATCTTAATTGTGTCAAAAGTTATGCCAATTTTAAGTTTGGTTGTAGTGGAATTTCATGGATCAAAACCAGATATCTTGAGTCAAATGGAAACCTGATATACCTCTTTCTTCAAGAAAAGGTACCAAATCGGGCTCATTCCATGCACTGAAATGGAACAACATTTTATTTCTCAATCAACAGAAAGACACATACATGTATATACCCTAGGGCTAACAAAGTTGGAGCAGTGCATAAAAAATTCAGATCCAAAACTTTTGACATAAAAACATGAAAATCTGCTATTCTGAGGGAGGCACTAACAGAACTTGAGAAGAATAACTTCAGACTCCTGTGAATGCACAGGAGCTGGAAATTTCACCTGTAAGTTAAAATTGTGAGTCACATACCCAATCATTGAACAAACACTGATGATCAGGTGTTTGACTCTCGATTTTAACTAACAGATAAAATTTACAGCTCCTATGGCGAATGTAAATAGAATCTATGTAAATGTTGTTGTTGTCTTAAAATGATAATCAAAATGAATCATAAATCTGGATAAAATGACTTTATTAAAATAAAAAACAAATGCATCTGAATATAAATTCAGGATTTTTGGGGGGTTATCATACAGTTGGAATGTTTAAAATGTTCAGGGTCATGTAGTTTTATAATGGAGGGGGGGTTAACTTTATAAACATGATCATCGAAATAAGACGAAATGTGAACACTGAGTGAAGACTTAAAAAAGATGTGCATGACGTTAACGAAGCTATGACTGTTCATCATTTTATCAAAATGTGTAAACCACAACATGTTCATCATTATTTTTCTTGTTAATTAATTCATTTTATGATCAAATTTCTATTATAGGGCCTACCAATATGATGAATATCAACGTTTTTCCTCTGTTTTGCTCGACACCATTTTATCACAATAACGAATCTATGTAATACCGATCCCGAACGATCCATTTTTCAAAAGTATCTATTTATGTACAGGGGTTTTGTATTTATACAAAATACATATATAAGGCATGAAAAACCGCTAAATGATGATAAAGTCTGTGAGTAAATTGACTGGAAATTTTAAACTTATTACAATCACCCACCTTTAATTTGGTTGATAAAACAGGAAGGTTAATGAGTCAATGCCATACATCATTGTCATGATACAATATCATAATAGAATTTTCTTATCTTCCACATAATATATATATATATATATATATATATATATATATATATATATATATATATATATATAGCGTTAAAAAAATTCTATAGCTATACTGTCTTTTATTATTAAGTACAGTTATAGCTGCAATCTATAAAGGCCACCCAAGTTTTTTTCACTATAAAACGTTAAGAAATTATGTTAGTATGGCTTTTATAAGCAGGTGCCTTTTATACAGAGGTTGCCTTTAAGTAGGCCTAAATTAGAGGAAATAAACAGTTGGCATCTCGATTCAAATTTACTTACAGGTAAATAAGTTCAGTAGAATACAAAAGTGATATAAAAATGGTCTCAACCAACTATAATCACAAAAGGGATTGGACCAGGTGTCTGGGAGGAGTCAGCGTTCCCTGTTAGCATGCCACACCTGTTGCAAATGTTACATGGACACCTCTCGAGTTCGGTGAAAAGCTCAAGTTCGGGGAAAATACAATCAGATAGGTTTATGTGTTATTGGTGAAAGGGAGTCGCTGAATATGGCCGTGATTCAGTACAATATCTTACATTTTTGAGAGGCGGACTTCATATTATTTTTAACAAGATCCCCGTATCGATCATTAAATTTCCTTAGTGACGATTTCAAGCGTTCAACAACGTATACCTGTGTGAGTAGTTTGTTGGCGAGTCGTTTGGCTCTCAGAATAAAACATTCATATGAGGAGCATGCCCTGGCATAACGTATAAGTTGTGAAATGAAAACGCCATATTAAGAAGGCAAGAGAAGACGGGGTATTACTACTTGAGGAACGAGGAGTTCGTGAGATGAAAACTGAAATCGCCATGTTTATCATAAAGGGAGGTGTGAAGTTGACCGTCCTCTCAAATCGACAGGAGAGCCGGTCTGGCTCGGTCGGTTGCGTGCTCGACTCTTGATCGCGAGGTCGTGAGTTCGAGGCCAACCCTCGGCAGGTTGATTTCCTGTCTTTCGGATGAGTAAAAACCGAGGCCCCGTGTCACAGTAGGTGTCGGCACGTTAAAGAACCCTCACAGCTCAATGGCCATAAGTGCCGAGTATAAGGCAAAATTTGAAGGCCAGACTTTGGTGATGTCTCCATATGAGTGAAAGAATCTTGAGTGGGACGTTAAACAACAATAAAACAAAACAAACAGTCAAATCGACAGGAGTAAATCTAGGTAAGAAGCAGATGTGTTGCTCTCTGTCGTCTCATTGATCTCAAGCTCAACAGGATCTATCTGGTCAAGGCAATTCTGAAATTCTGGATTATTCATAGACAGGACGTCGTCGGTGTACAGTCGATTCCACTTTATTGCATACCTGATAATTGCATATTCCTGTTTATTGTGTGACAGGGTTAGTTATATGGTGTCCCTACAAGCTTGAGCTTGTGGAGTTTGCCTTTTAGCTCGATCGGTAGAGCACCAGACTGGAAAACCAGGGATCCTAGGTTCAAATCCAAGCAGAGGCAGTAATTGTCTCTGTTACAAATGGCACCCACGTTGGGACCTAGGTTCTTCCTGGTAATGTGAAAGCGATTATCCTTAAATCGCCCCTCGACTCTCTCAATGGAGGGGAATAATGTAGCAGGGTTAGTTATATAATGGTGTTCCTTGTAGCTTGAGCTAGTAGGGTTTCTTCAGTAGAGCACTAGACTGGAAAACCAGGGGTCTTAGGTTCGAATCCAAACAGATTGTCTCTGTTACAATTGCATAATAACTCAAAACGCAAAACCATTTCCTTATCTCTTACACGCTGAATATTCCTTTTAACTGCATCTAGGTTAAACCATGAATTCCTGTTAATTGCATAATATATTCCCCCAAATGGGGAAAATGTACTGATTACGGTAATCAATTATACATGTATGTGGAAATACTATTTTGATAGAAATGAAAATATATCAAACTCTGCTATTTGCTTTTATGACATTATTGTACCCTAATATGTTATGACATTATTGTACCCTAATATGTTATGACATTATTGTACCCTAATATGTTATGACATTATTGTACCCTAATATGTTATGACATCATTGTACCCTAATATGTTATGACATCATTGTACCCTAATATGTTATGACATCATTGTACCCTAATATGTTATGACATTATTGTACCCTAATATGTTATGACATTATTGTACCCTAATATGTTATGACATTATTGTACCCTAATATGTTATGACATTATTGTACCCTATTATGTTATGACATTATTGTACCCTATTATGTTATGACATTATTGTACCCTAATATGTTATGACATTATTGTACCCTAATATGTTATGGCATTATTGTACCCTAATATGTCATGACATTATTGTACCCTAATATGTTATGACATTATTGTACCCTAATATGTTATGGCATTATTGTACCCTAATATGTCATGACATTATTGTACCCTAATATGTCATGACATTATTGTACCCTAATATGTTATGACATTATTGTACCCTAATATGTTATGACATTATTGTACCCTAATATGTTATGACATTATTGTACCCTAATATGTTATGATATTATTGTACCCTAATATGAGAACCCATTAGCAGTGCACCTAGGATGTTTATAATAGTATCATATTTATAAATGAAAGGACTAAATGAACACGAATCATCATTGTTCACTAAAATACCCAATTCCTGTAAACTGCATATTCCTGTTATTTGCATAATTTCCTCTGACATTTTGGCTATGCAAATAAGAGGTATCCACTGTACCTGGAAGTAAAATTAACAGAAATTTGAACAGTTTCTTTCCTGTGGAGAGCAATCATATGACTGTATAAATTCTGATTCCTACATAATAATAATAATAATAATAATAATAATAATAATAATAATAATAATAACAACAACAACAACAACAACAACAACAACAACAACAACAACAACAACAATAATAATAATAATAATAATAATAATAATAAAATAATAATAATAATAATAAAAATAAAAATAATAAAATAAAATAAAAATAAAAATAAAAATGTCAGCTAAGGGAGGGACACAATTGGTACCCATTAGAATGCCAATTATCTGCTGGAAAACATTTCCTGCAAAAGCTACGAATATGTTGTCATCTGGAAACACCAGCATCTTGATTATATCGTCTTCATTGTACTTGTTCTTGGAATCAAAGTGTTCCTTCACAAAATAAGGTTCTTCATGAATAACAATTAATATTTATATCTGCGATTTCCAATTTGTATACAAAAAAAGTTTCGTATAGTAGAAGGCTATAGTTTTTTTTTTGGGGGGGGGGGATTGTTGTATAAAGGGTCGAAAAATCAAAATACTTGATGTTTGATATGTTCCAACAACGTTTTTGAATTCTTTAGGATCCACATTTAATTGACTTCGCGTTTTGAGTAGGCTGTTGTATCGTACTTCTGATGATCCTTGCTTTATATGTGTTAGTAGTTTGGTGAGCCAAACGGATAAAGTTTTGATTGAGCACCTAGATGACCCGCAATGGATTGGTGTTCATAGGGATTTTTGTGCACCTTCGGAATCCAATAAATGTATGACAATTCAATCTCTGTGACACTTACTTTTATTTATGATTACCTAATGTGTTTGAGACTGAAAAATCGATGATAGTGTATGTAATGTTTCCAGGATGTTAACTGAGTCCAGGATCCTCTTCTGAAGAAGTATCTCCTGCAGACAAATGCAACGTTGTTCGATGCTTTGTCGACAGGGACGATGATAAAATTTTCGTGTAGTCGGGAAAACTCTCTGACACCATCAGGGTCACAAAACATTACTTGTGTCCGGTATTGACAGAATGTTTAAGTTTTAGATTTCTTCTTTTAAGAACATCCCTGATGAACTTAATCCACTCGAAAGAGTGTCTGGTTCGACGTCCTCTTTCTAAGCTTAACGAAAGGCGCTATGTAAATGAGACAGTTTTCCTGTATTTCGGACCTTTACGTAATATATCTCTCAGTTGTTTGTTACGTACAATGTTGAGGTCACCTGTCTCAACCTGACCACATGAAGCGTACATGAGCTCAGATGTAGAGCAGGCACAATGTGAAGGGTTTTGGGAAAAGCTGGGAAAACAGAGTTTTGAAATTGAAGACTTTGGAAGCAAATGAACGCGTATAGCTATAAGAAATGCATGGCGACTCCTTGTATTGGAAATATATGAAGGGATCTTACTTTGAACAGATTTTTGTTCATAATCTGAACGGATGAAATACCTCGAAAATAAGTAAAATCACACCAAATAGCGTTGAGTAATATTGCAAATATTAATAAATTAACAAATTAAAAAAAAAAAAAAAAAAAAAAAACACCTGTCCTCAAGTACCTGTGAGTAAGGACGGCTAATGGAAGCATAGTAGAATATTCATTGAAATATACACATCTTGGTGTGAAAATTTAATGATATTAAACGGATAGTAGCAATTGAGATTTTACATAAAATGCACATTATTGTAAAATGTATCAAACAATTAATATCTGGTTGCTTTTCTCAGGTATCTCAGGTACACTCCAAATGAAATAGGCATACTGTCTGGTAGACAATAATCGATTCTTAATTTCGCCCATATTCATATGATCTCTGCTAACCCTTTTCACTGCGCAATCGACATCGTCATTGAACAACCATTGTGTATCAAATTTGGTGTATTGGTGTAAAAATCCAATTTTTAGATTAGCAATTTGTGAAAAAAGCATTAGACTTTAAGCCACTTATAACCCAGATTTTACCAACTTGTTTTTGGATGGTATAATTTTCAGAAAGCCTTTCATATATGCTACAAATTCAAACTGAGCTTTGTTAGCACTCTGGCTACTTAAGAGATTTTGGGTAAAATCCATATAAAATAAACAAAAGTTGCTGAAAATTGGAAATATACAATTAACCCTGCATTTGTTCTTTTTTTTTTGGCAATTAAAGTAAAATTTGTATGGCAGCTGACTTAAATGTTAAGTATGGGCATCATAAAGAATGATTGTTTATTATACAGTTGGTGTTTTGAGGCAAAAACCATGAAAAATTAACATCAGTCAGTTTTATCACAAAAGTAAAATAATCAAAGGGTTACTAGGTTTTCTAGTTTTCAACACTTTCTGTTAAAATTTCCTGGTTTAGCCTTAAAACTCCTGAACTGTCAAAGAGCTAGAGTTCTAACATAATCCATTTTGTATCTTTTTTACGCTTTTGGCAAAACAATACCATCAAAATACCCTTTGTTGAAACTGGAGTTATCAGTGATATAAATCTAATATTACTTCACAGATTACTTCTTAAAAAATGGGTTTAGAACTTTAGACCACCATACACCATATCTAACACACACTGATAGCTTAATATACCAATACTCATCAATTAAAATATCTGCCATACCACCATTTCTTGTATTGCAAAAAAAACAAAACAAAACCCATAAATGAAGGATAAATTCTGTTTTCCAATTTTCAGAGATTTTTGCTAATGTTTCACCCAAAACTCCACAACCCCTATGGCTAGAGTGATAACATATCTCATTTTGTAGGAATTTTGATGAGCTTTCAGAGAAACATACCATCGGAAATTACCCCTTGGTAAAAATTGGTGTACATGTATTTAGTGGTTCAAAGTGAAATAAACTTTTCACATATTTCTGTTTAAAAATTGGTTTTACCTTAAAAGACCATATTTGATATACAATGATTGTTTAATAGGCCAATACGTATTATTCCAGATATTTGTCATACAACAATTAAATTCAGTGCAAAAAGCCATAATAAATGAATGATTATTTGAGATTTTCCAATTTCCACCGATTTTTGTTACTATTTTTTGGTTTTACGCCAAAACTCTTGAACACCCTAAGGGCTGGAGTGCTAATATGGCTCATTTTGTAGCACTTTCATTAAGCTTTCTGACAAACATACCCTTCAAAATACCCTTTGGTAAAGACTAGGGTTTTAGTGGCCAACAGTCTATTAATATTTTTCACAGATTTCTGTTTAAAATTGGTTTTTAGTCCCAAAACATAATGATAGTATAATGTGTCAAGACTTCTCATTTTAGATATCTGTCATACAATAATCAAACTCATTGCAAAAAGTGGCAATAAATGGAGGACTAATTTTGATTTTCAAGTTTTCAGTGATTTTTTTATTTTTTTATATGGTTTTGTCTCAAAACTCTTAAATTCCCTAGAGGCTAGCTTGGTAACATGGCTCATTTTATGTCATTTTGGTAAGCTTTCAAATAAGCATACCCTCCAAAATCCCATTTGATAAAAACCGAGGTTTTTAATTGCCTAAAATCTAGTAATTTTCACATAGATTTATATTTAAGAATTTAGTGTTGTACCCAAAACACCAAATATAATACACAGTGGTTGTTTAATGGATCAATACTTATCATTTGAGATATTCACCAAACAACCATTATTTTCAGTGCGAACAGAGGTCAATACTGAAGGATTATTTAGGGTTTTCAAGATTTCAGCGATTTTTGTTAATTTTCATGGTTTTAACCTAAAAAAAACCCGTCTTTAATAAAACAAATCATTGTTTATTGTGTCCATATTTATCATTCATGCAATCTGCCATACAATTATTACTCTAACTGCAAAAATCCTTAAACGAAGGGTTGATTGTATATTTCCAATTCTCAGCGATTTCTGTTAATTTCTATGGTTTTTACCCCCAAACCCTAATTTGCCAGATTGGTAACAAAGCTAAATTTATAGAATGTTGCCTAGGCTTTCTAAAAACATACCCTTCGAAAAACACCTTGGTAAAAAATTGGTTATATGTATAGTATTTTTTCACAGATTTCTGCTTAAAAATAGATTTTGTACTCCAAAACACCAAATTTGATGAATAATGATTTGTTAAATGGGTCATTACTTGTTATTTAAGATATCTACCATACAACCAGTTAATTGAGTTTTCAGCAAATTTTGTTATTTTCTCTGGTTTTTACACCAAAACTACTAAACGCCCCAACGCCCAGAGTGCTAACATGTCTTATTTTGTTGCTTTATAGCCAGGGGACTAACATACACAATGCATAATTCATGAGATTTCCAGCAACACAACCGGGAAATATTAGGATTGTAACATACGTTTTGTAAACTTTTACCTAAAATCCTGAACAATTCATGCATAAATAAGTAACACTTGTCAATTAGTGTCATACATCATTTATTATTTTAAAATTTCAAATGTCGGACAATGAACAACGTCTGAGAAACGTTTCTGTAGATATACACCCTCTTGGCTGAGATCATATTTCACATCTACCTTCGTTTCCACGGTGGCAACAGACTGGACGAAACTGCAGTTATATATTTAAATGTATATTTTATATATATCTGAATGGAAAAATTATTTTAATAGAAAAAATTAAAGTTCTGAATGGCCACAATTACGTCGAACACAAAGAAATATTATAAAGACAGTTGAGAGAGAAGTGTGTATGTGTGCTTGCATTTCTAAGGAAGCAAGACACGGGTGTTCATTTCCATAAAGGCATGTGACATCAATTCACTTCATTGTAGATGTACCCAGAAAATTTAACAATCTAGCAAATCTAGGTGGATTCACATCTGTAGCTGATAAAATTCTTGTTTTAAAGAGTACAGGTGTGACAACGCACAGCTAACGATAGCACGAGCAGTAATTTCCCATGTTTGTTTTAGATGATAAGCGTCATAACAAACACATAAATAAAAATATCACAAACTGAATATCCTTGAAGAGTTATTTTAAGTGTACTATATTGAATCGAAACTGCAAACTAACATTGATGAGTCGGAATCTGCATGAATGCTATATGACGATTCTCAAGTCATTAAAATAAACATCGACTTTCATTATATGTCCAGAAATGATTTTTTTTGTGATTTAAATCGGAAATTTGATTTATTCTGTTCCGTTTTCTGACTTTCAACTTGAAATTTCCGGTTTTTTTCCAACATGATTGGTAAATCTGGATTTTCCAGTATTTGTCCGACTTCGGTTTTATTTTACTTGTTTCTAACAATTGATGCAAAACCCACTTTGATTAGTGGGTTATAATTGCCTTATAAATATTATAAACTTAATACCAAAGTATAAGACGATCGTTTCTGTCAATTAGACTTCTTCAGTTGAGCTCCAATTTAAAATAGATGTCTATAAAAATGGTATCATACAAGGCCAAATAATAAATCTGAATGTATATAGCCAAAATCAGTCGGAGTGACCATTGTAAAAAGATGACTATGTTAGCTTTAGAAGAATTTAGAATTTAAATGGTGTTATCAGTGCAAAATATGACTTTAGTATAAGATTATCAGCTGGTACCGAAATACCAGGTAGGCCTGTTAGTATGTTTCTTTCATTTAGACTTCATCAGTTGAGCTCTAATTTTAAATAGATTTTCTAAAAAGAAAGTGGTATCAGACAAGGCCTAATAATAAATCTAAACGTATAGCCAAAATTCGTCTTGGTGTTACCACTGTAAAAAGATGACTATCTTAGTCTGAGAAGAATTTAGAATTTTAAATGGTGCTATCAGTGCCAGATATTACTTTAGTATAAGATTATCAGCTGGTACTGAAATAGGAAGGTAGGCCTATTATATTTATGTATATTTATGGGGACTCAAACGGTCCACCAGCAGTGGCAACGACCTATTGGAAATGAATATTATAAACATAATGCCAAAGTTATAATGCTCAAGACGATCGTTTCTGTTAATTAGACTTCATCAGTTCAGCTCCAGTTTAAAATAGTGTCATACAAGGCCGAATAATAAATCTGAATGTATAGCAAAAATCAGTCTAAGAGTAACCATTTTAAAGACGTAATATGATTAGTTGTACAGCTCCAAAATGTATTTCCGGTGCAGAATGTCTTCGGTGGAGATCCTCGCAATAATTTTTAGCTCAGAGATGTTGACAACGTAGTGAAAACTGGATTATTTCGGCACCAAGTAATTTCGGTACTTGTACAAATACCTTGTTTACATGTGTCGAAATAACTCGAATTTATCCGATAACTACCCATGAAAAAGCTATTTTTATAGCTTAAAATAGGTCCATATCGGGGCAGAAGTTCGGCCTACCTAGCTTGCAACTGAGACACCAACTACTCCTTGGAAGTTGGAAATACCGTCATCGAATTTTAATAATTTCGGCATTAAGTAATACCGGCACCGACCTGGTAATTTCGGCACTTGTACAGGTAACTTCGGCACTTATCTTTTCTGCTTCAAGTATTTTCGGCACTTGAACAGGTACTAATAATATCGGCAGCTTATATTTATTAAGATAAATCAATAAATATCTCATGATGAATTTAAATTTATAAATCAATTAATATCTCATGATGAATTTTAGTTTTAACACATGCATTTGGAAGTGCCGAAAAGTTTTATTGGCAATGGGAGTAAAAAAAGTATTTCTAAAAAGATCTATTTTTTAGTCATTTAAGGGGCCAGAAAATGACAAGAATGCAGGATTTTGCACTATATAATCCAGAGCTTCTTTTGCCTACGCGGCCCCAAACCCCCGATGATAAGGTTTTGCAACCCATGTTTCCTACTAATTTTTATAACCCAAAATCAATCTGTATGTCGTGAAAGAGTACCTTTAACCACTCATATCAGTCCCAAAAAAGGGAAATAATCGTCCAGTTCTCTGGTGCCATGGAAGTATATTATAATGGATGTTCGAGTAATTATCCAAACATCTGCAGATTTTTTAATGTGGTGTACAATAGCGATATAAACGAGAAAGCAGATAATTTCATTTTCTATCAACGTTTGGCATATTGTATGGTCGTTAGTTTGAACTTAACTCTAATTTCTAGCATGTTGGCAAGCAGAGCAGAGAAATGTGGTATTGCGTTTATCACTAGATAATGCATAGATATCGAACTTGTCATAATGTTGCATTTCAATATCTTTTGAAGATTTTTTAAAAAAATTTTGAATGGTGTTTTACGCCACACTCAGTTGTATGGTGGCAACCAGTTTTTAGTGGTGAAGGAGAGAACCTAGTTACAATGCACCAAGGAAGAGACCAGCGGCCTTCCGGAAGTAAACTAGCAAACCTTCTCACAAAAATCAAATTGAGATACTTTATGGTTCAAAGCGCGATGCTCTAACCATTGGACCACGGGGGTCCCCTTTTCTGAAGATATTGACTTCCAAGATAATAAAATAAATAAATATGTTAAAATGTTACAAGTTACACATAATTGGCTT
Organism: Atrina japonica; assembly: GCA_030159075.1. NCBI lineage: Eukaryota > Metazoa > Mollusca > Bivalvia > Pterioida > Pinnidae > Atrina > Atrina japonica. The sequence goes on from BROG01000079.1 coordinate 1,348,542, forward strand.
TGATCGGCCCAAATATATCAAAGATATATGCGTTTAATTTGAATATTTCAATTCACTGGTGGAATACTCACCACAATTTCCATCGATACATTTTTGGTTGTCGAGACATATTATCTGTAAAAGAGTTTACAAGATTAAAAGAAAACCTTAAAACAAATTTGCAGTAAATATTAATTTCTGAATTTAAAGAACCAGCCCATATTATTGCAAGGCAAATTTTATTTCGCGTATATTTGCGAATGGACGTGTCCGCGAATTTAGTTATCTAACGATTACTGGTATAATGTTTTGTGTATATCAACTCTATGGACCAATAAAAACTTTAATGGTTGGTCATCGAAATGTTCGTACAAAATGTTAATTTTGCTTAGATTGCAAGCACGGTTCTTTATTTACAGATGTTAGCATATGAAAATAGCACATTGTGTCGGTAGCGCGCTCGACTCTTGGTTTCCTGTCCTTCGGATCAGACAGTAAAAATCGAGGTCCCGTGTCGCAGTAGGTGTCGGCACGTTAAAGAACCCTCACTGCTCAATGGCCGACTATCGAGCATAGGTCAAAATTTGAAGTCCTTCACCGGCATTTGGTGACGTCTCCATATGAGTGAAAGATTCTTGAGTGGGACGTTAAACAACAATAAACAAACAAACAAACAAACACATTGTTGTACATTTTCTTTGTTTGTTTTAATGCGGACTTACACCACACTGAAAAACATTTTTCAGACATATAGTAGAGTCCAGGTTTTAACAGTGGAGGATAGATCCCTGTTAGAACGTACCTGGGAATAGACCACAGGCCTTCCGCAAGTAAATTGGCAAAATTTCTGACAACATCACCTTTAGTTTGAGCGAGGCTCTATCCCGGTGATATAACTTCATGGTTTAAAGCGCGGTGCTCTAACTACTCGACCAGGCTATAGCTGCATAGCCTTATTACAAAAATTATTTAGTCATACTGGAAACATGTACAGGTATGTCTTTGTTGATGTACATGTACAATATTAACATGTACAAGAAGATCGCACAAATTATAAACTCATGTTGCTTTAGAATTTTCATAAAATGTGGGAGAAAGTGAGTATGTAAAAGTTATTGTGAAATATATTATGTTTTCTATAGTAATTAGTGAAAAAGGAAAGTATGGCAATAGACTATGACCTTTTGTATTTTGTGAATGTAATTAAATATGACATTGCGAAAAAAGGATCCAGATTATAAAATTTTAATTTAAAAATTTGATTTTCAGTTTTCAGTTGAATTATTAGATTACAATTTCTTAGATGTCAACTATAAACAGTGAATACTTACAGTATCGCATGGATCTGTGTTTAACAATGATAGGGATTCTGAAAAAGGTACGCATAATATTGAAAACGAAAAAAAAAAAAAAAAAAAAAAAAAAAAAATAATAATAATAATAACAATAATGATGATGATAATGATAATAATAATAATAATGATGATGATGATGTCGATGATACTGACGATGATGATGAGGAGGAGGAGCAGGAGGATGAGAAGGAGGAGCAGGAGAAACATGAGTAGGAGGATGATAATGGTGATGATCGATGCAAAAGTTCTTTGAGAGAGAGAGAGAGAGAATGTCTTTTACTAATTAACAATAAACATGATAATGTGTAATTTGCATAGAATGTTAATTTGGAATGTTCATTACCAGTTGCGATGCACATTCCTTCCACACACGTGTCAGGTACGGTACATGGTGGCTGTTAGGAGAAACAAATGCAAATTTAAAATCAGTTGTTTAATGAGATATATTGAAAGTTTTCTTTACAGTATAAAATATATAAAATTATGGGTTTACAGTAAGAATTATTTAGTCATATACACGATAGGTTCCACTAATTTAATATTGATATTAATATAAAATGGACGTCATGTTAAAAAGTTGATGTTATGTTAGAAATTTTGTAGATCACAAGAAAGAACATCTATTTGAATTATCCATTCCTCGCAGATTAACTGAAACAAGCTAATGTCAATTTAAATATATCGAAACCTACAACATTTTTCGACAAACCTAAACGGAATTTGACATAATGAAAAAGTTCCATTGCTCATACATTGACAGAGGGAAGACTGTATTCTTAGGAAGCATATTACGATTTTTTTATTTCTCGTATTTCCAATTCTTTTCTTGGAATATCCAATTTTAACGTTGGCTTTTCCATTTTTTCCCCTGAAATTCCCTACTTTAAAGTTGACTTTTCCAACTTTTTTCTCGGATTTTCTAACTTTTTATTTTGAATTTCCAACTTTAAAGTTGGCTTTTCCAACTTTATTCTTGGCTTTTCCAACTTTGCACGAGTTAAATCTTAAGCATTCCTATCAAAAACAATATGTATCTGTATGCGTTACACAAAGAAACAATGGACCATTCAGCTTATGTCTGCTGAATTTCCCTTTGTTTTCAGTGTTAATTAGTTTGTCAATGGAGTATTTTTGAATAATAAAGATGCCACAATTTAGTGTCTGGAAGCAAAAAATAGCTTTTCATGCCTTGTTTAATAATAATAACAAGATTCCGGGGGAGCATACGACCTAACATTTATTTCATATGTATTATGTTTGCTGAGATAATCTTCTTTTGAGATGTATAACCAATGCGATATATTAGCAGTTGGAGGTTTCATTTTGGGGTGATGATAAAACCACTAGAATATGCGTGTAAATTCATATCATGTGCAGTAACCGAGTTTTGAATAGTATAAATTAATGTTAATCTTTAGAACATGTCTACATCTGCCCCACGTTATACTACAATCTTGATCACAAATGCAAAGAAACTGAAAAAATAAATAATCTGTCCCTAAAAAAATTAAAAATAAATATTGTCTTATTTATTGACACTCTCCCATCAGATTCCAAAAGGTTATATGACGTTTTGAGCAACATAAAATTTAAAAGATTATATCCAATAGAAACTTAAATGCACCCATTAAATATACTGCGGTGTTAAATAATTCATTGTGTGCAAAAATCCCAAATTTCTGGCAATATGAGTCACTACCATTGCCCCTCAGGTAGTTTCGATGTAGATGTGTCGTTATTTTCCCTTTACCTCCATCATTTCAGGGAAGAATCGCTTGATTGCTGATCAATAATTGTACCGTTTCATGATATTTTACACGGTGTCCTAAAAATTGAAAACTACATTTTAGAAATTCAAATTTATTCAAGACACACTGTCCGAGTGCCTGTTTATAAATGTCGGCCATATTTATATTAATCTTGACAAGTCCAGAAAAAATGTTGGAAAAGCCAACTTTTAAGGAAATTCCAAGGACAAAATTGGAAATGCCAACTTTAAAGTTGGAAATTCCAAGAAAAATGTTGGAAAAGCCAACTTTAAAGTCGGAAAAGCGAACTTTAGAGTTGGAAATTCCAAGAAAAAAGCTGGAAAAAGGAGAAATAAAACATCGTAAGGTGGCCCTAATACGCTTCCGTAGTATTCACTTACATTGCAAATACCTTGATTTAAATCCAACACCGGCTGTTGATCTGTGACAGTCGGATCATTATGTACATTACCTAATAAAATAAATAAATAGATACAGGTAAACAAACTATATCCCCATTAAGTATTGTTGATCGATTATTTACACATGTAGCTGTTATTTATATTATTATTATTATTGATACATGTATTAAAATTCGATGAAAGAATTTGTAAATAAACCTTTAAAATATTTAATGTAAGAAAAATGGCATCCATAACATTTTTTTCCCTATTAGAAGTCCTTTAAACACACACACACACAGACACACACACTATAAAAGCTTGAAAATGCATAAACCAGAAATGATTCGTTGAAAAGGTGTTTAGCTGCATTAGTAATTTTATAATACGTAATTTGTTTTGCTTGAAAATTGTTTCATTGATTTTATTCAAAGTTTGCACATACATATAGCATTTCCAAACACAGATGTATAAAA
>BROG01000079.1:1355000-1457500 GCA_030159075.1 Atrina japonica
TAACTGGATATGATGAAAGTTATGCACGTGAAAAGCAAAATAAAAACATGACAAAAAAATAACGACCATTTTATATGTTTCAACAGTGAAACCTCAACACAGACCACCTATTCAGGTAAACCACACCCACTTTGAAACCGTAGGATATGATATAATCCGTTGAACATGTTTGAATAGATATAAGATAAGTCGTTTCGACTTAAACGAAAACCCCGGTAATCAGACAACATTCAGCGAGTCAGTTAAATAGTCGTAATAACGAGGTTCCACTGCTTATGAATCACCAGTTCCGAATATTTCTATTTTCGCATTTTGTAGGTGTTAACATTTATTATGACGTTGACATCTATCGAAAGGGTTTTATTCAGTTGTACATAAATTAACCAATTTTATCTTAATGTTTTATTAAATGACATACTAGCACATGTAAATGACTTAAAGGGGCATTAGCTGTTTTTTTTAAAACTTTTATTTTCCTTTATTACCACTTAGATTGATATACAATAACATAAAAATTATTAGATTTCTATACATTTTGTGAAAATTGCTTCAGAAACCTATGGTTTGGCACTTTTTCACGAACAATTAATTAACTCAACCTTACTGCTTTAATACCACACTGGACCTGATCTTATTTTCACAAAATATATAGGAGTATAAGATTTTTTATACCTTTGTATAACTCTTATTACATCAAGTAAAAGTAGAAATAATTGTATTGGTAAACATAGCTAATGACCTCTAACTAATTTAAACACATTGCTCTACAAAAAAAAAAAAAAAAAAAAAAAACCCACAAAAACCAAATAATAATAAATAAGAACAAAAACAAAAAACAATAATGAATAGTGTAACCGGCTCATGAATGTTTTACACTGGACTTACTATGCATTCTGCAACATGTGTGGGATGTGTATGCGCATCTGAAAATATAGTAATATATTAAGAGTAAAAATAAATACGTCTGATTTTTTTATTCTTTGTCTTTCATTTTAAAATACAGGTCGCTTTTGAAAATCGATTTAAAAATGGAGCTCGACTGACGAAGTCTAAGTGACACAAACAATCGTCTTGAGCATTTTAACTTTGATATTATGTATATAATACCTATCAAGGTAAAGTGGCACATCCGGGTTCTGCCAAAAAAAAAAACAAACAAACAATACGGCCCATTTTCCAAAATAAGAATGCACAGGTAAAAACGTAACTTCAAGTGTTTCCGTAGCTCTTATATTTGTAGCCAAAAACAAGTCTGCCACCCCTGTTATGTATCAATTTAGACTCGTTGTGTTTTGCTGTAGCTTAGTAGACCTACAGTTGTTATTCAATGTAAAGATGCGTTCTTTTATGTCTCGTCTAGAATTCATTTTACTTATATGATGACGTTACAACATGTAGGTGAATTGTCACAAATATTGACCTGTGCCATGGCCTTGTCTCAATGTAATAAGGCGCCAATTTAGTTCCGCCCCCTACAATGACACTGCAACTCTATTTTAAGCCTCACATGAAATGTCCTTGACTTGAGAACTTCATATGCCGAACGATTAACTAAAGCATATTCGCCGTCTTATGTTTTTTTTTTATAAAAATATTTTATATGCCCAATTACCAGCATTTGAACCTGGAACCTTCAACTTCCGGGTCAAAGGCATTACAACTAGACCAACTAAGCCGTTGTTATTGATTTCATACCAAGTAGCCGTCCAAAGTTTGTGATAAAAGATATATGTTATAATGGTTATATTCCGCCTAATTAACTACACTTATGTTTACATGGAACATTTGCGACGGGTATGGCATGCTGACAAGGGACTGTGACTCCTTCCGGACACCTGGTCCAATCCCGTTTAGGATTTGCAATTGTTCTTCATGTTTAGACCGTTTGTATAACTAATTTGTCGTACTCTAATGGACTTGGAGTTTCTATTATCCATTGGTACATCTTCATGTTTACTCTAAGGAGAATTCAGATGTGATTATCCTAGTGGCAGATTTACAAGACCATGTTGTCACAACAACGTATACTCGGGATTCTATATACATATTATACATATATAATATATAATATATATTATAAATATCATATAATAATACCTTTATAATATTAAAAATAATATCAACATTATAAATATTATACATATTTTGATGTGATGTCAAAATAATTTAAAGCCCATGTTACAATTATGAAATATTTTGATAATATTATAAATATTTGTATAAAAAATAATATCGATTTTAGAAATGTGAAGCTATTGCATATAATATCCATCTTACATTTTCGAAATTGTTTGATAAAATTATAAACATCTGTATGGGAAAATTATGTATCTGACATTCGTTATACCTGTATGGGCTTTACATTGTCCATGAATGCATTCTAACCCAGATGAGCATGGTGGCTGAAAATGGAGAATACAAAATAAGAGACAGAATCGAAAAAGTGTCACAGGATAAGACAGTACGCCAATAATCACAGTAATAAAAGATATATTAAATACAGTGAAACTTCGTTATTAATACCATCTTACTGAATGACTCAAAGTGGTCCGATTACTGAGGTGGTCTCTAAGGTGAGGTTTTGTAGTTGTTGCATTATTCCTCAAGAGACTGGGAATGTATGATCTTAAATGCGAAAAGGCCACATAAGCAAGGCGGTCTTTAGGCGAAGTTCCATTCTTTTCTGGTAGTTTTGACAATTTGCACTATCTTGATGTTATCAATATCATAATTTCTGGAAAATATCTGCTTTAAAGTTGTATTTTTTGCCATTTCACATTCCCTAAATCATCTATGTATTTACATTCTTCATGTCATGCCATATCAGATTCCATCATCATACAGCGCCATAAATATATAATTGTTATCACATTTTAAGCGCGAGTTTGACAACTTTATGAGAGAACATAGGATACAAAGAATTTGAAAATAAAGACGAGAATAGGAATCTTCGACAGTGTAAATATGTTTGTGGTTATTTCAAAATTAGCCAATAACTTTCAAACTCGCTATATCTTACAAGAGTATTTTCCACATAACGGCCATTCCAAGACCTATTAGTTTAAAACTGATGAAATTAAAAGCACAAACACTATTTAGAGGTGGCGTGTAGATATAGTATTCATAGATATTATTTGAGATGTTGAAGAGTGCATATGTGACCAGATAAATAATTTTTTAAAAAATATTCTCAAAGAACAAGAAAAAGTAAATTGATCAACAGAGTGAAAAAAACATAATTTACATTTGTTTTACACTGTGAAAATAATAATTGAAATATCAAATTCATTTAATTGATAAATCCTTATTTATCACTTCAAAAATGTAATAAAAAGAGTTTCCTTTAATTTCTTAAAAAATTATATCAATTTGTATCAATTTCCCTTGATGATTTGCTTAAACTTTAATAAGCATATTCCAGTACACACACACACACACACACACAATATATATATTGGGTATATGATTTGTAACGAAAATACATTGTACTTACATGACAATTTTCAGCAAGTGTATGATGTGAATGAGTATCTGGAAATATAGTAATTTATTGAGTTTTGAGCACATTTGCCTTACCGTTATTGGTTTTTCGTTTTACAATTTTTACACTATAGATATGAGGTGAGTGTATCTCTTGTTCATATTGCTGGTTTACATCTCGCCTATAAGTCATTCTACCTATATGGAGACGTTAAAACATATAGGTGAACTGCCACAAATATTGACCAGTGTTATGGACTTGCGTAAAGCAAACGTATGAAATATTCTGATAATATTATATATATAATGTATATATTAACAGAAATGTATTGAAAATAGTATGTATCTTACATTTATGAAATATTTTGTTAAGATTATAAATATTTGTCAGTAAAATAATGTAACTGACATTCTTTATACCTGTATGAGCCTTACAATGCCCATGGATGCATTCTGACCCAGAAGAACATGGTGGCTGAAAATGGAGAAAACAAAGTAAGAGACAAAATCGATGTGTCACAGAATAAGAAATAATACCACTTATCACTTATATGCAGAAATTTCGATTACTCTGGACGTTTCATCATTTCGCATTTTATTGATTTCGTATTTACTATCGAAATTACTTCAAAACGCAATCTCTAGATCACCTAAATATCCTGGACTCATATTTGCTAAATCATGAATATATCCTTGATTGTAAGTCATAACATATTCTTAAATCACTTAAATATCCTGGATTTTTAGCCATATTATATTACTAGATCACGTTTATATTATAATACCAATTTCTTTTTATCATATCATATTCTCTAAATCAAGTTTATATCTTGTTTTTTTTTAGCCATATTATATTCCTTGAACACGTTTATATCATGGGCTAAAGCACATCAAATACCCTAGACCACTTACATATCCTGGATCTTAAGCAGTACCATATTCCCTAGAGCACGTTTATATAATTGATTTTAAGCCATGATATATCCCTAGATCATGTTTATATCCTGGAATGTTAGCCTACCATATTCCCTAGATCACGTTAACATCCTGGATTGTAAGCCATATCTTTTCCCTGTTACATTTTATATCCTGGATTTTAAGCCATTTCATATTCCATGGATCACATTCACAATATATATCATATATCACGTGCCACATACTATACAGGCTTTTAATATAACGGGTTCTAATTTTATGTTTTGCTCTTTCTTGACACTAGAATCGCAGTTTTTGTTTATTTACAGATCGGGACCTTAGATAATAATTGTTTGTACTTTTTATTTTTTATTTGACTGTGATATTTTACAACGGAATAAAAACATATGACACCCCGAATTTAGAATAACGATGAAAATGAGGACCTCCAAAATTGCAAATATAAAACGATTATTTCAAAATTATCTTTTTTAATTTCATAGTCGTAATATCTTATCATAAATAATTGATAAAATACACCAATTCAATTTTTAGAGTCGTCTTAATTTTATTCTCAGGAATCGCAACAATGTGATAAAACAACAATTGATTTCCTTGTATTTAACACAAAATTGATCACACTAATTCATGTGAATCATTTGCGTCGACATCACATTTATTAGTAAAATCTAGATTTTATCTCGAGAAAAACCTAGTAAGATTGGGGAAAAATATATGAATATTGACACAAAATAGATATGTTTGTTCCCTTGAAGTCACAGTTTAAGCGGATTACATATAATCTTTAAATCGTGGGATCTTCCACCACTAAAATGTGGCCATATGGCTAATTAATTATTGAGAGTGGTGTCAAAAGTCTACCCCCTTCATGTGATTTCGTGCGCTATTTAACATTTGGCAATTATATTTAAAATGTAAGATGAAATGGACGTAAACTGACAAATAGGACAGATATTATATATGGAAATATAAAAAGAAAATTAACAAAAAAGTATATTCTATTGAAAAGTTTTTTGATGAAGTTTCTAGCTCATGTATGGTCATGAAAAAATATGAAATATAACTCAGAACTTACATTACACTCCTCAGCATGATGTATAGCTGAAATATACAAATCACAAAATACAGTCAAATTTCTTCAGAATGAAATTGAAAACACATGATATTCGCGAGATAAATTGAAATTTCTCTAAAACAGTGAGAGAGAGAGAGAGAACGAACCATCAGGACTGTCACAATGCGTCGAATTGTGATGTGCATTGAAGTGGCATTGGTATCCAGGTGGACACGGAGGCTGCAATTTAAGTTGAAAAATGTTAAACATATCAACACACACACACACACACACACACACACACACACACACACACACACACACACACACATTTTAAATCATCATGCCTAATCTTTATCATAATGCTCAAACAAAGAAATGGATAATACAAATAAATTAAGTCACATTTATAGTGTTTGATACAAACTTATTTTTTTATTATTTTTATGTATAATGTCAATTATATCTTAAAATCATTGTTTTTCTATATCATATTTAAAGAGATGCGGCAAAATCTCATACGAACGAAGAAGTACAAACAACAAAACAACTCATCGAAGGAATACAAGTCACTTACCACACAGGGAACTGCAAAAATTATGAAAAGCAAATGTCAGTACACACTAGTCTTAATGACTTGTGAAAATGTTAATATACACTTGTCAAATTTCAAAATTAAAACAATCGACATCAAATAACTGAATAATCTTAGTTTTTCTTGCTTAAATTTACTGTTTTGTAACTTATTCGCAAAATTTGGATACATATTTGTGTCTACTGAGACACATTAGGTATAACCGTGCTCAAATCACAAAAAATGATTTAAACTTAGAAAAAAAGGACTTATAGTTTAACTGCGCCAAATTGATAAAAGTAAATTATACATAGTTTATATCCAATTAAACTTAGATTTGATTTAAAAAAACTGATAAAAGTAAGCTTTACTATAGAAAAACTAGTCTGAACTCATTAATGCTATTTTTGCGTGCCACAAGCACTTTGATTATCAAGAAACCCAGTGGTCATATATACTTTCAAACTAAATGGCGATAAAAGTAATTATTACATTTTAAGATAAATATAAAGTGAAACTAAGTAAATTGAAAACATAGTCAATGAAATAGTAGTTAAAAGTGGAACTACAGTATGACCACCAAAGGGGAATAACTCCCGCAAAATACTGGTTATGGAAAACCATATATGGTCAATATCAAATTTGAGGAACAAATGGATTATTAATCTAGTGACACTTACTTGGCTGACAGGTCCCGTGTGCACATATTTCTCCTAGGTTACATTTTGGCTGAAACATCGAAAACACCCATTAGCATGTTTATATACAGCTTACATAGCTTGTAAACGTCAAATTTTTATTTTCCTCCATTCACCATAGCATGGCATTTACGCAGTACTATTATAGGGCTACGGTATTGACCAAAATGTGCTAAAATGGAACGTATTTGCCGAAACTGGCTTTAAAAGCGCCGAAACTAAGTATTTATGCAATTAAATATTTTGTATTCGAACATCTAGCTCATGGTTTGTCGTTTCAGACTTTAATTATTTTTAATTTATGGATTAATATTTCTTAACCGATAGATTTTTAAGTTACTCAAAACGATAACAGAGTGTCGAGAAGAATTTGTCACTTATATGGTGTCGGCCAGTTTTTCATGGTGTTGGAGGAACGTATCCGATTATAATGGACCGAGTATCCGATTATACTGGACCAAGTAAACAACTAACGGACTATCCAAGATAATCAGTACTGCATTTGAATTTGACTGTGAACTCACGGCAGGTGTGACCGGTCAACAGGGGATGTTTGCTCCTCCATGGCGCCTGACTCCGCCTTGGACTTTCAGAGGTCCTTGTTTGTCTAATGTTCACATGATTTGTATATGTATCCTGGACATCCTGAAGATATATACTTTGGTAGATGAGATTATTATATTTAGGTTCCAATATGAGCCGTTGCCAATTATTGTGACTGAGTTTGTGCTACAAATAATTGCCATTGTGTCCTTCCTGACCGAGCCGCATTTCAAACGGCTTTTATTATTCAGGAACGGAAAATAAAATGCATAACATAGACTACTTTAAACTCGATCTGAACCTCTTTGTGACGACAGCTTTTCACGTAGAAGTTTGGCTCGAAAATGTATAACTATAATCTTTTTATTACAGATTTAGAAATACATTGGGGTTTATTATTTGGCCTTGTATTATACCATTTTCTGTTTCCACAATCTACAACATTGTCACATAATAAATCGATACAATGAAGAAATACAATTTACTTACCACACAGGGAACTGCAAAATGAGAAAAAAAAAAATAAGAACACATTAGTCACTGAAATATTCTTTTAGGGTAAACACAGCTAATGGTCCCTTGAGCATGCATTGTTCTTATTGCATTTGGCAACTTCACACTATTATTTTTTATATTAGAAATGTTCATAGTGCATAGATCTGAAAATGCATTTAAAACTGAAGGGGCATTAGCTATGTTTTCCAAAACAAATATTTCATATTTTAGTATTTAGATTTATAGACAATAAAATTAAGAGCTAGTATCCTCATATATTCATATACATGTATCTTTTGTGTCAGGTCCAGTGTTCTATGCATATATACAAAAAAGAAATTGCCAATCTGGGTTCTCAAACAATTTTCACAAAATATATAGTAATTTAAGAAATTTAATGCCTGTTTATATCTTTTTTTTGTTCCCGTACATCAATCAAGTAGTAATAGAGAAAAAATTGTTTTGGGAAAAGCCAACAGCTAGTGTCCCTTTAAACAGACATGGTTAGTCAAATACTGGTCTACTTTATTGGGTTAAACACATTCTCACTGGTTGTTGTTCTATTCTTGTTTAACGTCTCACTCGAGAATATTTCACTTATATTGAAACGTCACCAAATGCCGACGAAGGGCTTTAAATTTTGGCCTATGCTCGGCACTAACGGCCATTTAGCAGTGAGTGTTCTTTAACGTGCCGATACCTACTGCGACATGGGACCTCGGTCTTAACTTTCTCATCCGAAGGACAGGAAAAGTCAGCCGCCGAGGCTCGAATCCAAGCCTTCAATTGCGAATCAAGCACTCTACAGCGGAGTCACGCTAGCTCGCCAATGAGGTACTTAAATAAAAACATACTCAAGAGAATATTAGTTAAATGACACTTACTTGGTTGACATTTCCCATTTAAACATCTTTCGCCATGGCCACATTCTGGCTGAAACATCGTAAACATCCATTATCATATTGATATGTTTAACTGATATATTTTGCGCTTTGTTTTTTTATTGCATTTACTTTTATTTGTTTCAATAGTTGCTAACCGCTATGTTTTTATGTTGGTGGTTGGACTTGATTCAACGAGCGGTGTGACCACTTAAAACCAGTGTCACTCGTCCTGTGAGCAGAGGTATATTACCTAGCGTGTGCATTTATGTCCTTTAGCACTAGCCATGATTCCAACGGCACGTGCAAAGCCCGACAGGGGAAATTAGCTGCACAACCGTGACCCCATGAACTCATAAGACCCTTTGTGGTCATATTTAGACCTACCCAGATCAATAAATAGTATGGTCTACTGTTACAATACTGCAAGGCCTGATTTACGAAAAGTCCTAAGTCCTAAATCCTAAGACTTAATCTTAATTGTCATGGAACTGACCAATCAGCGATGCGTTGCCATGGTAGTTAGCACTCAAAATCAGGGATTAGGACTTAGGGCCTTTCGTAAAACAGACCCCAGGAGTGAAAAAAGTTCATATTGCATCTAAAAGTATTCCAAAATGTTAATTCTAAATCATACACCCCAGAATTCTTACAATGGACTTAATAATATTTTGAAATGATCAGATTCAAATGTGGCTTCAGGAGTTGATTAGTTAAAATTGATCTAGTACGTTTTGTGGTAGCAGCTTTTCAATGAGAATTTTTTTCTCGACATTGCATAATTAGTCAAGTATACCTATTATATGATATTTTGGTTTCTTTTTCTTCTTCCATTTGAGCAACCGGCAGCATTCAATGGGTTTTCTTGGCTCTATTTATGTAACTATTATACAAAGGACTCATTGACTAACGTCCCTTGATTGAATGTTATAGGCTGTCCTTCTTGGAGAGAATATTTTTTTTTTACATTTCTCTCATTGCACACCCCGCTCTTTGTATGTAGTGTGAAAGATGGAGGGTGTGTAATAGATCTGTGTTGGACTGGATTTCCACTATTGTGACGTGCCTACTCACACGAGACATACAAACACAGATAATATGCACGCCTCAGTCAGTCTTGTCTATATACCCCCGTATCTGGCATATGGAAAGGGAGGTTTTAGATGATAAATCAACTCTGAAGATATTTTCAGGTCACCCCTTGTGGAGATCGAACATTAGACCCTTGGAATGGCATCCCAGTGTGTTACCAATGTCCCAACTCTAATAAGTGCAAACATTACAAATGAAACACAATGCATTGAAAAAAACTTACCACACAGGGAACTGCAAAAAGTAATTGAAAAATAAATGTTAGTACTCAATAAACTAAATGACTTTTTGAATATGCTGGTTAAACGTCATAAATTATCAGAACAATATGACTAAAATTCATGATTGGATATGTTATGTTATAATTGGGTTCAACGCGTTTCCACTGGTCAGACATACACATTTATTAGTCAGACACACAATAATTTCTAATAAACACATACACGTATTATACATGTAGTTATGACAAGCCTGAATATTAATGAGCTTATCCTAGCTTTTCTAATCAATTTGTATGAACTCCAGTGGAGAGTGGTTTTATTGATGTAGGTCAGGTGTAACATTTTTATTTCGCAAAACTCATATTGATTGTAGAAAAACTATATGTATCTGCTAGAAATAGACTTAACGAAAGAAAATCTCATTAATGTGATATTGGCGTGCCATAAATAAGTTCACTGACCAGATATACAGTCTTAATGGCCAGGTGTACATTCTAATTAAATGACGTAAATAAATGGCTTTCCATGACCAGTTTTTCTTTGCCAGAGTTATTTCCCTTTGGTGGCCATATTGTATGTCAGTATATACATTTCCATTGATAAATCAACGAAATTAAACGGAAAATTCTTCTGTTTAATAAGTATGAACAAATTATATTTGACGGAAATATTTATTTCAGGTCTTCATAAGTCTAAACAACTAATTCTGATGTCAATTTCACGAAAACTATGTAATCCAATTTGATTGCTTGAAGAAGAAACCTTATCAAGTCATCCTACAATATGCCCACCAAAGGGGGATAACTCTCGCAAAAAACAACTATAGTTATTATCAAATTTGAGAAACGACAATAAAGGAAAAGTTTATATATATTTTTTAACATATTCGATGGAACATTGGTCTAGTGACACTTACTTGGTTGACAGGCTCCGTTCAAACATATTTCACCTTGGCTACAGTCTGGCTGAAACATGGTATATATCATTAGCATTTTGAGATATAACTTACTTATTTTGTATTCATCTTACGTTTGTATATTTTCTCAGTTCCTATAGCAACAAGTTTTGTGTGTTGTGATGCGTGTTACTCCGCACTGGACTTGGTTTTGTTTTGTTGGATTGTTTTTTACATTCCTTCAATAATTTGTCACTTATACATAGACATCACCAGCTTGAGATGTTCTACAAATTTTGGCCCCTGTGCTATGGACTGACGCCAATACAGTGAGGGTTCTTTTACGTGCTACGCCTTCAGCAACACGGGACCTCAGCTATAAGTCTCATCTGAAAGACTCGTGATTTTGACTTCTTTTGCCGAGCGCTTGGCTAAAGAACAGTCACAACAATTTTTAAAGTATTTTGGTATGACCTGGTCCCGGAACAGAAGCCGGGACTTTCCGCATACGAGTCGAACTATCTACCACTAGACCTCTGCACGCGGCCTCCGCATTGGTTACCCGTATGTATGACTATGTATGATGACCAAGAGGAATGATATCTCTTGTCTGAGTCTTGTGAACCCTTTCTTGACTTGGACGAGTTTAATTGTTAGGTATTAAAGCATGGCATTAAAATAACACTGTCTTGAGTAATCGTTTCTACTTGTCACCATACATAAGAGAGCATCCAGTGAGGAATAAAACGTTTTTTGCTGCTTGTCATAACCGAAAAAGGGGGTTAGAATCATCCATCATCCGTATGATAAACAAAAGGTTACTGCCCCCTGCGATCTTATTTGAATCGGACAATATTTGTAGCTCCCTTGAGCGAGTTGTGGATTGTGTAATTCTACCCCTTTGAAATCCATGTAAGCATTTCTTTGTTTTAAAAAAGGCTTGCCAAATCAGTAGTTGTTCTCGACATTGTATAGAATTGATCTTTTAGAATTCTCAGTTAATACATAAACTTGCATATATCTAGATCTTAAAGGGACGTTCGCTGTGTTTACCAAAACAAAACTACAAATGTATTTCTATTTTTTGTCTACTTTTACTACTTGTTCTTGACGTACTATAACAAATAAGAGGTATACAAAGGCAAAATAAATCTTATATTCCTATATGTGTTGAGAACATATGGTCAGGTACAGTGTGATATGCATATACAAGTTCTAAGGTTGAATTAATCCATTGCAAGTGAACAATTACCAAATTGGGTTTCTCAAGTGATTTTCACAAAATATATAGGAATTTAAGATTTTTTGCCCGTGTATATCCGTTAATGAAGAAAAAAAACCAGCTACTGACCCATTAATGTTTGTTTTAATTTCAATGTAATATTGTGTGAGGAGAATAAGAAATGCTAAGATTTAAAAATGAAAAACTATGCATTGATAAAATTGACAAATCACTTACCACGCAGGGAACTGCAATAAGGATAAAAGCAAGTGTCAATACATTTTAGTCGAGATAATACAGACCATAGAAATAATATTTATAGGTAAAAAACGTCATTAATTCCTAGAAAAATCGACATTTTCATAATTTTTATGTAATTTTGTCAAATTTTCATTATTACTTACTTACTTTTGATATTGCAAATGCACGTGTAGCACATAACTGAAAATGCATTTGGAATTAGTTGCATGTGAAATGTAAGATTATCTTCTTATACATTCTCACCACATTCACAATACTGAGCTAACCTTAAGTTCACTTCAATTAAACCTAGTAATCTTTAAAATTATTTCGCATTAACTGCAAAACAGAACTGTTTCTTTTTTATTTTATTGCTTCAAAATCACAAAAAAATATTTCAATCTAAAATTTCTCCATCAAAACTTTTGATATTGCAAATGCACGTGTAGCACATAACTGAAAATGCATTTGGAATTAGTTGCATGTGGAATGTAAGATTTTCGTCTAATACATTCTCACCGCATTCACAATACTGAGCAAATCAACTGCACCAAAAGACCACAGTGATTTAAACTAAATTTGTTCTCCCTTTAAACTTTGGTTTTCTGAAAATTCGCTTTGATCAGAGAAAAAGTAGGTGTAACTGAGGATATCTGGGTAAATTTAGAAAATTGATGTCTCAGTAGTTAGCTATACAATTCTAACTAAATGACGAAATAGGGATGATCAAATTTTGAAAATAAAATAATGAATACAAAACAAATAATAATGAAAACATAATGGAGGGATTAAAAAGTTAAATAACACTTACTTGGCTTACAGTTTCCTTCAAAACATCTTTCGCCGGACCCACATTTTGGCTGAAACATCGTAAGCAATCATTAGTATATTAATATTTAGTGCGTCACATGATAATTCCAAGGAATTTTATTGGATAACTTTGTCGATACTATTAATTGTGATTGTGGCGTGCCATACTAGTGTGTGTGTTTGTGTTTCTTGAACGAGCCATATTTTAAAAAAGCTTTTATAGTACCAGTACCATGAACAGTCCGACAAGGGTAATATTAATATTCGTTGCATTTCTATGCGGAATGAGGAGATACGGCTTAATCTATTGAGAATTAAGAAGTGCAAACATATTCATGAAAGAGAAAAAAGAGTGATAAAATAGCCAAACGTCACTTACCAAGCAGGGAACTGTAATAAAGATAAAAAGCAAATGTCAATGGTAAATGACATTAAATAATGTCAGTAAAATTTTACAATTAGATAGGACAATCCACTCAAATTCATAATTAGATATAATCTGTTAAAAAGCTACGCAGTACTTTTGAAATTAGAAATTGATTTGGTACGTATAATTGATAATATACATTTGATGGTTCATACAATAATTCAGATAATAATTTTTATTTGTTGGGTTGGACACGCCCCCCATGGGTCAGCCATCACTTACAATTATCGGACAGAAAACATCATCATTGCTATTCATTGTAATACATATGATAATAGCCTATATTATTTCTCGGTCAGCTAATGTTAAAATGGTCAGACATGCACGTCGCATTCTTACTAAATATTATAAACAAATTACCAAAGTTATAGTTTTTCAGAAAAGGTCAAACAAATATTCGGTACGATCGTTTCTGTGAATAAGACTTCATCAGTTGAGATGGAATTTGAAATAGAAGTCAGAGTTTAGAAAAAAAATGTTATCATACAAGGCCTAAAATAACCTCGGGTAATGTTCAACTTTGTGAGAAATTGTAATTTCATGATCTATTCATATCTAAGAGTTACAATTTATATACTTAAATGCACTGAATGTATTCAAAATTAATTAAGGACAACTTTTTAAATATTTATAAGCAGGTTACGGATAGTTACACAAATGCCCCAGTGCCCGTAACGTTGGCAACATTGTATACCAAAAGTTAAATGTTTAAATTGTAAAAAGAAAGCAAACAACAACGAGACCATTAATATACTTATCAAGGGAATATTAGTGAAATTACACTCACTTGCATGACAGACGCCATTTAAACATCTTTTGCCTTTGACACATTTTGGCTGAAACATTGTAAGCGATTATTAACATATTTATATACATGTACAATTTATCTACATTGCATTGGTCGTACGTTTGTTTGTTCCCGCATGCGCCATAGCAAGGCATTTACACATTGCTATTGCTAAAAATTCACAGTTCTCATTCGTCTGTTCTTACTTTTTCGCGTGAATTACTATCTACCACAATCATTGAAAGCAAACTAACATCATTTTTCATGTGGAAAATTATGTGTTAAATAATCCTAAATTTATATCATTAGATTTCATTCATATCATCAGATTTCATTCGCTAGCTGTATATTGTCAAAGTGTATTACTCTGCTCAAGCTCTATGAAATAGATTTGCGTGAATGTAGTCAATTTCATAACTCATGGTCTTGATACTTACATGGCAATAAACTGAAAAAGAGAAAAATGAATAGAAGAGCCAAAAGTCAAAAAACATTTTATCTATAATAAATGTACATAAATAATATACTAATCTAGATTCTAAAGCAAGATCGACAACAAGTTATATATATATATATATATATATATGTATGTGTGTGTGTGTGTGTGTGTGTGTGTGTGTGTGTGTGTGTGTATGTGTGTGTGTGTGTATGTGTGTGTGTGTGTGTGTGTTTACCTTGTTTATTGCTGCTTGTATGTTTTATGTAAATGTTGTGTGCTTCCAAGCTTCATTGTACATTTTTGGTAATATTTTAAAAAGAATATTGTTCTAATTTATCCTTATAATTTATATTTATGTATGAAATTAGTATATGTCAATTTCCCCATTTATC
This sequence comes from Atrina japonica, assembly GCA_030159075.1. Classification (NCBI taxonomy): domain Eukaryota; kingdom Metazoa; phylum Mollusca; class Bivalvia; order Pterioida; family Pinnidae; genus Atrina; species Atrina japonica. The sequence continues at coordinate 1,370,187 of BROG01000079.1, forward strand.
GCAAAATAATAAACAGTGTAAAAGTCTTAACTATAAATGAATAATCTTACTGTAACTGAGTCAAAGTATACTAAACATATAAATAAATATGTATGTATATTTCTCATGTGTAACTTACGAGTATCACAGTGACCATGATGACACATTTCATTTTCGTTACACATGGGCTGTAATAGATTGTAATACATAGGTTGAACAAAGTAGAATACTGCGGTCTATTTCAAGATTGTTTAAAGTTATTGAAATGTATCTCAAAGTTTGTAAAAGTAATACCATTATTGTACATTTAGTAAAGTTACCCTTTAATATTCTTATAATCATAATTTTGAAGTATATTTCAAAGTCGGAAAAACTACTGTAATGTTTTTATTGTAAGAAAAGTTTAGTGAAATATACATGTACCTTTCTTACCTGTATATGAATATCAAAATAAAAATGCAAAAATTTAGGCGGAAAATATTTTCCTTCACATGGCCGAGAATGCTGCATTGAGAAACATGGACAACTAAAATTCATATAAGATTTTTGCAATCCGCAATGCAGCTTATTAGAGGGAAGACTAATGTAGGCGGAAAATAATTTCCTTCATGGAGATATACGATTTTACAATCGACGATTCGACAACACTGACAATATAAATATAGATATGAAGATATAGAAAAAATACTGAATATGTTTTTGAAAAAAGAAAGTTTCTAACTACACACGTCGCTTGGGAATTTGAATTTGTATGACGTAATTATTCGTGATAATTAGCAACATAATATTGGTATCACTACAATAGGTTAAACATCCCCAAAATTCTAATTATTTAAGTTAAAGAAACAAGATGACTAATGGGCCTTAACAGTCATTTGAGTGAAACATCACCCATATATGGCCCCTTTTGGAGCCCCTATGGGTACGAGCCATTTTTCGTTTGTAAACATATGGCTTCCATGGCAATAGATTCTGCAAAGTTTGAAATTGAACCATTGATTCTTCAGAAGAAAAAATATCCAGAAGTTGAAGAAAAACTCATGTCATCGTGATCCTTAGATAATTCCAAACAACTTCCTATCCTATCTTTGTATACATATAGTCCATCATTTTCAGATAATTAAATCATTTATCATTTGATTTCCCTGCTTAAGGCCCGTTTATTTACATATTTCAATTTCATTTGCAAACATTTTAGATATTGGCGTAACATTCATGCATACAAAACTTGAAGCCATCTGCAAAATAGTTTTTGAGAAGATTTATAAAGACTAAAGACTAAGTTTAAATCCTTTTTGGACCCTGTTGCGGCCCCTATGGGTTCTTGTTCGTTTTCATTCGAAAAATTAATACAGCTTCACATGGGAATACTCCGGATTTTTACAATATGAAGTATTCATAATTGAAAGATTATTGAAAAAATGGTCCTTTTTTCCTAGCCCTTATTATTTACAAACCTTATGTTGCTTCATATGGCCATACTGCCTGCCAAGTTTGGCAAGTCGAAAATGTGTAAAAATTAACAACGGTCGACGCACAACGCACGAAAGAACACGAACGACGACCGACAAAAGACGATAGCAATAGGTCACCATGAGCCTTTTGCTCAGCTGTCGATATAAACTAAGGTAGCATCTTAGAATGATTTAAGATTTTTAACTTCTTTTAAGAAGTGTTGTTCTGAATTGACGTAATTAGTTACCGGTATTATGTATGACTGTTACTTACGTTACACAGGGAACGCCCCGCTGAAAGTGAAAGTGAAAATCGTGTTATTTTCTCATACATTATTAGCACATACATACATACGTACGTACGTACATACATACATACATACATACATACATACATACATACATACATACATACATACATACATACATACATACATGCATGCATGCATGCATGCATACATACATACAGGCATCCATCCATAATGAACGTTGTTTAATGTAATATGCATGGTATATCCCTTAGAATTTGACTAGAGTCGTGGGTGTTGTACACAGTACATGGCCATAATATAGTACGCCAACTAGACGGCGACGTCATGCTCCTTGGTATGCGAGGGGGATTTTCAAAATCAAAATTTAGCAACAAATGATGAATATTTGGACTTCCCTTTTACAATATTTACTGTTATAGCCCTTAGTTATAATTACTGCTCTCGATATGTCGGGAAGTAATTGAAATATAGTTTTAATCACGTTGGAGTCTATGGAGGTTCAGATTTTTCAGCGATACAAGAGAGCTGTGCAGTATTTTTAATTTATCTTTTATTTAATGTCTGAGACAGTGTTTTATGGAATATCACACATTTTCAATAATATTAATAGTAGGTGCTTGTCTAGGCAATCTAAAAGCGGTGATTCTGTTTTCGGTTCTTCCATTTACAAGCGAGATTCACTTGGTGAACGGGGTATTTTGTCCTGTTTTAGCAACGGATCGCTTATGATAAACTTGTTCGTTTAAATTTCTATAAAAAAAATTTCCTAAAAATTGTTGAAAGGATCATTTCGTATAATGAATAAGTGAGATAGGACAATGATTATCATTTGTTAGATTTTAAGACACGAGATGTGGTAAGTCGCTTGGATCCGTTCAGTTCTGTCACTGAAAATTCAGGGTCTGTGTATTCTAGGTTTGTTGTCGAGCGATCCTGTTGATCTACATCGTTGAAAATATTTCTGGGTGGTGCTTGCACGTATTTCAATCATTTTACTGATATTTCTTGAAGACAATTCCTTTCCATATAATGTTATAATCGTCTGCTTCTCTTAGGTTGTTAGGTCGCGACTTCAGGGCGCCATGTTTAGTGACGTGTATTTCGTTGCTAAAAATAGACGATGGCAAATCCATACATGGCTAGATCAATGCAGTGGCATAGGTGTACCAAGGTAAAGTGGCACATTCTAGTTGAGTCAGAAACCAAAACAATACGGTCTACTTTCCATAAATAGGTTGTACAGGTAAAACATATTGCCTTGCACGGGCTCTTTTCATTACTGAATCTGTAATACTTTTGTGACGATAAGTAGCTTGTCACTTCTGTTATGATTTGATTTAGACTTGTTGTGTTTGTAAACATGTGCCAATTTACTTTGGTAAACCTATACTTCAGTTAGCGACAGGTGAAGTTTCAATTTGTTCTATAACCAAATATTAAAACACGAACGGATTTTTATAAACGAATTATGTTTGCACATTTTTGACGTCAACTTTTGCGTACTGTATTATGGCCAGGTACTGTATATGTGTACACATATTATAAACGTAATACAAAAGTTATAATGCTCAAGACGATATCGTTTCTGTCAGTTAGACTTCATCAGTTGAGCTCCAATTTAAAAAGTATGTGTATTTTCTAAAGAGGATATGGAATTATACAAGGCCAAATAATATCTCTAAAAGTAAAGCCGAAATCCGTCTAAGAGTAACCACTGTAAAAAATCTTAGTTTTAGAATTTTTTTTGAATTTAAATGGTGTTAACAGTGCCAAATATAACTTTAGTATAAGATGAACATGGACAGACACCACCAAATATTTTCCCATAGGCCTCAATGCTAATTTACAAAACTTCAGGTCACTGTCACTCCCATGTTTGTTATAACTGGGTCAAATAAGTACCCTGTGGTGGAAGATCAATATTTTTGATAACAAAATTTGCAATCAAAAGTATAGGTTGCCGTTGCATTTTTACTTCAAATTTTCACTTGTTTACAACTCGTAGTATTCCGCACCAAAGGAAAATATCTATTCTCATATGACCCCTCCCTTTCAATTTTCAACCGTCAACCCTATAATTTCCAAAGTACTACCAATATTCATGTATCTTTTTTTATCACCTTTATTTCACTTATTAATGGCAAAACTAATTTCTTCATTTAATGACCAATCAGATCGCTGGGCTCATTTTACCCTCCGCACAACTTTGGGTGTCCAAAATGTCTGCGCCCATGTTGTAAACAAAGCCGGTGTTTTTCCTATAGATTTATCCAAAACATTGCCAAAAATAGTCATTTTGCATTTTTTGGAAATCTCACTAACTGTACACCAAGCCCCCTTAATAATGAGGATGGGAACCCAACATGAAGAGAGAAACACAGTCTATAATGTGTCACACCCCTACCTCTCAATCCCATTCATTGATATTAACAAATAAATGCATTTATATGAAGAAGTTGTCTGTTTTTTCTTTCATGATTTTCATTCAGAATTGTTTGTAACACATATACTTCATTATTTTGAATGATTTCATACCATTATTTACCAATATTGACCATGATATCAAATAAGGGTAGAAGGTACCCCTTAATAATGGAAAAAGTGACAAAAAATATACCATTTTCTTCACAAAAACTTAAAATTTTGGATCATTACTTAATGAGCATGGAACCAATTAGGCACCAGAAGTAAGGAAGAATTTCTAAAGCTCACTTAATAGTAAACCATGTCATTTTTTATATCATCAAATTGCTTTTATTGACAAGGAATGAAGTGCACCCTTAATAAAAGTGTAAAACTTCTGGGAAGGGGGATACCCTTACATACAACACATTTCAATAGACTTATTGTGTTCATTATTATATAAAATATGTTATGTAATCATTTTCAGACATGTCCATGTTTTGTTTCATCCCTTAATTACAGTCTCATGATGTAACTAATTAAATACAGAGGGCAGATAACTGAGTCTGACTTTAAAATGACTGACACTTAAATGGTGCAAAATGATAGTCAAATTGCTTTTTAAAAGGATATGACATATGTATAGTTCTGTTTCAGGTGAAAAATTAAGTCAAATTTTAATTATACTAAGTTTTGAAACCAGTAAAAGTCAATATCAGGTGTTTAATTTTTGTCTGGTATAACCCCAAGAGAGTTTTTAAGTGACATTTGCTGGAGGGGGGGAGGGTGAAAAAATGTGATTCAAACAAAAAAAGCATGACTGAAAATTTAGAAAACTTATGAAAACATGCAACTTGAATGAATATTAGATGCGTTAATACAGAAAAATATATAATTGATACTTTATAATTATCTTTACAGGTACTTGAGTATGATAATTAGATAAAAATCTCTTATTGGACAATATATGCTGGATTTAAAAAATTGAAATATTCCTTCTACAGGTTAAAATGTTGATAGATTATGAAAAAAATGTTAAAACGCCCTATTTCTAAAGAAATTTTTTTATTTACAAATTTTTATTACCCAAATTTAACACAGTATGACCTAACCACAATATGGAAATTCTTGTGTACAGATCAGCATAAGGGGGGGGGGGGGGGGGGGGGTGGGGGGGGGGTATTTAAATTAATATTTTATACTGTTTACAGTGTATATGGCATGATGAAATAAATTACTGATGAGACTTAAATGCTGAAATGCAGTTTAATACAATTTTCTTAAAAATGAGATGGTTTTTTACCCTTCAGATACAGTACATATATACAACTAAAGGTACAAAATACACTGCATGAGTAAAATGACATGGTCCAATATGTAGATTTTGCCCTTAAAAAAAAGAAAATCAACCAGTCTTTACCTCAAAAAGGTCTGATTTTAATTCAAATGAGTTAAAAATTTACAATAGAAACATCATTTCCAAAATATCTCGCTAAAATTAGTCACTATGCATAACCATAACTATATGATTTATTTATAAAAGAACATGTGCATGTTTGTAGGAGAGGGGGGGTATATACTTGAATTTTCCAAGAACAGATGAAATTTTTGACCAATAAATGATAAAATATTAGTTCTAGGTGTAATATAAAACATACTGATAAAATTAAGAGATCTCAATATGCAACAAATGCATAATAATGTGTGTAGAGGCAGCACACCTATTAAATTTGCACCTTGTGGACCCCCAACAGTGCCCCATTTCATAGAGACCCTCAGATCTGTTTAAAAGTATGAGTAAAAGTGAATGAATTGCAATTTGGGTGATAAAAATTAGAGAAATGGCTTACTTTAAGGCTTCAACCAGCCTACATGTGTCAAATGTGAATTTCTCTATAGGACAGACACCACCAATATTTTTCCCATAGGCCTCAATGCTAATTTTACAAAACTTCAGGTCACTGTCACTCCCATGTTTGTTATAACTGGGTCAAATAAGTACCCTGTGGTGGAAGATCAATATTTTTGATAACAAAATTTGCAATCAAAAGTATAGGTTGCCGTTGCATTTTTACTTCAAATTTTCACTTTTTACAACTCGCAGTATTGTGCACCAAAGGAAAATTTCTATTCTCATATGACCCCTCCCTTTCAATTTTCAACCGTCAACCCTATAAATTTCCAAAGTACTACCAATATTCATGTATCTTTTTTATCACCTTTATTTCACAGATATTAATGGCAAAACTAATTTCTTCATTTAATGACCAATCAGATCGCTGGGCTCATTTTACCCTCCGCACAACTTTGGGTGTCCAAAATGTCTGCGCCCATGTTGTAAACAAAGCCGGTGTTTTTCCACATCTGGTACCGAAATACCAGGTACTAGGTTTATGTATACCCTCGGGGACTCGTGAAATATTCGACCCTTTATTACCATTCGTGTGTATTATAAAGTGTCGGGGCCTTATGCAAAAAGTCACTTGTCGGGCCTTTTCCGAAAGGTCAAGTGATAGGTATGACGCCATAATCGCACATCGCATTAACTGACGAAAAAAGTAGGATTAACTGAGGAAAAACTGGGCCCAACTCATTTTGGCGTGACATAAACGTGGATTGAAATGTAAGAATAGTAGAAAAAATATATAAAAACAAACACACCTATCTGACATCCTCCTCCGTAACAAACATATCCATCAGCGCAGCCATACTGAATGAGCATGAAATAAAAAAAATATTTCAAAATGTAAGTGAAAGTAGTTTGAATGTTTGCATAAAGCAATAACGTATTTCAACAAAAAGGACTTCTAAATCATATTTTCTTAGTCTCTAGATATTGAAACTTATATAGAACGTTTTTATTATATTTCAGTGATAAACAATAAAATAATATACTTGCCGGACAGTCAGGATTACTTGTCGACACTAGAGAAAAAAAAATAGAATATAATTGATGATGATTAGATATCTACCAAATCAGCGATGATTGTTAAGCACAATAAATCTACAATGAAAGGTCAAAACTAAGTACAGGTTTTCTATGGTAATACGAAACGTTTTAATATATCAACTCTATCAAAAGTACAGATACCAAGTCCATAAACGACAAACATGGATTCCTGGAAAATCCAAAAGTGCGACCAGGTGTCCTGGACAAATTAGAATATCTTGCCGACCGGTCGCACCGTTAACATAAACAAGAACAACTACGACGACAGCAGCGACAATAACAACAACAGCGACGACAAGAACAGCGACAACAACATCAACAACAACGACGACAACAATAATACAACTACAATGAAAAAAGCAGCGACGACAACAACAACATCAACAACAACAATGACAGCATCAACATTAACAACAACAGCATAGACAACAACAACGTCAACAACAGTGATGACAACAACAACATCAATTAAACAACGACAGCATCGACATCAACAACGACAGCAATAACAACAACATAAACAACTCAGCTTTTCTATAACTGAGTAATGGTGATTTCAAACAGGTTCAGTATATTCGCTGTAGCTTTTTGTGGAATGTTGATATTGAAGTCGTTCCACATATGTTTTTGATAACAATCTGTCATTTAGGGACGGACTAAGAGGACGACCATTGGATTTTTATTATGGGGCTATAATCAAAGGCAGGACCAGTGTTAATGATGAAAAAAAATCCAGGATTAGCAAATGGTCAAAAAAAGGAAGGATGCAACTGCTGAAATAATAATAATAATAAACCAACAAATAAATTGTAAAAATCTTGGCACAGTCAATATGAGAAGAAATTGTTTATTCTTGACCTTTACTACATAGGGAATAAGAAAAATAAATGAAAAGCCCAAAAATAAAAATTTAAGACCACAATTCAAATGGTAGAAAAACAAAATCACAAATTAAAGCATTGAAAGTTCAAATTCATTACTACTTCTGTGTCCTAATTGTTTATTGCACCGATTCGAAAAACTGCACTCACCTCGAATATTAACCAACTTTAAAAAAAAAATTCACATTAGAAACTGTAAGGCAATAAAAATTCCATAGACTGAAAATGATTTGCTAAAATCTACATTAATCGTAAAGTATCATCTGACATGAAATGATTTTGTGCCATAAATTATATTCATTCTTAAATATTATATATGGTGAAACAGAAACTTCATGTTTAAATGAGGCTGTTCTGACTGCATTTTATAGCAGAATGTAGTTTGGAAGAGGGTTTAAAGTTTGGTATCGTAATTTTGTTATTAGGTTTCTTGCTGTCAAACTTTTGTTCCATTCTTCCAAATGTTACGTGTATTGAACTTTTCATATGCAATATCATTATACATTACATTGGCGGATCTGGAGGCGGTATGGGGTTTACAACCACCCTTGCATTTGGTAATTATTTTAAGATAAAATGAAGTCGAAATCATCCATGTGCTTTATCAGGGTCTGTCAGTTTAGTGCATTTGAGACAAAAATAGGTTCCAACTTGATGAACTCTCTAGCTTGTAAAACTGAACATTTTCTGGGTAGCATACCTTGGACCATGGAAAACCTGTGATTTTGTATCTGAAAAATACCTCGTCAAACTTCCCATCCATTCCATAAATGTATGCAGGTATATGTAAGATACTCCCAACCCCACTTCGCTGCCCTTAAATTTCACTTCAATTTGGAGGTTTTATTAATCTGTACATGTTTATCATTGGACCCTTTGAAAGGCTGTAAAAAAGCTTCATGGGACTTGTAGAATTATTCAATTAAAACAAATCCTGAAGTAGCATACTCAAGAGTACCCCAGACCAACTAGCATACCTTATGTTTGATGAATTTCTGTTTGTTTTCGGAGTTAATTAGTCTGTCAATGAAATTTTTTGAAGGGTAATGAGCTAATAATTTAGTGTTTTGAAGCTAAAAAAAGTCCCTCATGTTGTGTGAAAAAAGGGAATTCAAAGGGAGCATTCTCCGGACCTTCTAGTTCTTATGTTGATTTTGCTTGCTTAAACAGTCTTCTTTTGAGATGGATATTACTGTGATATATTAGTTCATTTGAATTCATCTGTGAGCTCACGATGGGTGACACTTGGGGCACTTACTCCCCCATGATATTTGTCCTGTGTGTGTCGAATATTCACCAGATTTATATACTGTCTCCAGAAGCTTCGTAGGATTAATACTTTGGTTTCTGTGGACTTTAATATTGGTACACAGGCGTAGTTACATATCATAAATATATGTGATGTGAGTTATGTATTGTATAACAATTGTAAATACATTTACATATGTATATGTAGTTTCCTTTTATGATACCAACCTCAATACCACCCCACACCTTGCTAAAAAAACTAGATCCACCACTGCATCAGAAAGAACATATGTAATAAAGTTAGGTTTTATGCTAATTAGGCTATGTACATTCTTCAAACCAATTTTATACAGTAATAGGTAACTCCGTCACAGTGGATAACAAAAATTACAGAACAAGATAGTGTAAGAAATAAAAAGTTAAGACGGAAATTACAACGATAAAAAAAATCTAAGAAAAAGAATTATCCTAGCCCCCCTCCCCCCTTTAAAATCAAATAGTTGCTCCCTAAGTAATGAGTCAATGAAGCATCAGGTCATGATCCTTTAATGATTTGATGATGAACTGATGTAGTATCATTTAACTATATGTCATGGATGAAGTTTCGGGAGTCCTAGCAATATGTAACTAACTTAGGTTTCAAACCATATTTATGTTTTTTATTTGTTAAGTTCGCTGACTCTAAGACAAAGTAACCCTAGATTTTTCTTCAATAACGGAAATGTTGTAAATGAAAAACGTTATTCAATACATATATTACCTTGTGTGAAACAAAGACGGCAAATGCATGTTCGTCCTACGGTTTGCATAAAAATGCTAATTGAGGAAAGTTTTATGTGGGTCATTATCTGACAACTTTACACTTTGTATGTTGAAAGTGTCACAGGTATTTATTTTGCAGAAATTTATATATATATATATATATATATATATATATATATATATATATATATATATTTATATATATATATATATATTAGAAATGTAGTTATTTAGTTTAACTTGTGCCATACTCTACATAAATCTAAATAGAAACTGTATTAAAATGTTTATGATGTCTGCTAATGGTTTATTATTAATCAATAAAATTATGCAAGAAACCGGTTATATAAACAAGTTTGTAAAACTGAAAAATTATAAATGTGAGATGAATGTGTTGTCTTCCATTTTTAAAATCTTTTGCAGCATTTTTAAAATCATCAGTTTTCTTCCAAAATATTGTGTCCACAAAATAAATGTCTTTAACGTCACAATAACGTTTTTATATGTTATTACTTTCCTCGCGTCAGAATCCTTTCGGTCACATGGTTTTTCATATAAGGAAGGCAAGTTCTAAGAGGGGGAGACATGAAAATGGATAACATTTATGTCCGATTTTGAATTCCATGTATGGTAAGTATCATATAAAGAAACCGTATACTGATTCACTGTCTTTACCGTTCGACCATTACGCTACTTACATTGATTGACATCCGAATCACAATTGTAAATAGGTCATCCGCCAGTATACAAAGTTTGTAGAGTCTATTACAATTTACACCCCCCGGTAAATGCGACCGAATCGGTGAATGTCCTCACCGTCACGGTTCTTACAGTAACAATATAGTTTACCTTGTGACGATAAAGACATCATTTGTGACGGCGAAGACATCGACTATTGTAGAGAAGTAGACTTACATTCTTCTGGTTAAAACGTTATGTTTTAGTTTTTTATCACAATATAGATTATTGTTAAGACCATTATTGTTTTCTCTTGAAATTGTTTTGTCTTCACCACCACACGTATGTTTATATATATATATATATATATATATATATATATATACACGATCGTGTCTGTTAATAGGACGTCATCAGTTGAGCTCGAATTCAAAATAAATTTCAAGTAGTAGTTACAGTGAGAGAAAAATAAATTTGAAAATTAAAAACCGGTATCAGTAGTAAATGGGATTGTGATAGTGATAATAGATGGGATAGAACATTCAGTTGAGGTATTGTTAGTAATACGTTAATAGAAATGGTACCTACCAAAATGACAATACGAGCATTGAAATGTACAGACAGTCACAAAAATACCGGACAAAAATGACACCGATGATATCATGTTTTCTTGTTTATCTGAAACAGTGTTATCATACAACTACAGTACGTCCCTTTCATTTACTTACCGTTTTTTGTGGTTTACGTATTTACGTTTTGTTTGATAATGATAACTATAGACGCGAAATGTATTGAGTTTTGGTGGATAATTATAAGTAAGATACTACAGTAAAGAATGATTTCTCTGTAGTGATACATTCACAACATTTTAGAAAATATTGAAATTATTGCAGCAATTTCAAACTTGTCATTGAATGCTACGAGAAATACCATCAAATCTATTCACTGAAATTTTACAAACAAAATCTGTCTTATCCCGGTTCCCGATTGAAGAATTGAACAAAAGAAATTAAGTATTCATTCTATAAAGGTAATTAATAATGTTCTTTACATATATTAAAAATACAGGTACCAAGATACATTTAAAACGATTAAAAGTCTACTTGACTAATTATGATGTTTCTTATCTTATAAATACAAGAATTAAATGTGTGATTCGGAAAATAGTGTGTACTTACCGTCAAACAAGCATTTACCTTTTCTGCTATTTGTTTTGTTAAATCACTTTCATTAATCACGAACAATTGATTTACAATTGTAAGACCGATGCGTTATGTTAATTAACATCAAATACAGACTGCATCCGTTATAAAAGCATTGACCATGACATACATGTACATAAATCTGTTTGATAGATGAATACACACGTAATGTGCGATGGATAACGCTCCTGTGACGTCAGGTATAATGGTTTGTTTTTTACCTCGAAGCATCATAAATATTAGACATCAACAAATACTGCGTTTGTAAGAGATTATAAACGCATGTTGTGAATTTCCTTACACAGTGGTACTCTCTTACAATGATGTTCACCGGACCCACATTATTTTATAAGAACAATTGCGAATCACAAACGGGATAGGATCAGGTGTCCTGGGGGAGTCATCGTCCTCTGCTAGCATACCGCACCCGTCGCAAATGTTACATGGGAGTTCGGTGAAAGGTCACATTCGGTGAAAATGCCATCAGTTTGTTTTAAATATGACTGGTGAAATTGTGTATCAATGAAAAAATATCTATGGAAGTTATAAGTTGTCATAATGAAGTTATGAATCCTTAACATTTATATCTCACATTACATATTTTTATATTTTTTATATATCGGGTTCAGCACACACCTTCATACTTCAACTTGTAATCAACAGACATTTATTTTTACAGGTTGTCTTTTTTTTATGCGCATACGATTGTATACAATGAAAAACTATTTGAGAAATATATCATTGTCAACGGCGTCATCATTGCTGTCACTAAAACTGTATAATAAAAGAATACATACATACATACATACATACATACATACATACATACATACATACATACACACATACACACACACACACACACACACACACACACACACACACACACACACACACACACACACACACACACACACACACACACTTTCACATTAAGACGCGTTTAAATTTGGAGTAAGGTTTATATTTAGCATGTAGGTTTGCCGAAATCTGGACTTAAAATGTGCAGTCCATTGTTTGAGATTTTCTGCACCCCACATTCTAACAAGCCATCAATAATTCTTTCACATCTGTATAGGTCTATAGAGATAAGTGACACAACCGATTTCTGTGAAAAAACAAACTATTTTTTATTTTCTATAAATAGTGGTGTACAGGTAAAACTCTGGTGTGCCCATGTATTACTGTGGATCAAATATGTTTGTGCCTAAAACTAATCTGTCACTTCTGAAATGGTTTGATTTATACTTGCTGTTTTGTAAAAATACGTTTATTTTGGTTGAAATCATACAAGCTGCATATAATTAAGTATAACAAAACTCTCTTTACTGAAACAGTGCACTGCAGTTTACTCTTGTGACATCATAGCACGAGCTCTCTCACTCAACTATTACCGACATGCGGTAAAGCTGCACATATATACACTGTGAGAAAATACATCTCCCGGCGTTGGTACAGACCATTCTCCTGATAATAAGAATAGCAATATATATTGATTCTAGTCCGGGTAGGGATAAAAGAAATTATATATTCTTTTCCCAGGTGCTTGACATAAGAACAGAAAGTCATGTATCTCGGACGAAATTTTAAAATACAGTGCATGTCACTTTTGGCGAAGCATAACAACGAACCATTACATTGTCTATAAAAAGTCTTATTTTTGGTCATACTTTGGTCGCACATCATCCATAACTGAAAATCCATTCAGGTTAAATATGTCGGACTGGAATGAAATATTATAGATACACCCATATATGTAGATGTCTTTATGTACTCTCCGGATTGTCCCGAGTCTTGTACCTATGTGGGAGAGGATTTTATATGTTGGAAAACTTGTATCCAATCTCTATGCATGTATTTTGCAATCAAATCTGTTTAATCATTTGAACCACTTTACCTATAGGATTCACGACAATTTTTTTCGATGATAAAACAATATTATAACAATGAAAAAATAAGCATATATTGAAATTATTTCCTCATTTATTTAATGTAATAAAATATACTTTCAGTCCATCAATCCCAAGTTATTTTCCCCATCATACATTTGTATATAGATACAACAACTTAATCAACATGAAGGTATTTAATAATAAATAAAATAGGAATCAAAATATAAACAACAAACAAATCGACGATACAAAAATATTTACAGTAGTCAAGTTTGGGTCACCGTACAAATATCTGGAGATATGGATGAAGACGTACTCTGGAAAGTCCGGTATGTCCCATGAGGTGAAGACGTATTCACAACCCAACGAGGCAAATTTTCACAATCATCAATCAATTGAACGAGTTGTGAATTGTGTTTTGTGTCAAGAGGAGATAACTTTCATAATAATATAATAATAATAATTATAATAATAATAATAATAATAATAATAATGATAAAATTAATAATAATAATAACCAGATACTATCGAGTATAATTTCGTAAATTACTGATATCAACACGCAAAATGAACATCAAATGTGAATATGTATAAAATTACATTGTATTTTATTTCGATTATAGATGGGTTTCAGTAGGCAGAATTTCGCAAGAGTTATTTTACCATCGGCGGTCATATTGTGTGGCAGAATAAATGGTCCTGAAAGCTGTCATCGTAACTTTTAAAATAAGTTTTGAAAAAATACAATATTTTTGAATCACTCCCGATTTATTCTTACACAGGCATACATTTTTGTTAAATATTATCAATTGAAATTAGCTCGCAATTTTGCTACAAAAGGCGAGGCCGCAAAACGACCGTTATTTAACACATGTACTCATAGAGCGAAACAATTCACAAATGACATGTAATCAAAACTTACACTTTACTCAAATCGTAAACATTCCACATTAATTTTTACATCAAAATCTTCAATAAAGATACGTAATAAATATATTTTATAATTAGTTTAAATTCATTATTTTAGTATCCGTAAAAGAATATGCACTTTGAACGTAAAAATAAATAAAATCCTACCAGTAATCTGCACCCTTTCGTTATACTGTTTACATAGCGTTACACATTCTGATGAACTCGGTAAAGTGAGCAGTCGGGTGGCGCGCACTTGGCCAATGACAAAGAACTCCTTCTCATATTTTTACAAAGATGGCAATAAATAAACGTTATAAGAGACATAGCTGGGAACCATTGCTATCATTTTTTTTTCGAAATGGATGCAAATGAGCCTGTAAAATGAGACGAGTGTTCGAAAATATAGTTCCGAGATGACCTTGGTCTGACTTGTCTTTGATTCGTTATTTCGGAAGTGAGAACAGGTGGTCTCCTGTTTGTTTATGACTTTACGATTTCCTTATGGGGAAGTTGGAATTATGTTTAATATTCTCAAGTTTAAACTGATTAATTACATGCTTGTGAACTGTATATTAGCCGGCTAAATGTCCAGAGAAAATGAACTTTTTGATATCAATATTTATTTTCGCCATGTAGGCGCTATACTCAAACTTCATTACTTCACACGTGTGTTAAATGCGACTGTTGTTAAACAATGACGACTGATTTTGCCAACTTTTATATCGGTTGTGGGGGCTTGTTTCTATTCAGAAAACTGAACAAATATGGCGACCAATGACCGATGTTTAAAAAAATTAACTTGATTAAATTGGTTTAAAATTGCGTTGACAGCTTTAAAAAATCAGGTTGATCCTAAATATGGCTGTCAAAGGGAAATAAGTCTCGCAAAATAACCCATCTATTTTTAAAAAAATAAGTAACTCAATTACTCTTCAACATCTTAGACGTGTGCCAACTTTATCAAATAAAGTCAAATTTGCAATTTAGATTATTTCCTTATTTACCATCCAACCATCTTAATTGTCATTGAATTTAAAATGCTACATACTTCATAGCCCCATACTTCATAATTGGGGCATATAGTGTAAATCATGTTTAATTGAGTGCTTAATTCACGACCTAGATTGTGTAAATAAAATATACACTTCTGAAATGATTAACAAACTTCGTCCTTTAACGCATTACTTCAACAATTCTTCAGGTCCTGTATCAAAGCCATTGCAAGATTTAAATACATGTAGTTTGAACATTTTAGAACAGTCCTCATATTTTCAATATCAAATTTTATGTCAATAAATAGGACTACTTATTAAACTAATATAGAATATATTGATAATTTGATATATTTATACACAGTATATCACACATATTTACGAATACAATGTATATAATTTATTTTCATTTTAAAACTTAAGTTCTTTTTAGCATGCGTCATAATTCAAATTTGTACCTTTAATTTTAAACGCAATACAATATGATATCTAAGACAAACCAGATGGTTAATTGGCAGGGAGTTAGCTAAGGTTTCAAAAGTTTGAAATGCACACATAAATACACAAATACGCATGTACACATTCATACGCATATTTACCATATATATTTTCACAACTAACTCCAAAGATAC
Source organism: Atrina japonica (assembly GCA_030159075.1). Classification (NCBI taxonomy): domain Eukaryota; kingdom Metazoa; phylum Mollusca; class Bivalvia; order Pterioida; family Pinnidae; genus Atrina; species Atrina japonica. The sequence continues at coordinate 1,386,444 of BROG01000079.1, forward strand.
TTCATAAAATAAATGAAAAATATCTGTAAGATCGAGTGAGAGAAACGTTTACAATAATTGCATTGTAGACAAACATTATAATCCACATATCCTGTTACATATGCTAAAGGGGCACTAGATGTGTTTTTGTTTAAATTATGTTTCCCCTTGTTACTACTTAGATTGTTTATGCCAGTGTATAGCTCTTATTTGTTATTGTACATCAAGTACAAGTAGTAAAAGTAGAAAACATCGAAATATTTTTTTTTGGATAAACACAGCTAATGACCCTTTATGAAAACTGTAGAGTATATATATATATATATATATATATATATATATATATATATATATATATATATATATATATATATATATATATATATATATATATATATCTTCATTTCAATCTACAAAGATGTACTACGGATTTATTCTTAAAACAGATTTCATAATCCAAACACAAACAATGAAATAAACAGAAAAAATATCATCATTTGTAACAATTATTTACTTATGTTGATATCTGTCCAAATATCGGATCAGTAAAAGATGCAGTTTCTGTCTGGCCATTTGACTCAGGAAATAAAAAGTTCCTTACTGTTGGATCAGTTATCGTATTTGTTGGTTGTCCAGTTTGTATTGGAACTTGGGAAGCGACTGGAAATTGATTAACCGGTCCATTTTGATTTTGTGGCGGTGTATTTCCACCCATATTTCCTTGTTGTTGTGCTGGTTGTGGGAAATTAAATACATTATCGAATGGCATTCCACCTGTACTTCCGCCAATATTACCTCCTAGAGTATTTAAAATAAACAAAAAAGTCATGTTATAACGGGAATTATTTTATGAACAAGGTTCTTTATATAATATAAAAACAGACACCTAAGTATTAATTTTCAAAATGTTTAGGTGAAAATGTATAAATCTGATGAATATTGGCCAAACACGAATCTCTGGAAATACAGAAGTGGGATCAGGTGTCATTGAAGAGTAAGCACCCCTTTTGATCAGTAACATTTCATTTAGTGAAACATAGTAATGTAAACAGGATCACTATACCGACCTTAAAATTTACATCACTTTAAGAATAAACGCTATTCCCTATATCAGTTATAAGTGCACCTCTGTATATGAAATGTTCATATGATGAACACGTTCTGGCACATCGGATCATTTGTGAGATGTAAACAACATACGCAGGTGACTACTTAAATGTGCAAATCTGATTACAGTAAAGCCAAAATCGTCGCATTTGTCGTATAACTTTGCCATCTTAATTTAATTACTTTTATAAACGATTCGGAAGGAAAAGTTATAATTTACCTGGTACACATCTGCCAGATACACAACGGAATCCAGTCATACATGGGACCTGTAATACAGAAGTATCAATTACAAAAAGTGTAAACAGATACAAAATCTCAGATTGATAGGATATTATCTACATTTGCATAAATAGAAATATTTCGTTTTGTCAATTTTCGGAATTAGCTCTATGATGATCAATTTTAGTACCTAGTTTATAATGGGTAGCATTTGCGGGACGTTATAGATAGATATTTCCTACTACTCCTGAAATAACACTTTAAAACAAAAACAAAAAATCTTTAACTCATTAATGTGATTTTAGCGTCGCAATTTGAATTATTTGCAGAAAAATAGGTCAAGCTGAAAACGAGGTTTAACTGCTCCTGATTAACATAAATATCATAAATATGATTTTTGGTGCATTTTTCAGCTAGACAGGTTTTCTTGAGGAAAACGTGGTTTAACCCATTTGTTGTGTGGCGCAGTTAAACATTGTTTTTCTGTATGAAATCAAGTTTTACTCCAGTTAATGTTAGCAACTGAGATAGATTAAGTTAAACTTGGGTAAATCTAGATTTAACTGAGAAAATATATGCATATGCTAACTGATAAAATCACAATAAAATCACGTGTTAAACCTAGTTTTTCTCTAGATTAAGTTTTTCTCATGTTAAAACAAGTTTTTCTCCAGTTAATGTGAATAACGAGAAAAGATACGTTTAAATGAGAAGAATAGGTTTATACTTTGGTATCCGAGATTTTTCATAGTTTAACACATAAATGAAATTGTAGGTTAACCAGGTTTGACTTAAAAAAAAACAGGTTTATCTGCGCCAAAATCACATTAATACTCATTACTTTGATTATGGCGCAGTTAAACCTGGCTTTCACAATTTAACTATTTTGTTCTCGAGAAACACTAGGTTCTACTCATTTTTGTGATTTTTTTACGCAATTGAACCCAATTTTATCATTCAAATTCAATTTTCTCCACTTAAGTAGAATTCAAATAGAAGGTTAAGCAGGGAAAATAATTATTGAAAAAATAGATTTGATTCATTAATTGTATTTTGGTAACGTATTCCGACCCACGTATTAATTATACCGCGATTATTTCGGTGTCGGCACGTTAAAGAATCCTGACTGCTCAATGGCCGTAAGTGCCGAGCATAGACCAAAATTTGAAGTCCTTCACCAGCATTTGGTGACGTCTCCATATGAGTAAAATATTCTTGAGTGGGACGTTAAACAACAATTAACAAACACTGATATGTCTGGAGAGATAAATATTTCAACAAGTGGAATTAAACCTCTATATAATTTGAAAACTGCACAGCGCTGCTTTATAAATGAATTTTAGTTATTACATATATAATGCAGTACCATTGAGACGTTATATCTGTAAGTCAATATCCATTACTTATTTACAAAGAAAAACCTAAAACATTTGGTTCTATCCATTTGTATTTGTGTTTGATACTTACAGCACAGGGAGCTTGCTGGGGATTTCCAAAAGGCGAAATACGTGTCTGGGGACCTGAAACGAAAGTTGCAAATATGATTTATTCTTCAAAATTACATGACATATGCAGGTGATGAAATCAGATGCGCCTTATTTTCACCAATACTTTAATTTATTTATCAAGTCAGATATCACTTTAAGATATATTACCTCCTTGTGGAAACATAGAATTTCCAAACCCAGAAGGAGGGAGGAAACCCGGACCAATTTGCCCAGGTCCACTTCTTCCAGGTCCAAATTGTCCAGGTCCACCTTGTCCAGGCCCAAATCGTCCTGGTCCAAATTGTCCAAGCCCACCTTGTCCAGGTACACCTTGTCCAGATCCAAATTGTCCAGGCCCACTTTGTCCAGACCCACCTTGTCCAAGTCCAAATTGCCCATTTCCAAATCTTCCAGGTCCAAATTGCCCAGGTCCACCTAGTCCAAGTCCTGTCAGTGGATCTTGAAAACCCGAGATTCCGGAAACCGGTCCCTGACTCACTGGATCTAAAAACATAGGATTTCCTTGGCCAAGATCGGGAACACGTCCGCCTACATCTTGAGTGTTATGGCGATGGGGATGATCTGGTAATTGCCCGCCTACATCATGATTGTTATGGTGATGGGAATGATCTGGTGATTGTCCGCCTACATCATGATTGTTATGGTGATGGGAATGATCTGGTAATTGTCCGTGGTTATCTGTAATGTAAAACTAAATATACATATGTTTAAAATTATTTTACGTCGCAAGTAAATACAGTTAAACACTTGTATTTCGTGATAACATTATTTTGCGTTCTGACTTTTCAGGAATGTTCATGAATACATTACTTCACTATTTTAATGATTTGGGAGACACAACAGTAATATTGAATTTGTAAATAAAGACCTTGGTAGACCTATACTTTATTCATATCTTCTAAAAATATCTATGAATACATATATACTTTGATGTAAGTATATTGTAGTCAGTATGACTACAATATACCTATATCAAAGAATACATGTAGTCATGGCTATTTGTAAGGTGCAAATAAAGTATAGATCTACAGAGGTAAAGTGGTGCACTGGGGCCTGTAAAAACAATACGGTCCAAAATAGGTTGTATGAAAACATTGCCTTTCACGGCTTTAATGCATTACCGAATCTTTAATACTTTTCCTTTGACAAGTAGCCGGTCACCCTGTTTTGATTTCATTTAAACTCGTTGTGATTGTAAACAAGTGCATTTTACCTTACAGACCTATAACAGTTCGAAATGATATTAAGAGTTGCTTCCCTTTGCTCACGCACATCAGGCGGTAGATACGTTAAAATATATACCACCTGATTACGGACATACAATTAGATGTGCTTCGTCGATTGACCAATGAGAACAAAGAGATTCTATCTCATATTCTATATGAGGGTGGCAAACACGCATATCAACATACACATCATATCAAAACTCAAAACTGGAAAGCAAAGGTGAAACCTGACTCTATGTATTACTGTAGCTCTTATATTTTTCTTTGTCGAAAATAAGTTTGTCACCCCCGTTATGATTTAATCTAGACTCGATCTGTTTTTTTTTAATATTGTGTCAATTGACCATGGTAGACCTATATGCTGTTTTTGTAGAAACATTGTGATAACCAAATAATTTGTAGACAGATGTTTATCAGCACTAGCCAGCCTGATGTTTCTTTCCGGGTATATTGTAACCGGGTTCTTTCATCCACCATTAAAAACTGGCCGCCCGATATAACTGAAACATTGTTGGATATGAAGTGAAGCTGCTTCATTAATATAAGTCAACAAAAGCCTTCATATAAATATTCGCTGGGTATTTCAATTCGCAAACAAATCCATTCACGACTTTACGCGAAGATTATTATATCTCTATTTGAAAATGTCTAGTATTCAATGATTCACACATCGCCTTATTGATACTTCGTTGTCACAAAGAAAACACGTCTTAGAATAATATCTTATCCTAAGGAAATTAAGTTGTTGAATCCTCATCTTTCATGAACTGAAGCATTATATATATCGAAGATTTATTCCTCACTTATTTAATTTGACTTTGAATGTAGACTCGTGGCGGATGAGATCGGTAGATAGAGGATGCTTACTCCTCTATGAGTACCTGACTCCGCTTCTAGATTTCCATAGATCAGTGTGTTTCCAATGTTAATCAGATTTGTATATTTCTCTCCTGGACATCATGAAAATCAAGACTTTGGTATCGGTGATTTTTATATACATGTTTGTTACCCCGGTTACCCATGCGTTGTAGCTGGCTATTACTGACTTAAAACGTGGGATTAACCAAAACCATAATAAAGCGCAATGCTCTAACCACACGGCCACGGAGGCCCCGACATCAGTAAATTATGACTTCTATATACATAATGTTTGTTACGATATGCTTGTAGTTTTCAATTTCAGCAAAACATAAAGAGCAAACAGCATCAGAAGAAAAGAAGAATGACGATATCAAAATTTCAGAAAATGAAGAGGCGAAGAAAAGAAAATCAGAAAAGAAGAACAAGAAAAAACAGAAAATGAAGGAGGGGAAGATGGCAGTGGATGTATTTTTCTCCGTTCGTTCCTAAAATCGAATTGCATACACCAGTTCGACATCTTTTAGATATGATTAATAATACCAAATTTATAGTATTAGAAAAGAGGGCGGTCAAAATTTTTGAAGACAATTGTTTAAATCCATGAGACGTCATCAGTTGACTTTAATATAAATATATATACCCGAGGGAAAAAAGTGGTATCATACAATGCCAAATGATAAATCTAAATGTATTGCTATCTCTAAGATGAACCCGCTGTGAAAATGAATAATCTTAGCTTTTGAAAAATATAAATGTGAAGAAATGGTTAAGTTTGCAGACTACATTGTTTTCTTGGTTTTGTTCTTCAGGTGTGGTCATGATCAAACCACCTGGCGGTTAATACTTTTGGTATCCGTGATTTTGATTTTGGTACATAATGGTTTACAAAGTGCAAAATTGAAACTCCAGATACTAATTCGATTCAGTTTACAAAAGTTGAGTTCCTACCTGGCTCACAATGGCCTTCGTGGCAATGTCTGCCTGGCCCACATGGAATCTGCAAGATAAAAACGAAACGCTGTCAATAGAATTAAGCATGAAACAATTTCGGATAATATAATGAAAATGTACAAAATCTGATTTTGGAGATTTTTAATATATATATATACAAACGTTAAATAAAACGTCTATTTTCTTTTATTCAGAAACTTTATTTAAAGGTAACCAAGAAATGTTCCGTTGATTTTTTTCGTTAAAGTATTGATTTTCATATTTTGAAACCTCTCGCTCGCAGTATTCTGGTAAAAAAAAATTCCAGATTTGAACCTAGCAAATATTTTCGCCATGTGTTTGGTATAAGAATTATACAATGTAATACCACTTCGAAGAAGTGATGGCGAAATCTCAACTCGAGTGCACAGATTTGCGTTTGTCCATGACGAGGCTTGCTATGCAAATACAAATATGTTAAGAAAGTAGTTTCGACACTTCGGCAAACTGGCAGTCTCATGATAAAAGCACATTAAAAGCAGCAATTGTATTTGGAATATATTGAACGTTGATTTTACAACAGATTTACAAATCCGAGAGAGAAAGGGGTATACTACAAGACCAAATAAGTAACCTAAATATATATCTGGATTCATCTGAGATTTACCGCTATTAACGAATGACAGTTATAGATTCTTAGGAATTTAAAATTCAAACAACGCTGCAATATTTACGGCATATTACTTCAGAATAAAGTAATAAGCTGGTACCGAAATACCAGGTACTGAGTTTATTTGTGTGACATTTCTATATATAAGAGCAATTCCCGGTGTGATATAAACAAAATTGTATTGAAATATGAAAAAATACATATCAATTAGTGTACGTGACGGAACGACAAATGTTTTATACATACTGGACAAGAATCAGCATTCTGGGCATCCACTGGAAATAAATTTGAAGAACATATTAAATGTCGATTCGATTTATGCCAACCATCTGTATTTCAAGAGCGGATTCTAATACCAATTATAAATAAATTCAGATATTGAATGGAAAATTTGTTATCTATATGATATGAAAATGAAAATTATATACATGTAGTTTCATCAGAAAATTCAAATCAAACAATTGTTATGTGTTCCGTAAACTACGAATGGGTTATCATTAAATGCTGTTTGTGGAATAGTAAAATTCCTATTAACCTGGCGGAATGGAGTTTGCCGTACCCGAAAAATGAGTAGAATAAACCGTATGATAATCAAAATGTTACTCCGCCCCGTCAAATTATGTGAATCGGACATTACATAGACAAAATATGCTCACCTTTATCACAGTGTCCGTCACGGCAGATGTAATTTGGTGGGCATTCAGGCTGACAAAAAATAAATATTGGAAAATTCAAAACGTTTTCTATCAATATTGAATTTCAACATTAAATATAGACATGGATTGAAAGTCCATGACAAACAACTGTGGAATGTTATCATTGTCTGATAAGATTTAAATCCAATAAATCAAGTTTTGGCGGTTCCCACGACGATATAAAGAAGCAACTTGTATGAAAGAAAGTCATGGTTTTTAGTACAAAATAACATATGCCTTTGTTACATCTCTCGAATGTATACTACATACAGAAAGATCGACAAATGACTACAGACCGTGGCAGTGTTGATAACAACGTACATCCCATTGTTTTCTAAAAGACGCTTTCGCTTTGCTTTTATTACAGTGCACGCCGTTACCGAATTTTAATAATAGCCATGGTTTCGAAAGGTAAGTCTATTTGTCTGTAATACGTCACATGTGACGGCATTGCCTACTATTTATTTTTAGAACAGAAGACTTCGTTTATTACCTTTATGTTAGTCGCATAAAGCACTTTTTGAATAATTAAGTATTCAAAACTAGCACTATTAAAACCTGTATATGTTTTGATGTATGTTGTCTTAATGTTTAGGACAGAGATATTTCAAATCATTATACTTACATGACAGATCTTAGTTGTCTCAACTGGAAAGAAAGAGAAAAATAGATACAAACTATAGAACCGGAAGTAAGAATTTCCATATTTCACTACCGAATAATGTAATATTGATACAATGATAGAACCGGAAGTAAGAATTTTAATCTTTCTCTATTGGAAAGAGTATTAACGATATAAAATATAGAAGTGTAAGTTAAGATTTTCATGTGTGAAAACGAAAGTTGTGTAAGACCAAATAATATGTTGATGATATTTGAATGCAAAAGATTGCCCGGAAGCTGATACAAAATTTTATTTCTACAAAAAATCCTTAAGTTTCGTAATTGCGTAAACAGAAAATTATTACTAAATCCCTCAAAAACAATTTAAATAACTAAATAACTTACAGTGTGTGCTGCGTTGGTGTATTAATAATTTATATGTAAAACTACCCCCAAAAATGTAACGACTACCTCATGCCCATGTGCTAAATTTTTTATATTCAACCGGAGATCTTTTAGTAAGGTAGGTTAATATAAAGAACGAAATTTAAAACCTGGTAAGATCCCATAATTTTATAGTTTATGATAGATAGGTATGTCTATATACAGATATAAGGTTTTTGGGGTAGGGATAAAATATTGCCCATCAAAGTTGTCAATTACTTGTCAAACCATTAATCTCGATGACAGATGTAAAATATATTTGTTGTAATCGTTCGATGATAGCTGCACAGTAATCATATAAGATATTTTATTGATATCAAATAAATCTTCCATCTAAAGTAAACAGATTTCACGATATTTCGATGAAATTGATCAATCCCCTTAATTTCCAACAATGCGACGTAAATATTAAAATTCAACATACTGTTTTAAACAATGGATGCCTTAAGATAAAGAAAACAACAACTAGGGATTAATTAAATTCCAAAAGCACACGTTTTCTTTTAGAAAACGTAACGTTTTATAAATCGTGATCCATGTATAGAAAAAGAAACATGGATTTCGTTTAATTGTAATATACATGTATTTATAAACGTTTTTCTGTAAGGCGGCGTCATTGTAAAAGTTTGATTTATAATGGATTTCACCGATGTCATTTAAATTTGTCATTTCAACAACATGTAAACATCTTTGACATATCTGCGTCTCGTCTTGAATTCATCACATTAACTTGTCGTGTATTATACAAGAAAATGATGTTAAGAATATATAAAACAGAATGTTAAATGATAATTTGAATATATGATTTTTAAAATAATTAACACTGGTAAAACAAATAGCAACACATCTAATATGTTAGTGGTTGCTGGCAGTATTCAATAGAAATATCATGTTCTTACCTTTTGATTTATTAGGTGTTTTTGTTTGTTTGTTTGTTGTTTTTTTTATTGAGAACATGATATTTATCATGTTCTTGCGTTTTGGTAAAACCCTTAGTATATCTAACAATGAGAATATGATAGAAAAGTAACGTAATAACAGGAAATTCTGGCAAAATAAAAATTACTTACCTTTGTCGCAGTGACCATTATGACATATGAAATTAACTGGACACGCCGGCTGTGAAATGGAGTAAATTGTGTTATGAAAAAAGACATAAAATTGGTATTTTATGAAATAGCGAAGTCACGTTCTGTACTTTACTGAAATTTACTATTGTGGACTCACGGCGGGTGTGACCGGTCGACAGGGAATGCTGATTCCTGATCCCACCTCTTGATTACAAGAGGTCCGTGTTTGTCCATTTAACCAGATTTGTACCTGTATCCTGGAAATCCCAGTAATTTATACTTGGTATCTGAGACTTTTTATAAACCGAGTTGAGTAATACAAATGTATGAATATGTATATACAATTTGACCTTGTTTCTTTAAATTTGATGTTGATATTTTCCTGTCTACTCTCAGTGGTCTAGTGCTGGTACGTTCAACTCGTAAGCGGAATGATCCGGGTTTGATTCTCGGTACCGGTTCTTATCAAAGATTGACAAAACCGGATTAGTGACTGTTCCTTCCCGCTCGGCTTCCAAAGTGAAAGTTACCCGTCTTTCGGATGAGAATGAAAACAAAATTTATGTGTCACAGAAAGTGTGACAGTTCAAATAACCTTCACCGCACTGGCGCCAGTCTATAGTACAAGCCAAAATTTGTAGCACTGTACCTAAAGCCGGTGACATCCCCATAAAAATGTGACAAACATTTAGAAAAAATGTTGTACTGTATTCGGTTAAAATACAATATTTGTTTTATTCGGTTAAAAGACAATATTTGTTTAATTGTTGTTAATCATCCCACTAAACTTTTGTTCAGGTATATGGAGATGTCACCAGCTTTAAGTACAACATATTTTGACTAATGCTATAGACTGGTGGTAATGCAGTGACGTTTGTTATAAATGTCCTGTCTGTCGTGACACATCGTGAACTTTGATTTAATGTCTCATCTGGTGGACACGTCACTTTATGTTCTCATACCGAGTAACAAGAATCGAAACTGAGACATCATTTGCGGGTCGAACGCTCTTCCTATAGACCAGAGGCAACTTAATAATTTTCCATATGCAACAATGTTAACGTTTCCCTGTATATCTCATCTTTCGAGCGAGTGTTGACCTATGAATTATGTACGGATCTGCTCAGTTTCCTTTCGACAATCATAAAATAAACAGAAAACATATGCTTCTACATCTAATATTGTTCAGCATTTTCATTTCTTAGTACATTATATTACAGTGTAAAAGTAGAAAAATGTGTTCATTGATACAATTTAAACAAATCAGACACTAGCTTAAATTCAAAATAACAGCTCCGTTTTCCCTACACTTTTTTAACCAACCAAAACCACAGGCATTTACAGGTATTTACTATTTAGCTGTCATTGACCCACAAACCACCATAAGCGGTTTATTGGGAACAAATGAACACGTTCGTGTAATCAAATCAATGAATAAGTTATTTGCTATACTCACGACACACTGTGGCACTGAAATAGATTAAGACAACTTTTGATTCGATCAATCAATAACATCAATATCAATGTCTTGTTTATCAATTACACAAAAGCACGATTTCACAATTAAAATGTCAATGTTACTATATATCAAACGTCTCCTGTATATATAACTGTAAAAAGTAAACAAGATGTACATGAATAATTCATCATATTGTTACGTAAAGGATCTATCGTGAATTAACTCAATATTTTTGGTATATCAGAGAGTGCAACCTTGTTTATTTATTTGCTTGAATGTTATTTTTCGACCCACTCAAATATTTTGTCAGTCAAATTAAGGGAACGATTTTTAATGGTGGAAAAGAGAATCCGGTTACAATGTAGAGAGGCCACCAGCCTTTCAAAAGTAAACTTTCTCACAAAATAAGCTTAGGTTCTAGTGGGACTCGAACCCGTGTTTGACGTCACACTTGTTACCATAAAGTAAAGGGACGTAATCGTACGCGTTGAACAATGTAGTAAGGAGTTTTCTATGAGTCAAGTTTAAATATAATGTATAATTATTCAGATTTGGTTGGAACTTCTCAATGAAGTACCGCTCCTTGTTTGATTTGATTTTAATAGTGTTTTATGTTACACTCAACAATTGTTCAGTTATATGGTGGCGGCTTTTTTTTAATGGTACAAAATAGAAACCGGTTACAATGTATCCGGAAAAAGACAGCCGGCCTGGTAAACCTTAGGTACCAGCGGACCTCGAACCTGAGCTGACCAAGGATGAGAGACTTCATGGCTAAAATCATGAGTCTTTTGCCACTCGACCACGAAGCCCAGCTCAGCCCGTTCTTTGTTTAGCCGTCGTCGTTCTGTAGTTGAATCGTTAAATTACTTAAGTTGAACAACTTTGGTATATTTACTCTGGCACAAGAATGAAAAAGTGAATTTTAAAATATATTTTATAAATTCCGACTTCTTTTTTTAAAAAAAAAAAAACTCTTTGAAGACCCGCGACGTAACCTGTTATGCCGAGCACACGGGGGAAGGAAGCGTCACCACCGAGGATCAAACCCTGGACCTTCCACTTGCAGAACATGTAGAAAATCATTATCACAAATGTTGATATGTTACTCACCCTCTATACATTGCCCTTTTTTACACTCTTGATCCTGACAACAAGGTCTCTGTAACGTAATATTTCAATGTTTTGTAATATGTAAATGTTTGGATGATTTGGTATTTTGGTAGTATTAAAAGAAACAAATTGGTCAAAACTCAACATTTTATATTTAAAGGGATATTAGCTGTATTTTTTTCTCAAAACGTGTCTCTTTTTTTACCACTGATGTACAAAATACACAGGCATACAATTTCTTAAATTCTTAAATATGTTCTAAAAATTGCTTGAGAAACCAATATTATTATTATTCGTTTGCAAATGATTAATTCGACCTTACTATTTGCATATGCAAATGAGACTGAACCTGACCTTATTTTCACAAAATATATAGGAATAAAAAAATTCTTATGCCTATGAATATATCAATTTAAGTAGTTAAAACGAAATGCCACTTTAATGTAACATGTAATTTTTCGAATGATTTGATCTTTTGGAAATTTACACGAAAAATTCTCAAAACTTCAGATTCACATTTTAGTTACTATGACAAATTAAAATGACAATAAGATGCTTTTGTGTCAGAAATTATAGAATTTACTAAACATGACATTAAGTAAAGAGGCTTAAATAAACATGATATATTTGATTCAAAATATTTGGTGTGGTTATTTTCAAAGAAATAATTAGTATTCATGTATTCACCAATGACAGATTATCAGATGATTGATCACGCTTTTCTAGATTAAGTTTCAATGATTTAGTTTCACATTTATAAGAGGAACTCTTTCATTCTTATGATACAAGTTATATTACTTACCCTGCAAACATCTGTGAATAGGAAAGAAGGAAATTATTGATAAATAAGATATTTTGATTCATAAATTATTAGGCAAAATGAGGATTGAAAAGATAAATATGAAAGTCCAATTAGAATTTTATTTTGAAGAACTTTAAAAGTCCAAACATAACCTTTGAAAAATTGGATAAGTGACCAATAAAAAAGGCTTTTTCCAGTTAATTGCGAAAACATACTGTTAAGTTGTTTAATTTCACGGGGAGAAACTTTTGCGTTTTTTCTTAGAAGAACTTATTCACGGGTATTAAATTTCACCCTTTTAAAGCCACACATCCATTGTTAAGAGTTTGTCCTTGCAGCAAAAATAGGGAAAACGGTAGGATATAGAATATTCACGGGAATTTAATTTCGCGGAATTTTGTATAACCGCGAACACAGCGAAATAACCCCCCCGAATAAAAGCAACTATAAAGTAAATTTTGTATTTGAAAGTGATTTTCCTTTTATTCAAGCCTCATGACATACATTAGCATAAAATAACAGATAACTTACATGTAAGCACTTAAAACATTCTAACAAACAATGATAAATCGTGTCTCTATGCATAATGAGTCACTTTGTTCAGTTCTTTGTGCATTATTCATTTATGTTATGTACATTAGTGTAAACTTTTATTTTACTTTGCTAAAACAGCAAACCAAGTTAGATATCTGTCTTCTGACAGAAGATGGACCCAGTGATATCTAGACCTCCAAAATCCACGTATAGGTATACCAAGGTAAATTGGCACATGTTTACAAACACAACGGGTCTAAATTAAATCAAAACAGGGCTGACAAGTTGCTTGTTGTCACAAAAGTATTAGAGATTCAGTAGTGCATGGAGTCCGTGCAAGGCAATATGTTTTACCTGTACAACTATTTTTGGAAAGTAGACCTATTGTTTTGGTTTTTGATCAAACACGGATGTGCCACTTTACCTTGATAGACCGATACAATTATCTGGGCCCAGAGTCACAAAACTATTCTCGGACAAAACTTTTACTCAACCTCAAGATTTTACTCTAACTTTTGAGAATAAAATTTGCCTCAGAATTTTCCTTGTTTATGGTCTCGGGCCCTGGACTTTAACATGATACTTTAAAGACCACTACAATTTGGTCAACTTATATTTAGGATACGCTCTATTTATATGTTACAATTTTCAAATTTTCACAAAACTCTGTTAACATCTGAGAATGTATAAATGGACTTACTTGCATCTACACACATTCCGTTTCTACAACTTAGTCCAGGACCACAAGGGAACTGCAAATTTGAAAATAAAATGTTAATAAATGTTGAAAAATGTCACAGATAAATAAATGCATATCATCATCATCATCATCATCATCATCACCATCATCATCATCATCATCATCATCATCATCTTCATTATCATCATCATCATTACTATTGATATCATTTATGTTATTTTATAAATAGTAACAGTAGAAGTAGTAGTAGTAGTAGTAGTAGTAGTAGTAGTAGTAGTAGTAGTAGTTTAGCGGTAGTAGAAGTAGTAGTAGTAGTAGTAGTAGTAGTAGTAGTAGTAGTAGTAGTAGTAGTAGTAGTTTAATAGTAGTAGTAGTAGTAGTAGTAGTATTCCTTTCTTTAGTTTTGTTACCGACACATAAACATATTTATATGTACCATGTAAACGTATAAGGGAAATGAACAGTCGACTTACCCTACATGGATCTGGAAAAGTAATACAATAGGAAATTACTCCAGTATTGGTCAATTAGTATATATAGACTCATTTGTGACAATAAAAATCTGCTTTGTACTGGACTTTGTTAAACTGACGTTGATCAAATGTGCCGCCTGGGTTTCCAGACAGAGTTATTAAATTAAATGTATGTACGTCAGTATAAAATTTATATATATATATATATATATTTATAACTCATATGAAAAAAAACCCATAAAACATACAAAAGTCACGTGATCACATGATTGACGGGTATACCGACAGAGAATTACCCTGCATGAAGATATCAAATCCCTGCGTTGAATAAAAATATATGTATTTATTGCATTGCGCAAATATGGCGATATAGAAACGATTTATGTTTGTATTATTATTATATGTTGATTGACGTAATTAGATGTGGTGTGATAACGACCACAGGCTCTGTTTTGTTCTCTCAACATTTCTCATTTATTATTATTGCATTATTGTAGTATCCATGGTTAAATGGTGGGAAGGTCCCCGGATACAATCACCCCGGGAAAAGACCACCGGCTTTTCGCAAATAAAGTGGCAAATTTTCTAAAAATTTATCAGCTTAGGTTCCAGTGGGGCTCGAACCTGCGGTGATGAAAGGTGAGCAACTTACTGGTTTAAAGTGTGATGCCCTAAGCATTCGACGGGCTCGGTAAGATAAGAACAATTAGTTTTGATCACATGTATATCGACATAATTGCGTGAGTTGTGAAGATAAGTTATTCAGTGTCCGAAATGTCCATCAAAATTTACTTACCTCTAACACATCGTCCGTGGCGGCATGTGTAATCATCTTGACATGCAGGCTTTAATACAGATAGAACAGTATCAAACAGTTTTTCACGATTTGCATTCTTGATAAATATATGACGTGTAATATTTACATGCATTGCATTTATGACCGTACAAGTACATCATAGGTTATTTGAATACAAAAGGTTATGGAAATTTAAAAATAAAAGTGTTAGATTTTTTTCAAGTCTGAATTATACAATTTGTGTAGACAATAGGGAAAAAATCTAAAAGCTAACACGTAGTGAAACAATATATTATGATATCACATTATAATGTTTGCATAAAATACTCACATTGCATAACGAGGAACCATCTGAATAAATGAAAACATGATGATTCATGATTAGTACATAAGTAGAAACATACAAAGTAGCATTTTACGGAATTATATACATGTCATGCCATTTGGTTTACAGGTTGTTTTTTGGTTTTTTTGCATTATTGTCAAACAGCATTATCAACTACCATTTATCAATATCAAGATAGCAATATCCGATCATTTATATTTACACTGATACTAATAGCAAAGTATGTATAAAATAGATCATTGGTTAAAATTTCGCTAGAAAAGTAAAAAAATTAATATACATTTAATATTTCATTTCTTATATATTTCATATCTATACTCGTATACATTTATTTCATAAATATAATAAATATATAATATTTTGTTTATTTTTATTGTAGTTATATAATCATACAATTCTTCGGGTATATGTTCATCAAATACATTTCATATCAGTGACATTACGTTGATGCATAAATGAAACTTACACTGGCATTGACCAGCATAGTAGACCATGCCAGAAGCACAGGTAATCTAGATAAATAATATACACAGATGAAAAATAAAGCAAAAATAATTAAAAATTAATTGTTAGTAACTTACATTGACATTCCCCAGCATGCAAATGAGACCCTCGTGGGCAACTAATCTACAAAATAATATAACAGATAATATTTTGATACATCAGGCTTGCATCCTTTTCCAAAATTATGATGTAGGTGTTCAAAGGGGTATAAGCTGTGTTTTTTTTTCAAAATATTTACTTTCCTTTTTTACAACTTAGATTGATAAACAATAACAAAAAGAGATATACACAGGCATAAAAGTTCTTAAATCCCTATATATGTTGTGAAAATTGCTTGAGAAACACAGTTTGGCATATTTTCAGTTGCATTTGATGAATTCAACCTTACTATTTGTATATGAACACCATACTGGGCCTGACCTTATTTTCACAAAATATATAGAAATATATATATATTTTTTTGTATTTGTGTATAGCTCTTATTTGTTATTGTGCATCGAAAACAAGTACTAAAGGTGTTTTGGTGAACAGAGGTGATTTCCCTTTAAGAACATTATATGGATGTGCAGAAAGACTAATCCACAAAATCAAATTATAGATATATAACTTTGATGAATCAAACTTGCATCCTTGTCCAAGATTATGATGTAGTAGTTTAAGTATATGCACAGAAAGACTATTCTACAAAATAACATGATAAATGTGATATTGATACATCAGGCTTGCATCTTTGTCTAAGTTTAAGATGAAGTAGTTTAAATAATTGGATGCACCTGAAAGACTAAACTACGAAATAACATGATATATATGAATTTGATACAGCAGGCTTTCATCCTTGCATATGTACATAAATATTAAAATTCAATGTAGTTATACAGTTGCGGTTATTGGTATTTCATAATTATACAAAAAAAAAAAAAACAGAAAAAACCACACAAACGCTAGCTGAAAATCAATTTCCCTGTCGTTTCAACATTCAAGATCCACTGAATTCAAGTCTGTTAGTTACTCAAACAACAGAAAAATCAGACTTTTACACACTTAAATGAAAATGACAACGATTCAGGAATGTTCACTACTACGACGGAAAGAAAACATGAGTAAATATCTACCGTTCATATGAAGGAAAAAACTGCTAATACAAAATTAAATAAATAAATAAGTAAGTAAATAAATAAATAAACAAATAATAATAATAATGATAATAATAATAATAATAATAATAATAATAATAATAATAATAATAAACGAACAAAACAAACAACAACAACAACAACAACAACAACAACCCCAAAAAAAACAAAAAATAAAAAACGATTAATGCCTGTTAGGTGGGAATCTGTTGTGTTGGGTTTAGGCAACAGAATAGTGCCGATCAAGCAATATTGCTTCCAAAAGCAATAGTGTCAGCGGAAAGTATCCATCTAGGAGTCATTAACGGATTCATGGTATTCATTTATCTAAATTAATTAACAATCCATGTATGTATATATGCCCCAATGGAACTCCTGTAACCTCTGTTGCAAACCTTTTTCACTACATTCGTTAATATGGTGTCAGTTAATGCTTATAACTATATAAGGTTCAGTAAATGTAACAATGAAATAAAATAATATTATGTCCCAGATTAGAGAAAATGGTTATGCAGTGTGTCAGTGCTTAACTCATAGGTCCCTGTAGCCAAAATTAAACTCGTCCATTTCATAAAATGGTAAAGTCCACAGTCAGAATTTGGTGGTGTATGATTTCAAATCTAAATACTGCAACAATTTTACATACAATATTATTTTGTTCCTTCCTGAATTCTGATATTAAAACGTGCTGTGTATTGATTTGGATGGGTTTAAATGTGACCACAGGAGTTGAAGAGTTATGCAGATTTAAATATATGTTAGAATACGATATGCACAAATATAATTGTATACACCTTATAATCATATGTGACTCATCAATGTTAAATAAAGTATGTGTTCTTCATATATAATTTATAAATATCACAAACATATGAGTATATATAAGTATTGAAATAAAACAGTCAAGATGCACATTATCTTTCACTTGCTTTCATATCTTCATTTGCATGAAAAATTAGTACAACAACCAATTATCAAAACCTTAATCAAAACTTTGTTTTGATATCTAATATAATATGCAACCATACGCAACATTTACGGTATATATATACATATATTTATATACATATACATATATATATATATATATATATATATATATATATATATATATATATATATATATATATATATATATATATATATATATATATATTTGTATGTATTTTCCATCGCATTGTTTTGTAAACAATAAACAGATGATGTCTTAATTAAATTATTAACTGCAAAATGTATCATCACATCAATTGCTATCTGACGTCATATCTGTTTACCATGTCAAAGGACTCGTATGGCATTTTGTTATGATTTTAGTTGTTTTATAAACATATGTGACTTTTAAATGTAAATTTTCATATCAGTTTTTGTGAAAACCAGTGCGAAACAAAGCTCTGAAAAAGGGCTGGTCAGATTATGTCAAGAAAACAGCTCAACTTGATGTGAAAGTTCAGTAGCAAAACGACAAAGTACATATGAACCTAAATGGTAAAAGAAAAATACATGTGCTGCGTAATTGAGGTTAATTCACCCAGTTCGATAATGTTTAATATTATCCGGCACTGGAATTTTGGGTTAATGGGCAATGATGTTATAAAGGGAAAATGACTTCAAAATTTATTGAATAGTTGTGTGCACATATCTGCCATGATTGCTACGACTAAAATTTGCCATTATAAATGAGCACACTGATTACACAATTTCCTTTATTTCTTGTAATAGTGACAGCTTTAACCATATTGTTTAGCAATAATAAAATCATGATATTTTATATAAACTCTCTCTCTCTCTCTCTCTCTCTCTCTCTCTCTCTCTCTCTCTCTCTCTCTCTCTCTCTCTCTCTCTCTCTCTCTCTCTATATATATATATATATATATATATATATATATATATTATATATATATATATATATATATATACGATTGTGTAAGATTGCATTTGCAGACCCAGATATTATGCAAAGTGGAAGGTGTAAGGAGATATTTATTTGCCCGAGGAGGTATATCATCTTTTATCCGGAAAAACGTCCTATCTTAAAAGCTTTTTGGACCGTTCTATAGCTTTCGGATACTACATAAGGGAGGACCATTTTGCCTTATCTAAAACACCTCATTGGTAGCTTTATCAATATCGAAAATAAAAGATTCAGCGGGCGTAAGTCGATCAAGAGCCAATCCCCTATAATATATCAATGTTCTGTTTTTACTCAATTAAGCCTTATCTAAATGGTTTTGGAATCCCAGTACTCTAAATGGTTTCAACAATGTATCGTTTTATTCAATGAAATGATTTAATATAACTGTATGTACATAATGTTGTTGTCTTAATTTCAGGTGCAAATGGCGGCATTTTCTTACTTTTACCAGCGATTAAAATTAACATATCTCTTAACAACATTAAAGAAAAAATTATCTTAAAAGTAAATTATTATACCGAAAACAATTTTTACCAGTATATATCTCCCAGACATAAAATACAAACAACTCTCGCTCGAGTAACCGAGTACCGATTTGAGTATTCGATACTCGGTCCATCCGACGAGTACTCAGTTAACCGGTTACTCGTTGACAACCATATATCTATATATATTAACATCCTGATCTATAATAAATATTGAACGTACTATGAAAAAAACCAATATTACAACATTGACATACGTTACAGTTTTGATGTGATTCGAATGAATCTCGTCTGTCTGGTCTCATGAAAGGCGGGTCAATCGGTCTCCCGGGTCTGCCCCGGGGAAAATCAGGATCTCCCCTAAACGGCGGCATGGGATCTGTTCTGACTCTTGGGTCACGTGCATGTGAATCAACAGACCATGTTGATACTGGATTTCTATTTCCTTCTCTATTAGCTCTCCAATGTCTCCTTCTTCTACAGTGCTCTAACCATGGCATCTGCCGGCAACGGATTCTCCTGAACTGCCGATCAGATGTGGCGGCAACTAAGATATGAAGGCAAACAAATTTAGTGCACATGATATCACTTTGGTAGCATTGGACATTGACTTCCCTATCTTATTAAACAAATATTTTAGAAATTAATTGTATGTATGTATGTATGTATGTATGTATGTATGTATGTATGTATGTATGTATGTATGTATGTATGTATGTATGTATGTATGCATGCATGCATGCATGCATGTATGCATGCATGTATGTATGTATGTATGTATGTATGTATGTATGTATGTGTGTATGTATGTATATGTATGCACGTATGTATGCACGTATGTAAATGTATGTATGTATGTATGTATGTATGTATGTATGTATGTATGTATGTATGTATGTATGTATGTATGTATGTATGTATTTATGTATGTATGTATGTACGAACTGAATTGAATTGAACTGAATGGGTTTTGAATGGATGGATGGATGGACTGATTCCTGCCTGCCTGCTTGCTTAATTCTAACATTTCAAAATAAACAAAGACATTTTGCATTAATGAAGTTCCTCATGGTAAAAGGTAAAACATTTATTTTGTTTATTCTTGTAAAGGGTTGAATGTCATAATATCTATTTAAAACAACAAAAAATCTTTGCAAAATAAAATATATTAAACTAAAGAGATATAATAAAAAGATTAGATAACAAATTTTCTCACCTGTAACACTTGCTAATCTACTGAACAATCTGGATATATCCGGTATTATTAATTGGGAATGAACTACATTTGAAACAATGCATATACACAATGCCCGATGAAGTATGTTCATTGTGAAAACCTATAAATGAGAAACAAAATGCATTTACAAGAAATAAAAAATATATAGAAATGGATTATGAAATGTCATTGTGAATTATCGCAAGTATTGACAAGAAATACGCGTTTTTAAGGTAATATCAGATAAGGATTATAGTTGTAAATATGTTTTAAACTTAATTAAAATAGCGAAAGCTCGAATATGTATATATTATTAATCATAATAATCATAAGAATTTGATGGTTCAGATATTTTTGGTAAAGACATGTATTTACATATATATTAGGATAAAAATTGCATTTATTTTAGTAAAATGAAACATACCTTAATTATGTCGAAAACTACCGCCAAATGTGAAACAACGTTCTGTGAACAAAATATTGATGTAACACCTGCACAGGCTAATCGAAAATGACATAAATCCCAAAAAGAACTTCACATTATTCACCTGTAAATAGTCCGATACAATGAGGTAAGCAAAATCACCCAGGCGTATCGTAAATATACAGAATGTATGCGTATTAATATGATAGACGATGGCTTTACTGTGAGACGTCACAGGTTTTATCGCTTGTTTGGTGATGACGGATTATTGGACATCAAATGAAAAACGTAATACCAATAGGAAGTGTGAATATATGTCAAACGAACTTTGTACCTACTGACACACAGACGGAAACACTTGTTAACTAGTTATAGACTTGAAAAAATATAGTCAAGAGAATTAGGCACATAGACGATTATTCAGATATGCAATCATATGCTGCCACGTGCACGTTACAGACAGGACGTAGTTAATCATTAAGCTTGATCAATTGCATTAGGTTCCAATGATTAAGTAATTGATAAAATTATCTCTCAGCCATAACTGTGAGTAATTGAAAAAGAACACATACATAGCAGAAATCTAAAGATCTCGTTTTTTAGTTTACTTCAATCTAAGCCTTCGGCATTTCAGTGTCATGTAGACAAATTCGGGTTTTTTTTTCCAAAATGTATGTAAAGACAATGATATTAAACAATTGTTATTTATATGTTTGAATGAAGGCTTACACGCTTATATATAACTGCGTGTTCTTTTGGTTTTTTTTGGCAAAGTTAATATTTTAAAATGTATATTGGTAAGAATTTATCTTACTCTAGTTCTACTGAGTTGAATTCGATCTCTATTTCTTTTATTATTTAATGTACACTTCAATGAATGACTTAATCAAATAAATGTTTCAGTGTACATATGCTTAAAATTGTGTTGCTACTTCTTTATTTATTTTAATCATTTCCTATTTAGTATTTTGTTATCTACACAACACTAAAGGAATATTTGATATACGAAAATGGTAGATTTAATAATTCTAGTCAGTTCCGGTTTTAAACATTGACAGAGTTATCGGTCAGCTTCTTTTTTATAATAATTTATTTTCCCTCGTATTTCATATATGTTTTAGCAAAAAATTCCAAATTCACAGTTCGTTCATAATTTATTGTTCCATAATCTTGTTTAAAAATGTATATGGATATTAACTGATGTAATCACAAGATGAAGTACTAAGCAGCATTCTTATACAGTGAAGATCGGTAATTAGAAGTTATCTGAAGAACATTACAGCGTTTTCATCAGGAAAACCTGTCCGGTGCTCGGGTTTAGAATGACTGGTTTTCAGAAGAGTTTTTTGTACTTGAAACCAATAGAACTGGAAATCCTGGTCTTTATTGACATGATTGGTATCAGGACGTGATTAGTTTTCAGAAACACCCGTTTTAGAGAGTTGCTCTGTAATTTATTAATTAATTTCATCAAACATGACAAAACTATTAATAACATATGTTATGAAAAAAGAAAATATTAAAACCATTTCAACATGAGATCCTGTTTCTATTTTTAGTGTGGCACCTTTACTATTTATACTCAATATGCATACTAAAAAGTTAAAAAGTTCCGGTACACAGGTGTGACGTAACACGAGCGTAACGGATATACCATTGTTTTTCCTACTCTTCTATTTTAAGAATTGCAAACACAGAGACAGCAATCATACGTGAGTGACGTCTTTTTTGTAATTGATTAAGGAAAATCATTTTTTCTTAACTTATTGTCATCAATCAATTAAATTAACGTTCAGTGAACTGTTACATTTATTTCAGTCGTGGTCTGTATAAATATTAAGTTAGATGTTATACAATTATGGTTTTTAAGATACGTCGCTCCTCCCTATGTATCAGATCAATCATACGTATTTGATTTAACATTAAACAATACTGCGCGAATATTTATAACTTTGAGTAATGAATACATCTCAAGCCTATGTTTATGAAAAGTAACCTTTGATTTTCAAATGAAAATTAAACGCAAATAATCGAATGGATGTATTTTTTGAAATATAAATACGGTTAAATTTGACACTTATGTTTACGTAGATCAACATAGTAAAATCCATATAACCTGGTGGGGTGGAGTCTTGTGAACCCTTTCTTGACCTCGACGAGTTTAAATTTTTGGTAATAAAGCATAACATTACTATTCCTTACAACCGTTCCTACTAGTTACCATAGCTATGTGTATACAGTGAGGAATAGAACGTTTTTCATGAGAAGCTTGCTATAACCGAAAAGTAAGTAGAATCATATGTATTATAATCAAAAGGGTACTCCGCCCGCCATCTAAGGTGAATCATACAATAGAAGCAGGAAGAATTGGTAAAAGCTTATACAACAGTATCAGTGGTTAAGTAAATTTTACAGAGAATCTATAGTACGCCAAAATCATTTTAATGTGTTAAACATAAATATTATTAGTTAAAACTAGTTTACTCCATTTAAACCTATTTTTTCAGTTAAACCTAATTTCCCCCCAGTTAAATCTTCTTTTTGTCCAGTTAATCCTAATTTTTCTATAAATTATGTTTAAGTCAATAATGTGAATTTGGTGTGAATGATATCCCAAAGCTGTATACATAAACCCAGTACATGGTATTTCGGTACCAGACAAAAAGCATAGATATTCATCTTACCGTGGCTTTTTCTTCGACTGATATGAGAACTTATTTAGATTTATTTTTGTCCTCAGATTTTTTCTTTTCGGAGATACTTTTTTATAATAATGTCTTTAAAATGGTGTGCCTACTGTCACACGTAATACTGAGTATAAAACAAAATCTATTTCATTTGAATTTGACTGTGGACTCACAGCAAGTGTGACCATTCAACAGGGTATGCTTACTCTTCCATGGAACCTGGTCCCACCCCTGGATTTCCAGACGTCCGTTTTTGTCCAACATTCACCAGATTTGTGTATGCATCTTGGACATCTTGAAGATTTATACTTTGGTGTCTGAGATTTTTATATCTATATAGGCCTCATTGTTAAATATGTAATACGTGTATATATGGAGACACATGCTATTGAATAGATAGGCATGCTATTTTTTGCAATGTTAAAACTTAGATATAAGAGAGGCTTAGATATATAAATGTTATGATGTATTCACCTACGTGATTTGGAATGTAAATAACATATTTTATATGTGAAGACATTTCCTTGTACTAAAGAGATGAATACATATTTAAAAGGGCAATTAAGTCATTAATTAAACAATACATGATTCTAATAGCCATCGTTTAAAGAGGAAAATCGAAAAATATGTAATGGATTGGTAAACAAAGGAGTTTTAAGACCATGAGATATAATTAGTTACTGAATAACAGTCGTTAAATGGGATAAGTATTTATACATTTGAAACTCATGCATTAAACATTATATCAGGAAAGCCAAAATAAATTAGCTTCACATTTAATTACAGTTAACTTGTTGAACACGGCGCTATAATTTACATATATTTTTGAAATGTTTCTATCTTTTATTCAAATATTTATTTTTTACTCATGTCAACAGCGAACATATTTAAATCATTTTATGTTTATATATTTTCAACTTAGTTCCTCTTTCACTCTTTATATCTAATTATCTACTTTTATCTGCATTTATTTTATCTATTCCGCCCGCGCGCATCTGTGTGTGTGTGTGTGTGTGTGTGTGTATGTAAATAAATATATGTGTGTATGTATATATGTATGCGTGTATGTGCGTATGTGTGTGCACATGTGTATGTATGTGTGTATATTATATGTGTGTGTGTGTGTGTTTGTATGACGATCATCGCATGATTATAATGTCCAGACAGCTTGTTATTAAGATAATCAGTCATGTATATGTTTTATGTTGCTCTAATTCACATACGATTCATTCGTTGACCTAGATTAACAGAACGTATATGCACTGTAAACATTATAAAGATATATATAACGGAGTGAAAACCAAACATTGAACAGCTTAATAATATGTTTTACGGAAAGGAACATACGATATTTAGAGATTAATTAAATAGAAAAAAAAGATAATTTTTAATACTAAATTAATACTAAGATGGTAATTATGATTGCTATCGATGATTATTTTAAAAAATATATATATTTATATCTTTTTTTATTCATTTATGTTATTAAAATAAAAAAATAAAAGTGATGGCAATACCTCCTCAGAGCCTCCAAACATTCCTAACTAGCTGTGAGGATGGCTCTGATTGCAAAAAATGAATATATATATATATATTGATATATTGTGATATTTATAAACAATCGTATGGAAACATAATTCATGTTTGAAGCTATTACATGATTTGTTTTGAAATGTTTTAAAACTGAACTTTGGAACGCATGTATTCCGTTTAGATTCTGTTTTAGTGCATATATGTATATTTATGTCTTAAATAAAATGCGTTATATATATTTTGTTACTGCATTAATTCTTACATTTTATGTAATTATGTAAAAATATGTGTAAACAAACATTTTTGTGGGTTTTTTGTTGTTGTTATTTTCATATCTAGGTTAGATTTTATACACTATGAAATCACAAATACCAACAGTATTAATATTCAGGATGTCCAGGATTCAAAATACAAACTCTTGAATATTGGACAAACACAGGCCTCTGGAATTCTAGAAGTGGATCAGGTGCCAGCGGGGTTACTAATCAATTTCCTATTATGTTTCATCTTCAATATTCACCTGAACAATGTATAATACATACTGGAAATGCTCGCTCCCGTTTAATTTTCGCTACTAGATGAAAGCGAACGTGTCAAATTAAACAATTAAAGTATAGTCATACATACAACCCACTATACTATGGTGTTTTTAAGGGGAATGTAAGATGGAATCAGGTGCCATGGAAGAGTAAGTATCCCCTGTGGAACAGTTACACTCGCCACGAGTCGAGTCGACAGTCAAAGCCAAATGAAAGAAGTGAGGACTAAAGCCAGGTCACAGTTGGTGTAGACGAATAAGCAAATGCTTTCAAACAGGTAATTAAACATTTCGTTTAGTGAAACCGAGTAACAAGGCCATTTTTCCCACCATAAAATTTGTGGAACTTTGAGATCAATCGCAATCCTAGATATTCCTGTGACAAGAACTTCTGCATAAATAGTTTGCCTCTGTGTAGGAAATAGAAGTGATTGCTGGATATTACTACTTTAATGTGGAAAATTGACGACAGGAAAGTTGAATTCGGCGCGTTTGTCATATGACTTGGTTGTTAATTTCGCGTCTGTGTGTATATTAAGTATAATATTCATTTTGGAAACACGTGTGCTTCATTATGTTGTTTCTTTAATCTATAATTCTTTGGGATATACTGGATTGCATAAAAATTTTCATTCTTAATTGACAAAACGTCGTCGATATATCTAAATGAAAAAAAAATGACTCCGATGTATCTGAAGAAGTCTGCTTGTATGGATAAAGGAAAAGGTCAGTCAATAAAGGGGCATAATTGGTTTTCATTGGTATGCAGTCTGCTGGAAGATATGGTCAAATATATTGTCTATTAGAAATTCAAGCATTTTTTATATCAACTTCAGTGCATTTCTGTTTTGGATGAAATAAGTATCAAGATAACCAAATATTAGACATTTAAATTTCTGGTTACCACTTATAGTGCAAAACAATTGTCGATAATGCCAAAAAAACTCTCTAGTAATTTCCCCATGCGATATTATTGTGTAAAGAGTAGAAATATTGTATGTTTTGATACTATGACTTTGGGGAAGTAGTATGGCTTTATATTTCCTAAAGGCTGTTTAGAAGTTTTAATTATTCATATCTGATTTACAGCGCTTCGGAAATAAGGAACTATACAGTATTGCTGATGTTTCAACTACGCGGCTGTAAGTAATTATGTAAGGAGTAAAGATAAAGGTTTGGTGAAACATTTGCTTGACACTACTTTGTACCTCTGATTACATGGGCCGGGTTTTGTGAAGTTTAGGTATCCAATTTAAATACGGAAGCCCAAAATCAGTATCGGCTGCTGGTACAATAAAAGAGCGTAATACTGACACATAAGCTTTTTCAGAATGTAAGTATTCAATGTAATAATCAATTGTTATGCGCAGAAATTTGCCATTTAACTTTAATTTCTCTGCAATGACATCATTTTCAACAAGCCAACCCCCCAAAAATCGCAAGACGGCTAACATATGTCAAATAAACATATTTATGATCCAATTTTGTTTTATCAAACAATTACCTCCAATATCAGATTTTAACTGTTTACTTAAATGCTGTCTTTAAATCTTCAAGAAAAATACAGTGAAATTGATGAATTAAACATCAATCACTTGGGTCGTCTGATGAGTCAGTTTAATGTCTGACATAGTGCATTGTATGCCGTCGCGACCAACAAGTGTGTCGAAAGTCTACGTGACCACTTGCACTTTGCTTATCTATCTATAATATGCCTCACGGCCAATTACATACACACATTGAGAGAACGTAAGTTATACTTGAGAATGGGATGGGTAATAGTTATTTTAGATCGGTTTTGTGTACTACCTAAGGAAACTATGGCATAAGATGTGTTATATAGGGCGAATTTGTTCTACAGAAACTGGTTTTAGTTATGAACCAGTTTTGTAAACTTTCCATTTGTTACATAAACCGGATATAAACTGGCTCTGAACTAAAAATGGTTTTTCATTTGTTTTATCCTAATCGTAAACTAGTTTATCAAACCAGTCAAACTGCATCCTGGGGTGGTTTAATAGGTTTATGCAAGTTTGTTGCTACAACAATATGGCAGCGAAAAACATGGACCAGGACTAGTATCAGATACCTTTTATGCGTCTTCTGTACATTTCATGTACTAAAGCAGAAAACTGTTCTCATAATGACAGAGAGACGTTTTACAATATTAAAACGGTGAACTGATGAATTAAATCTCCAAATTGATCAGCTTTTGATTTCAATTTGTTCATCATGTTTTCACGTTGTTTAACATGGTAATTACCATAAAGCAATTTTTGCTTTTTTTCATATTAACACCTAGCAATTCAAAAAGTGGAGACATCATAACCTGGGTTAATAAATATTGCAATAAGATTTATACTCATTTTTGTATAATTGTTAAGCCTAATTATTTTCCCCTTTATTTCTACATCTCATATAAAAAGAGCGACTGTTTACTTTTTTCTGTAGGCCTACCTCATTTTGGTATTTTATTAAATAATTCATTGTTTAGCCATAGGGAACCAGTTTTAGTTTCATAAATGGTTTGCAAATTAGTTGTGAACCATAAACCAAAACCGAAACTAATTTATTTGCAACAAATTCGCCCATAGTCCGATCCAAATTACTTGGCGGGGCGGAGTAACATTTTGATTATCATACAGATAGTTCTAATCACTTTTCGGTGATTACAATCTTCATGGGAAAAATGTTTTACTCACAATGTATACTTGGTGATAAGTAGGAACGATTTCTCTTACAAATGTAATTTTAATGTTATGTTTTGTTACCTAAAATTTGAACTCGTCCAGGCCAAGAAAGAGATCGCGAGATACCACTCGCTAGGTTATATTGTGTGTACTAGATCCATACCTTACGAAAAGTTCGTATCAAAAGTGTCATGTCAACAAAATTATTTAATTCAATTCAAAACGCCAAAATACTATTAATGAATTCGATCTAGCATTTCTTCAGTTTAACCTAGTTTATCCGAAAGTCACATTAGCTGGAGAGAAAAAAAACTAGATTTAATTACGAAAATATTGGTTGAACGTTGACCTCACAGAGAGGGTGATTCATGAAGGGGCATGAAAAATGACAATTATGTTGGTAATATCTAAGGAAGAGGCCAATAAATGTCCTATTAGATTGTAAACTATTTTCAAAAGACAGGAAAAATAAATACTGCTATACACTATGTTTTTTCCGTATATATATTCTATAGTAAATTTGCTTTGAAATATATACATACACTAAAACCAGGTACGACAGTGGCTACCCCTTTGAAATGAATAACAATAATTCCCCGTTTTCTCACCGTTGCGACTCTAAACGGATTACCATATATATCCACTCGCAAAACATTCATAGTAGTATAAGTCGGCAGTATATCTTGAACAATTCAATTCACATATAATATTTCTAAGTACCGGTACGGTTAATAATCTTTCTAACCGATAGTTACGACTTTTTTCCCGGATTTTTTTTTGTAAGCATATAGAAATGACATTTGACAACAAAAAATGCTCTTTATCCGACTTCGCGGTTATTTAGCTGGGGAAACTTTCGAGACGAGATGACTGAATTCATACTTATCAAACAGAATTTCTTTCGATTAAACGGTTGAAAAACTTAGCGGTGGTGATTTGACATTTGACCCCATAACAGCATAAAGCGTAACAGCAAACGCCTGTCGTACGACGTTCGTCAAGGTTCCATAGTACATACACGCTTTTTTGGAACAGTAAACCTACGAGGGGTATGCTTATAGCCTAACTGAGTGACTGTTGTAAATAAGTATCGGCAAAGTAAATTTTGAAATAAAGAAGAAGACATGGATTTCTTTCTTTCACTTATATGTAATCTACATTTTAAAAATATTCAACAAAGAGGACGACTATTTGAAACGGGTAGGCAACTTTTGTCTAGTCAGATTAAGGTCAAGACCTACCGATTTTTGTTTTCACACTTTCGAGTAATTCAGCAGTCTATTTCTCCTTCTTAATTCACTGTTCTATATACAATGTACATACATATATCAATGCTAATTAATAAAATAATACCCACTGTCATAATATGTGTAGAAATTAAAATATAGAATTTTTTGAATTGTTCATACATGAATATCTATAGATATAACCAGGTGAAAACTGTTGTTATGGTGACAAAAAATATATTTATATTTCATTGAATGTAAACGAGATGTGATTCTATGTTTTGTCGAAGTAGATGCGTTTTTGTTAAATCCCTGCTCCTTTAATGCGTAAGGATTAGCTGTGATCAGAATTATCATCACTGAAAAACTAAATTTTTGTTGCTATGGAAACACGAACAAATCCCACCTGCTTTTTATTTATTCATAAAGAACACAGGTAACACTATCGCAGTATGTATACATTTAATTTGCTCACCGTTTCAAATTTCTGTAAATTTGATTAAAAAATAAATAATTTTTGAAAAATACATATATATTCCAAAAGTTGGGTTTTTCCTTATTACAGACGTGTCTCATAAACTCGAGTTTATATATATATATATATATATTCATTTTTTTAAGAACAGACCTTAATATTTAGGGGTGCATTATGTTTTTATGGAGTATTAATCATTTTAGCAGACAATTTCTGACTTTAAATATAGATATTTGCACAAACACACCATTTCAGAGGGGGAAATATGCGACATTGGTTTCAATGGTTTTCACACACACACACACACACACACACATACACACATACACACACAGAGATACATACATATATATATATATATATATATATATATGTGATAACATGTCAAGGTAGCATTAATGTACCAGCTTCATTAGATATTTCGAACATGGGGGTCCAAGGGTTTTTAAGGCTCTCGCATGTTTAATTATGCAACATTGTGTTGCTTGAACCTCCTCATTCAAATAAACATGAAGGACAAATGGAAATCTGAACATCTGTACGGATATTTTCGGTCCGAACTAATTAAACATAGTTATAATTATGAATTTGGTAAGTTGATGATTTTGATTGAACTATACTGGAACGGTACGTATTATCGGACGGTACCTATTGTAAGACACTTTCTTGCTGCATTTGAATGAACAAAATTTTTCGAGCTTTTATGAATACATCACTTGCTTTAAAACAATAAAGATACATGTTACAAAAAATTCCCGTACAACAGTGGAATCACTCATCTTTCTATCTTACTTTCAGACATTTCTTCTCACAAACATAAGGGCAAATGACCTCACTTGCTAATCATAAATACATATGCCGTCCGATTACGGTATTCAGGTTGACTATTTTTTTTAAAATGGGCTGTATTCACCGTTTATCTCGTAATTTCTATCAAAACTTGTTAGATTATACTGCATCTAATGGCAACCTATTGTGATACAAACATTCATAGTAATGTGATGATAAGTTGAACTTAAGATATTCGCTAAAAATCTCGGTCTACGTCCAATGACAAGTACCGTACCAGTATGCATGTTACTATACTTGTTTTCACTTATTAAGTCTTTTGTATAAAAGCGCAGTTATGTGCCATCTAGTGATGTTTGTTAGATTTTATACTCAAACATCGCATATATTTGTTTGTTTGTTTGCTGTTGTTGTTTACCGTCGCCACTCAAGAATCTTTCACTCTCATTGAGACGTCACCAAATGCCGGTGAAGGGCTTCAAATTTTGGTCTATGCTCGGCTCATTGAGCATTGAGGCTTCTTTAACGTACCGCAACCTACTTTGACTCGGGACCTCGGCTTTTACTGTATCATTCGAAAGACAGGACACCAACCTGTCGCCGGCTGGACTCGAAATCACGACCTCATGATCAAGAGTCAAGCGCGCTACCGACTGAGCTAGGCCGGTTCAATATCGTATATTGACAATCGGGCATACCACATTTTACAGAAATCATGAGAAAAAGTTTCGAAAGATATAACATGTTGTTTGGAGCCCCTGCGAGTATCAATAGCTTTTCACAAATTTGAAGAAAACATCATTGTGATAGCTATTGCGTGCGGAATTTTAATTGAAATTGGCAATTGGTTCTTGAGAAGTCAAATTGAGAAACTTGTGACGAAAACAATGATATTTCCGTTTATCAGACCTTTAAACTTTATTACGACGAACCGTAGTAATTCCAAAGCGGTTTTTATACGACCCTGGATGTGCCACTAAACCTTGGTAGACCAATATATTTGTGCACAACGAGTCTCAGTTTGAGTCAATAACGCTTTTACGCTTTCTGTGTCGGGTGGAATGGCCCCTAGTTATTCGACTGTGAACATACAGTCGCACACAATGTATATGCATGTATACAATGAACGAAATTGTGGATATTGACTGTAAAATCATGTGTAAAAATCCTAAAATAAATATGATTACATGTGAGCTATAAATGCTGCTGTTTTGAGTTTAAATTAAAATAATTTGTAATAAAACAATTTCCTTGTCTATCTCTTTCTTTGTTTTTGTTCCATAGGAATCGTTGATTAAACAATTTTAACAAGAAAAAGTAATCAATATTTTATTACATTTCTGTGAACAACGGAATACGGAATCTTCTGAAAACACGCATCTGTAAAAAAGAAAACAACCCGTTACATCATGTAAATAATTCTATATCATATATATTAGAATGGTTGTCTCAAATCATTGTCCGTTAAAACTATTTCGCAAGACAAATGCAGTGCAAATAGAGAAACATGATTTGTTAACTCATTCACCCCTAAAGACACATTTGGACTGCTCCAAGTCATTGACTTACAGAAGAGTCCATTGATTTTTCAGGGGTTGATTTGTTAAGTTTCGAAAACACTCCATCAAATACATCATACAAAGGTTAGCTTTGCTTCCTCGTCAACAAGACGTGTTTTAACAAGAACATTGTAATATATAAATTATTCACATGATTTATAATGATTAAGCAATTCCCTTGACCAGTCATACATATCTGTGGGTGTTGATTGAAGAACTGACTGACGAATCAGCGATCTTATGAGGAAATACATTGGTATATATTATTATATTTTAATGATGTTTTACGCCACATTCAACTATTTGTTTTTCAGTTATATGATGGCGGTCACATTTTAACTGTGAAGGAGAGAAATCAGTTACAAAATTTCCGGGATAAGACCATATGACTGCCGCAAGTAAACTAGAAAACCTTCGCACGAATATCAGCGGGGCTCGAACCTACACTGACCAGAAGTGAGAAACTTCATGGTTCAAAAGCTTGGTGCTTTAACCACATGTACTCGGCCACGGAGGTCCTTGTATGTTTATCTTCATCTGTATGGTGGGGTATTGGATGTAAGGGAAATGAAAAACATAATATATAGGTGGTAACCACAATCCAAAGAAAATAAAGAAAATAATGATTACAAGTTTTACGTTATTTAAAATATCAGTTAATGCTGGATAACCAATACCATATCTGATCTTACTTAACATCTGTTTTGAATTGCTGATGTTTTCGAACTCAACTGATGAAGTCAAAAGCGACTGTCTTAAGCTTTTGGGGGTTTTTTTTGTCATTATTTTTTTGGGAAAAACTTAACATTTGGTATTATCTTTATAATATTTTTAATCATTGGATCGTTGCCACTGTTGGTCGCCTGTTTGAGTCCTCGAGGAAATACATAATCCCGGTACTTGGTATTTCGGTACCAGTTGAAATATACCAGTATATATAAGATACCAGTATCGTATACTAAGGTAATATTTCGAATGCATAGCTATATCTATATCTTCAACATTTGTTTTTCCCCTTATTTCTTATAAATCTAATATTTCTAATGTAGTATATGTGTAAAAATATACATACCTTCAACAAACCTACTCAAATACATCCCACTTCAGGTAAACAAATTTGATTCTGAGGACAGGGACCCTGAAATGACATACGTGACATTTACATACTTCGTCTATTATCAATAATTGATTTCGAAGTTATAAAACCAGATTTCAATGACTTTTTTCATACATATGAAATTAAAAAAAAAATATCAGATTTATTAATATCCAATAAGTTTAGGAGACAACATACAAATGGGTAAATACAGAACTCTAGAAATTTAGAAGTGGGATCAAGTGCCATGAAGGAGTAAGCATGCCCTGTTGACTGTCATACTCAGCGCGAGTAGACAGTCAAATTCAAATGGAACGAGGCCTAACTGAAACAGCAAGCTGTTTCGAAAAAGTCTCCCAAACCTAGACTCCCCTACTTCCATGTAACCAAGTTCTACTAGTGAATACCAAACTTTAATGCAATAGAACTCTTTGTGTTGACATGGGTATTAAGAAAATATATGGTTTAGGGGTGGGGATCTAATTGGTTTATGAGATAAATGAACATTTCTCAAATGAGGGTGCGTGGAATGACCCCGGGGACCCCAACCTACCATCATTAACTTTGTCTTTTCATGGGTAATACGAAAATATATGGTTTAGGGGTGGGGATCTAAACGGTTTATGAGATAAATGAACATTTCTCAAATGAGGGGGCAGGGAATGACCCTGGGGACCCCCAACTACGACCATGAAATTGGTCTCATCACAAGGAATAAGTAAATATATGGTTTAGGGGTGGGGATCTCAACGGTATTTCAGATAAATGAACATTTCTCAAATGAGGGGGCAGGGAATGACCCAGGGGACCCCCCCAACTACGACCATGAAATTGGTCTCATCACAAGTAATAAGAAAATATAAGGTTTAGGGGTGGGGATCTCAACGGTATTTCAGATAAATGAACATTTCTCAAATAAGGGGGCAGGGAATGACCCCGGGGATCCCCAACTACCACCATGAAATTTGCCTTGTCATAAGTAATAAGAAAATAATTGGTTAAGGGTGGGGATCTCAAAGACTTTTGAAATAATCGAACATTTCTCAAAGGAGGGGGCAGTCAAGACCCCCGGGGACCCAGGGCTGCAATTAAAAAATGAAACACTGAGTGCACAACTAGACATGGAGATCTAACATCCCTCCAAGTTTCGTAAAGTTACGACTTACGGTTTTCGAGAAACGCTGCGGACAAGTTCACGGTCGGAAGAAAGAATAATAATAATAATAATAATAATAATAATAATAAGAACGAGGTATAATTGAAACAGCCAGCTGTTTCGAAAAAGTCTCCCAAACGAAACCCCCAAATCTCTTTGTAACCAAGTGCTACTAGTGAATACTGTTTCCTTAGCCTATCATCATAAACTGTCTTTGTCTCATCACAGGTAATAAGAAAATATATGGTTTAAGGGTGGAGATCTCAATGGTATTTCAGATAAATGAACATTTCTCAAATGAGGGGGGGGGGGCTGGGAATGACCCGGGGACCCCCAACTACGACCATGAAATTGGTCGGTTTTTCAGATAAATGAACATTTCTCAAATGAGGGGGGGGCAGTGAATGACCCCGGGGACCCCCCAACTACTACCATGAAATTGGTCTCATCACAAGTAATAAGAAAATATATGGTTCAGGGGTGGGGATCTCAACGGTATTTCAGATAAATGAACATTTCTCAAAATAAGGGGGGGCAGGGAATGACCCCGGGGACCCCCAACTACGACCATGAAATTGGTCTCATCACATGTAATAAGAAAATATATGGTTTAGGGGTCGGGATCTCAACGGTATTTCAGATAAATGAACATTTTTCAAATGAGGGGGCAGGGAATGACCCCGGGGACCCCGCCAACTACGACCATGAAATTGGTCTCATCACAAGTAATAAGAAAATATATGGTTTAGGGATGGGGATCTCAACGGTATTTCAGATAAATGAACATTTCTCAATTGAGGGGCAGGGAATGACCCCGGGGAAATTAAAACACTGATTGCACATCTAGACATGGAGATCTAACATCCCTCCAAGTTTCATAAAGTTACGACCAACGGTTTTCGAGAAACGCTTCGAACAAAATCTGGTAACATTTTTCAAATGAGGGGGCAGGGAATGACCCCGGGGAAATTGAAACACTGACTGCACATCTAGACATGGAGATCTAACATCCCTTCAAGTTTCATAAAGTTACGACCAACGGTTTTCGAGAAACGCTTCGGACAAGATCTGGCAAGAAAGAAAAATAATAATAATAATAATAATAATAATAATAATAATAATGAAACAGCCAGCTGTTTCGAAAAAGTCTCCCAAACAAAACCCCCATATCTCTTTGTAACCAAGTGCTACTAGTGAATACTGTTTAATCCCGGGGAAATTAAAACACTGACTGCACATACAGACATGGAGATCTAACATTTCAGATAAATGAACATTTCTCTAATGAGGGGGCAGGGAATGACCCCGGGGACCCCCCCAACTACGACCATGAAATTGGTCTCATCACAAGTAATAAGTAAATATATGGTTTAGGGGTGGGGATCTCAACGGTATTTCAGATAAATGAACATTTCTCAAATGAGGGGGCAGGGAATGACCCCGGGGACCCCCCAACTACGACCATGAAATTGGTCTCATCACAGGTAATAAGAAAATATATGGTTTATGGGTGGGGATCTCAACGGTATTTCAGATAAATGAACATTTCTCAAATGAGGGGGCAGGGAATGACCCCGGGGACCCCCCAACTACGACCATGAAATTGGTCTCATCACAAGTAATAAGAAAATATAAGGTTTAGGGGTGGGGATCTCAACGGTATTTCAGATAAATGAACATTTCTCAAATGAGGGGGCAGGGAATGACCCCGGGGAAATTGAAACACTGGTTGCACATCTAGACATGGAGATCTAACATCCCTCCAAGTTTCATAAAGTTACGACCAACGGTTTTCGAGAAACGCTTTGGACAAGATCTGGGAACATTTCTCAAATGAGGGGCCAGGGAATGACCCCGGGGAAATTGAAACACTGACTGCACATCTAGACATGGAGGTCTAACATCCCTCCAAGTTTCATAAAGTTACGACCAACGGTTTTCGAGAAACGCTTCGGACAAGATCTGGCAAGAAAGAAAAATAATAATAATAATAATAATAATAATAATAATAATAATAATAATAATAATAAGAAACGGTGTAAAAACAAGAAGTCTACCAAACTTCGTTTGGGAGACTTAATAACGAGGTATAATTGAAACAGCCAGCTGTTTCGAAAAAGTCTCCCAAACGAAACCCCCAAATCTCTTTGTAACCAAGTACTACTAGTGAATACTGTTTCCTTAGCCTATCATCATAAACTATCTTTGTCTCATCACAGGTAATAAGAAAATATATGGTTTAGGGGTGGGGATCTCAACGGTATTTGAGATAAATGAACATTTTTTTTAAATGAGGGGGCAGGGAATGACCCCGGGGACCACCCAACTACGACCATGAAATTGGTCTCATCACAAGTAATAAGAAAATATATGGTTTAGGGGTGGGGATCTCAACGGTATTTCAGATAAATGAACATATTTCAAATGAGGGGGCAGGGAATGACCCGGGGACCCCCCAACTTCGACCATGAAATTGGTCTCATCACAGGTAATAAGAAAATATATGGTTTAGGGGTGGGGATCTCAACGGTATTTCAGATAAATGAACATTTCTCAAATGAGGGGGCAGGGAATGACCCCGGGGAAATTGAAACACTGATTGCACATCTAGACATAGAGATCTAACATCCCTCTAAGTTTCATAAAGTTACGACCAACAGTTTTCGAGAAACGCTTCGAACAAGATCTGGGAACAATTTTCAAATGAGGGGGCAGGGAATGACCCCGGGGAAATTGAAACACTGACTGCACATCTAGATATGGAGATCTAACATTCCTCCAAGTTTCATAAAGTTACAACCAACGGTTTTCGAGAAACGCTTCGGACAAGATCTGGCAAGAAAGAAAAATAATAATAATAATAATAATAATAATAATAATAATAATAATAAGAAACGGTGTAAAAACAATAAGTCTACACAAACTTCGTTTGGTAGACTTAATAAGAAACGGTGTAAAAACAATAAGTCTACACAAACTTCGTTTGGGAGACTTAATAATAATAAGAAACACAGCAAAATCAATAAGTCTCCAAACTTTGTTTGGGAGACTTAATAATTTTGGAATAAAACCTCGTGACAATT
This sequence comes from Atrina japonica, assembly GCA_030159075.1. Taxonomy (NCBI): domain Eukaryota; kingdom Metazoa; phylum Mollusca; class Bivalvia; order Pterioida; family Pinnidae; genus Atrina; species Atrina japonica. The sequence continues at coordinate 1,424,488 of BROG01000079.1, forward strand.
GGTACAGACGACACAACAATTACTGTCGAACAGGTAACGCAATATCTCATTGAGTGACGCATAGTAATTGCCAACAGGACCATTACACCACGTTGAAATTAAATGCGATTTCTGATATCACAGTGGCAACAAACATCATTAAGTAGTTTGCCTCTGCAGACGAAATGTTCATTTGTTGAACAGGACGGCATACAGCGTCACCTGCGGGATTTAAGCACCTGTATCATATGCAGACGATCGATTTTTACTTAGATGATTGGAAAACCCAAATCAGCACTTTTGTCATATAGCCAGTTTGTTACTTTTTCTGTCTATGGCAAGTAACATATCCAGGTAGGAAGCGTTTGTGCTTGAGTATGTGGTGTCTTGACATACGTATGAAAATTATCATTATTAATTGACAAAACGTTGTCGATATGTCTAATAGTCAAATTAAAAGACACACTAACTATTTCCTGGTTTGACTCAGAGGCTTCTGAATGATGTCTGCGTCATATGAGTAAAAGAACAGGGCAGCCAATAAGGGGTCGCAATTCTTTCCTATGGGAATGCCGACAGTTTAAAGGATCGAATAAAACCAATGAAATACCTCATTTATGTGCATCAAATTCAGTCATTTAAGCAGTAAAGTGATTATACTGGTTTAACAATACTCTGAAATAGCCGCGACTCACAGATTCAAACGGTATTCAGATAATTTGCTTTATGTTAACCGACCGTGAAGTTTCGTCCCTTTCAACCTCATAACGATGAAAAAATGATAAGGCGTCATACATCAATTTTCTCAATTCATGTTTTGAGTGCTATTCGACGCGCTTGAAGTTATTTAGGTCAAAATCATACTTCAGTGTAGATGTATGTTATCAAATATTAATTGCCCAGTAATGTGGGAGATATGAAGATTTGTTCAAACCAGAAAATTCAGGCTGGACGAGGACAAAGCCAAAGGGCAACATAGTTTTCTGGGTTGAACACTTTTTTATATCATTCTAACTACTAGGTGCTCTTTATTACACAAAAATAAAAATATTATTGGTATTGGATATTACATAATACAATTTCTTTTTAAACAAATCGAAAGGCAATTGAAAATTTAGACGGAAAATGACTTCGAAATGAATTGTTTATTATTTACGCATTGTAATTCAATCTAAATTTTGTATACATGAATGATGAATCTGATGGAGAAAAAGAGACATCAGAAGGGGGCGGTATTTGACACTTTTATCCAAGGAGATATGGTGCTTTCTCCAAATGAACACATGATTCCAAAAACCAATTACTTTACCCGTTTCAGCAAATTATGAATATGAGGTATAGTAGAAGTAATTATCTGTCATAATTTTTACATGATTAAAAGAAATTAAAACACTAAAAATAGCTGAATCGCTTGTTACTCGACATTTTTACCGGATTTGTATCTATATCCTGGACATTCTATTGATTTATACTTGATCTGAGATTTTTTATATTTGCAAAGTTTTATAAAGAACCAATGAAAGATCTTTTACGCACTCCTTTTTTATCATTTAGAGCTAAAACAAAATGTGTTATGATGACAAATAATAATAATAATAATAACAATAATAATAATAACAATAATAACAATAATAAAAATAGTAATAATAATAATAATAATAATAATAATAATAACAATAATAATAATAACAATAATAATAATAATAATAATAATAAAAATAATAATAATAATAATAATAATAATAATAATAATAATAACAATAACAATAATAATAATAATAATAATAATAATAATGATAATAATAAATAAATGAATAAATAAAAATAGGAAAAACATCATAATGACTATGGCCTATGCAAGTGTACCTTAAAATTGATGTATCCAGTGTATACAGTTTTGTCAAACAAGATACAGCTATTTTCAACTAGAGCGTGCAGTTATTGCTTTATGTTTCATTTATCACAAGATCGATAATTCTGCCTATTTCTGAAAAATATATCATTTTCACCGAGAAAATCCAGTATATTTTATTATTCAGGCAAGCGTTTAGCTCAGTTTAAAATCGAGGATTTTTTAACATTCTAAAATCTATTTGTTATTTCTGTCGTTGTTCACATTTTCGAAAATGATACATCGCATTTTCTGTAAATACTAAGATAAACGTCAAATTTCCCGATTACCTTAAACTATGACGGGGTAATCTACATATGCATTACGGGAGGGAGGTCTCACAACTTTAATATGACATTCAAACAAATTACTGATTTGAAGTTGCTTTTTGAATACTGTACTCGTTGTAATATTCAAGTCTTTCTTTCCTTTGGTACAATCACGGTTTGCTGATTTCGTGAATTAGGAGTTACATAAAGAATTAATTTAAATGCGTGCACTATACATGTATTTACGTCTCATCTGCAAAATAGCAATTTCTTATTTTCAACTTACACAAGCTGAGTTCATTCCACCTAGTACCATCGAATTAAATGTACCTCCTCCTGTTCCTCCTCCTCCTCCTCCTCCTACGATGCTCCCAAACCCACTTTCCAATCCTTAAAAATCAATCACAATCCCTAATGATGCAATATAATCACAGAAATTATCTTTACAGTAAATGTAAATTTGAAAATGCATATTATCCTTTGTATCTAAGATATTCATTTGTAAAGTAGGTACTTTCTATACGGATTTGGTAATACACTTAGATTTATTATTTGACCTTGTATTAAACTACATTTTCTTACAGATATTAAATTCGAGCTCAACTGATGTTGTCTTATTGAAAGAAACGATCGTTTTGAGCATATATATATATATATATATATATATATATATATATATATATATATATATATATATATATATATATATATATATATATATATATATATATATATATATATATTATATATATATATATATGGTTGCTTAATATGTAACATTAATTATTATTCCAAACATAGCAGTTTAAAAGTACGATTTTAAGACACGGGCAAACGTATCACTGCCAAGAAAATTTATTTAATTGAGTAAGAATGTGATGGTTTGAAAAAGAAAGATTTTCTTGTTTTCAAAGTATTATCATCATCTCACCTATTCCTCCACCTATTCTTCCTACTCTTTTTCTTCCTCCTCCTCCTATTTCCTCCCAAACCCACTCCTCCTTAAAAATCCTCCAATCCCTAATGATGCTATAATATTATCTTTACCTAATGTCCACTTTTCCAATCCTTTGTAAATCAATCACAATCCCTATGATTTGGTGCAATATAATTTCACAGAAACTTATCTTTACAGTAAATTCGAGTAAATGTTGTCTTTGAAACGATCGTTTTGAGCATATATATTATCCTATATGTATCTATAGATATATATATTTGTAAAGTAGGCTTAATATGTACATTAATTATTATTCCAAACTATACGATTTGGCAAAATACAAGAAAATTTATTTAATTTATTGATGGTTTGAAAAAGAAAGACCTTGTTTTTGTATTAAACTACATTTTCTTACTCTTCTTCTTCCTCCTCCCCCTCCTCCTCCTCCTAGATGCTCCCAAACCCACTTAAATTCGAGCTCAATGATGCAATATAATCACAGAAATTGTCTTTAGTAAATGTAAAGAAAACATATCGTTTTGAGCATAAATATACTTTCTATACGGATATACTTAGATTTATATTTATCGTATTAAAATATTTTCTTACAGATATAAATCGATATGATCTTATGAAAGAAACGATCGTTATGAGCATATATATATATATATATATATATATATATATATATATATATATATATATATATATATATATATATATATATATATATATATATATATATATATGGTTGCTTAATATGTACCATTAATTATTATTCCAAACATAGCAGTTTAAAAAAGTACGATTTTAAGACACGGGCAAACGTATCACTGCCAAGAAAATTTATTTAATTGAGTAAGAATGTGATGGTTTGAAAAAGAAAGATTTTCTTGTTTTCAAAGTATTATCATCATCTCACCTATTCCTCCACCTATTCTTCCTACTCTTCTTCTTCTTCCTCCTCCTCCTCCTCCTATCATATTCCCAATTCCAAAGCCACTAACCATACCTAGAAAATCAATCACCGTTCTTAATTATGCAAAATATTCACAGAAATTACCTTTATAGAAAACATTTCATCATATCACACGTCTACAAAAGTGAAAGGCAAATGAAGTGATGTGTACCATATATATATATATATATATATATATATATATATATATATATATATATATATATATATATATATATATATATATATATATATATATGCTTATACTAATTCGTAATAAGCTTGTATCGTACCTCCATCAAGATTATGTTTCTTTAAACTACCTCTGCCTCGCGAGAGTGGGCAAAACTAACACTAACTAACTATCTTACATACTAAATAGACGTACTTGTTAAACGGTAACTAGTTTTAGTCCTTCTCTACAGAAACTATTCCTTTATAATCTTCCTCTTCCTTCCTCTTGCTTCGTCCTAAAACACCTTTACTAAGGACTACCTCTACCAAACCTACATCTTCATAACCTATCATTACCATATCTGGATCCCCTACTTTCACCCATATAACTTTTACATGACCTACCCCTACCAAAAAACTTCTACATGACCTACCCTTACCAAGATAACTTCTACATGACCTACCCCTACCAAGATAATTCTACATGACCTACCCCTACTAAAATAACTTCTACATGACTTACCCCTACCAAGATAAATTCTACATGACCTACCCCTACCAAGATAACTCCTACATGACCTACCCCTACTAAAATAACTTCTACATGACCTACCCCTACCATGATAACTTCTACATGACCTACCCCTACCAAGATAACTTCTACATGAACTACCCCTACCACGATAACTTCTACATGACCTTCCCCTACCAAGATAACTTCTACATGACCTACCCCTACCAAGATAACTTCTACATGACCTACCCCTACCAAGATAATTCTACATGACCTACCCCTACTAAAATAACTTCTACATGACTTACCCCTACCAAGATAAATTCTACATGACCTACCCCTACCAAGATAACTTCTACATGACCTACCCCTACTAAAATAACTTCTACATGACCTACCCCTACCATGATAACTTCTACATGACCTACCCCTACCATGATAACTTCTACATGACCTACCCCTACCACGATAACTTCTACATGACCTACCCCTACCACGATAACTTCTACATGACCTTCCCCTACCAAGATAACTTCTACATGACTTACCCCTACAAAGATAACTATTACCCTGTACCAGATTGCTTCTCCTTGACCTATTTATACCAATATTACTTCTTCATAGTAGTACATCTACCACAATTTCCACGTTTTACAATAATTGTAGGATAGAACGGCACCAAGACAACCTAAAAAAGCATTGATCGCCAATATGTTCTGTCACTATGTGATAAACACATTATTCGTTTACTGTCCAGACAATCAGGTCATCATATATTTTAAACAATTAACCCATACTAATTTACATACCACTGTCGTCGCTGATTCTGACTTGTTGACATCTATTACCCATGCAAATTTCATTTTGTTGACACTGCATGTCTGATGTCTACAATATAAACAGAATAATTCGTTACCGTATTGGGATATTGGGGTGTCGCTAATATTTAACCACATTGGACATGAAATGGATTTTGTTTTTGGCCAGTTAAAGTTTGGCCATTTATGTTTATATCATGTTTAAATTTGGCCTAACATCAGATATCAGTCTTGTCGTGTCAAACATTCCAGGTGTTTGAAATATCGACATTTATAAAGGCGCCGGTAGAGTATTTAGAATTGGTGCGTCACATAGAACTTAATTGAAATTAACGTCCACACAGCGTTATTTTAAACAACCCTTAATTGTTTATCTATAAAACACTAAACTATTTTAAAAAAAAAACCGGAAGAAACATTGTGTACATATTTTGCACGGTTTAGTTTTGACCATTTTAATAGGGTGACCATTAAACAATGGCCAAAATATCCATTGTGAAGTAAACATTTCGAATAGAATCGTCGTTGTCGTTAAGAAAATATAGAGACAATTTACAAAATGAACTTAAAATTGCGAAATCGTAATGTTATCAACATACGCATTGTGTTTGTAGACCCGTTCTACCAAAAATTGAACCACCTCCTCCTAATGATCCTCCTGGTTGTTCAGTCACCATTCCAAATCCTCCTACAAAATATAAACAAAAGCATTGCCTATACAAATGGGGCAGATTTGTTTTACATCTGATTATTTTAAGTGGCTACAATTTTGATTATCTTAGTTAAAGCGAACCTTATATATTCAGACTACTGTATACAGGGTTATTTTCGTCCCGTGTTATTTTCGCCTTCTACACTTGCAAACGGTTTCGCTTCGTTTTAAATTCGTGCAGACCTGTTACAATTGTAATAGACGAGTTCCGAGTTTTCGTTTCGCTTCATTAAATCCTAAAATTCATCGTTTACGTCACGTGACAACGGACATAGCCTCAATCATGTGAATATATTTTAGTAGTAAATTCCGTGCAGCCTTTTTGCAGTTACGTTTTGGCTTTTAAAACAAATGTTTTCCCCGATAAAAAATGTTTTCGTGAATAATTTTGATTTTGCGTTATAAAGATATAGTAATATATAACTGTGGCCGGTCTAGGAAAAATTCAGTGGGGTTAGAATCGGGGCTGGTGACGTAAAATAAATTATACTTTTTAACATAAGAATTTCATGCAACTGTTATGCAATGCATACCACACCAAAGGCAGACTGAGGATTTAAAGTTGGGGTTCAAATTATTAAGAACATCTAGGGAAAATTTCGGGAAATTTGTTATTAATTTTCCGACTTTTTAGAAGAATTAAAGGTTTTACACCTATTTTATAAAGTTTAGGGAGCCGACTGTCGCCGCGCTAGGACTGTCTGAATTCCTTCCAGGTCATTGTACATAATTTTAAGTTTTGAATTAATTTTGAGGCAATATTACGTACGAGAGTCATACGAGGGTTATATCAGATATTTTGAGTGACCACATACGTGTACACTGTACACGACAAGTGGGCGATATATGTGGAGACGTGGGACAATCGGAAATCGGGTAGTGGGATTAGATGTCACCGAGGAGCATTTTAATTCGTTGATGTCTTTACATTTTTTATGGAGAATTACTGTATAAAAAGTAAAGATCTCGAAGTGTTTTGTTTCTTTTGATTTAGGAAATTATTAGCATCTACATCTGATATACACAACTTCTGTAATTATATAGTATTGCTGAGGTTTTCCCTTTAATCGTTGTCAGTCTCATTCTAAAGGGAATAGATTACACTTTGGCGAAACATTTCTTAGATCATTTTAATGTATCTCTGGTTTATATTGAGTTTTTTGAAATTAAATTAATTATTTGCATATGCATATGGTAGCTCAAAATCAGTACCTATTGTAGGTATATCAAACAAATGCAATACTGATACATTGTTTTAAAGGATTGTCCTTACTTGATTATGGGCTACGTATTAATTTACCAAACTCTTGGCAATGTAACGATTTTAAAGAACATTTGTAGATAATGTGTGTTGCCACATTAATTCAAGAATTAATTTACATTAAGAACGAATGAAGAAGTAGCAACAAATAATCGAAGCTCAAGTCCATTAGCACCCGACGAATTAGATGTGCAATGGTCTCAACATAAAGAACAATTGCGCATCCCAAACGGGATAGGACCAGGTGTCCGGAAGGACTCAAGCGTTCTCTGCTGGCATGTCACACCCGTCGCAAATGTTCCATGGAAACCTTTCTAGCATGATGAACGGGTCAAATTCGGTGAAAAGGTCAAGTTTGATGAAGAGCTCAAGTTCGGTTAAAAGCATGATTGGCGAAAGGAGTCACAGTCTGTAGTCATGCTCTAGAATACTGTCTAATATTATTGAGAGGGGGACTTCATAGTATTTAACAAGATCCCCGTATCGACCATAAAACTTTTTAAAACGACGATTTCAAGCGTTCAACAACGTAACCTTGTGTAAGTATATTTATTGGTGAGTCGTTTCGCTCTCAGAATAAAACATTCTTAAGAAGAGCATGCCCTGGCATAACGTATAAGTCGTGAAATGAAAACGCCATAGACAGGAGAAGATGGAAATATTATTACTTAGTAATGAGAATTTGTGATATGGAAATTTAATTAAGCGCTATACACAGGCAATAAAAAAATCGTGTATTTCTATATATTTTGTGAAAATAAGGTCAGGTCCAGTTTTTTAGAATGAAATACAGCTCATACCCCTTTAAAATAAATAACTTTTATTAAATTATCATCTACTTTCTGATTTTCTCTTTTCATACTTTCTGTTCTCGTTCAATAGTAATATTAACCAATATATCGCTTAGTAGATTGATATAACAATCCAACACATCGAGATCGTACCCAAAAATAGCACAAGGGGATTCCCGAACTTTGGCACGCTCGGCATTCATTGTATAGCCAATCATCAACGCTGTCTAGCTATATCCAACTTCAAGGAAGTGCATTCAAGATGACAAACGACGAGAGTGTAAACAAAGGTTTTCGTTTCACCACTATTGAAGATGATGGTGTCCAAACATTATCGGAAGAGAAAGATTTTAAAAATACTTGACGTGCAACACATTTAGCTGCTTAAAACTGTTGTGTTTTAGTTGTTCGTCCTTACGAAGATTACAATACATGGCTAAATTCCCACATCTTACTGATATTTGCGAGATTTACACATTGGCATCGGTGTCAAACCGATTAAATATCATGTAATAAGATAATGAACGACCTCATTTTTGGTTCATACATGAGTTATCAACCCAAGAAAGCAGAATATCACTTTCTTGTGTTGATAACAACATGTATTAACCTCAAATCAGGCCGGTAATTATTTAATATAATGAAGGAAAATAAACTGCAAGATAGAATAATACAGGTCAGTTATTTTACCGCAATACCTAGAATTATTGAGAAGTGGTTAGACGAATATCTTGGTCACTGCAATAATATCGTACCTAAAGTTACTCAGCCGTGAAATGTTTGAAAATGATTAAAAGCCAAGGCATCATGAGTATGACAAGTTCGTCACCGCATCAGGTCATACCTACTGGTACTCCAGAGATATACACATCGCTTTCTGTTTGCTACAGTCAATTTGAATTTTTAATCTTGATACGACTGACGGCAGTTCATGTGGGATCAGACTATTTATTGCATTGCTAATTCAAATGCAGTGTCATCGTGTATAGCGACGTGGTAGGGAACGCGTCACCAACGCTTCCGTTCTTCAAAGGAATATGTTTCGGGGGGTACCTCAGTTGTGGCCTGGGAAGGGGATTAAGTCAGTGTTGGTTGCATGGGATGAAATTGACCGCGTTGGATGAATTCCGTTGAGTTCAGATTTGTCCCCAATCCAGTCTCTGTGGGACGAACTGGACAGAATGGTAAGGGGCGACAGAATGCCACGCTAAGGGATGTCCTGTTGAAGAGCAGAAAACTCTCCCAATGAGAAGGATCAATAAGGAGTTACTGAGCATTTTTGTTTACGTTGGTTACGGTTCAGGATATCAATACGGGTAATAGGTAATTGTTCATTGGTTGAATATTGCACGCAGTAAAGTCATGCATGAATAGTTGTTGACCGATAGTAAATGGTTATTGTTAAGTCATTTGAAGGCTCGAACAAGATCCGTTCACATAATTTTTCTCTCTTCCCTCCCATCTACCCCATATAAACAAAATTTTGATTTCAGTCCAATATATTAATTTTTCTTTGTAGTTTGTGCTATTTTTGTGGATGTTGACGAAGTTGAAGATGACATTAATATGTAATGGAACGGGCCTAATGAGATTTATGTATACATGTATATCGCTTAATAAATCCGAGCGCTTCGCTTCCTATCTAATAAATGCGTTGTTTATTTTATAAATGATTTATGTTCGTTTGAGTAAAACGAATTAAGAACATAAATATATATAGTCGAAGGGTAGTAAATGAAAAAAATGTTTAACCTCCCCGACCTCCATGGAAATTACCTCCACGGCCTCCTCCATGACTTCCACCATGACCACGCCTGTGGCCTCCGCCATGACCACCCCCGTGGCCTCCGCCATGACCACCCCCGTGACCTCCGCCATGACCACCCCCGTGACCTCCGCCATGACTCCCTCCGTGACTTCCACCATGACCTCCCCCGTGGCCGCCTCCATGACCTCCATCATCACCACCATGACTTGGTACACACATATTGCTTCGGCACCTCTCATATGTCATACAATGATGGTTTGACGACTGTGAAATGAAGATTCATCTGTTGTAGTCAGTAAACACAATCATAGCTTAAAAAACAAAGATAGAGTCGAATTCCCATCTATATGGTATTTTAAATTTAACATGTATACAAGAATTGATTATAATATATACATACATATACATATATATATATATATATATATATATATATATATATATATATATATATATATATATATATATATATATATATATATAATTACTTAGTTAACAGTTAACTTGTTCTAATGGTAGAATAAAAATCACGTTTTTTAAAAATTGGATATCAATTATATAAACCCATTTTACAATTCATGTTACCCCGGGTCAGGATAAGATGATAACATGATACGGTATGAAGAAATAGAAGACAAGTAAATTATTTAATAATTAAATAAAAATCGCGTTAATGATATTTTACATATTAATATATACTTACACAGTATGAAGCTGAATTGGAAGAAACAACATGAATTTAATAGCATTTGTGTATCAATATTTGACGGTGTTACGAAAAACAAAATATGTCAAGAATCTACCAAATAAGACAGAACTAGATTTTAGACAGGATACCAATATTATACAACAAAAAATACAGATACCAAATCAGATGCAGGAGTCGGTATACATATATGCTGGACATTGGACACACACACACACACACACACACACACACACACACACACACACACACACACACACACACACACACACTCACACACACACACACACACACACACACACACACACACACACACACACACACACACACACACACACACACACACGGACCCCTCAGAATCCAGAGATGGGCTAAGGAGCCACGGAAGAGAAAGCATCTCTGTTCATTGGCCGCACCCGCCTCGAGTCCGCATTCAAATTCCAATGAAATGAATCACAATCGATGAACACAATTCAACAACCACTATCGAACAAGTAACTCAACATTTCATTCCGTGAAACATTATAATTACATACAAGGTTATTATATCGACTGTAACATTTCCGAAATGTTTACATTAAATGTGATGCCTGATATCATTGTGACAGAAACGTATTAGTTACTAGTTTGCCTCTGCATTTGAAATGTTCATATGTTGAACACATCTAGCATATCGAATCATCTTCGATCTACACACACCATTTACAGGCGGAAAGGGGATAAAATTACTTAAATGTGGAAAGCTGACGATGGGAAATCCGACATCATCTCGTTTTTCAATAGCTGGGTGGTTAATTCAGTGACTGTATTTATATTATTTAAAATCAGCACGTTTGATGGGATGGTAAGACCTCAAAAAAAAAAAACTCTGCAGGTTTTAGTCACCGATTATTTTTTTTATTGCAGATATATCATGACAACTTGGTAACTGAACATCAAAGATACTTATTCTAATAAAAGTTTAATGTATGTCGCTATCTTTTCTGCAATATATGTAGTTTGTATTGCCGGTAGTCTTACAGTTGTACTACGTTTAGGTCACCTAAACCAAAGGCTCAGGGTGACCTATTGCGATCGTCTTTTGTCTGTCGTAGTCCGTGGTGAGTCGTCCGTCGTGTGTCCTTAACTTTTAGGCATTTTCGACTACTTCTCAAAAACCAAAGTTCTTATTTCAACTAAACGTGGCAGGAAGTATCCCCCTGTTAGGCCGCATAAAATTTGCGAGTGGCTGGGACCTATAGGGGCCTCAAAAGGGACCAAAAAAGGACCAAAACGTGGCACATTTAAAAAACCAAATTTTCATGAACCAATGGTCAGATGACTTTCAAACCTTGTATGCATGATTGTAAAGTCAATATCTACAAAGTTTGCGAAAGAAAATAAAATCTGTCCATTAATGAGCTATCACTTTACTAAGAATATATTTGTATATAGCTGAAGTGATTCATTTAGTCATTTAAAGTGAAGATCTGATTTGCATCTTTTAAAGATATTTGTGGTGTTTTGATTGGCCCTTATCTTTATACTTCACAAACCTTTATTATTTGTGTTGATCGTCAACAGTACTATGCATATGTTACAACACTCTGTGATACCTTCGGCTATATCCTATAACATTGTTTATACAATAACTTCTTACTATTTCGTCATCAGTTTAATGTTTAAACAAATGAAGAGAAAGGAAAGAAAGAATATAATCGATAGAAAGAAAATCAATTTGATATTGTAAAACAAACAACCAGACAGAGGCATAACTTACTTGGTTTACAAGAACCTTCTACACAGTGTTCAGAAATGGTGCATTCCGCGCTTGTTGACTGAAAATACAATTATTGATCATATATATACTCATATATACTAGTCCATTCTCTCTGTCTATCTGTCTGTCTATCTATCTGTCTCCCTCTCTGTCTGTCTGTCTCCCTGTCTGTCTGTCTGTCTGTCTGTCTGTCTGTCTCTCTCTCTCTTTCTCTCTCTCTCTCTCTCTCTCTCTCTCTCTCTCTCTCTCTCTCTCTCTCTCTCTCTCTCTCTCTCTCTCTCTCTCTCTCTATCTATCTTTCTCTCTCTACATATATATTTATTTACATGAATATTTACATATATATCATATGATCTGTGTTATGCAGCTTTATAACAGATTAAATAAATATTTTATATGTAACACGTATAATAAAGCCTACCGGCGATTTGATTGGCTAACGCGCAGCAAACTGAACTATTTCTATTCACTACATACGCAGACTTCATTCATCTGAAGGTTGGCGATGACGTCACTTGGTGTTTGTGACGTCACTTGAACTTCAAAGGGACAATCGAATGAAACATAAAAGCTGATGATTTTAAAATTTTGTCGTATTCAAGTCGGAAATTTCTGATAAAGTATGCTTAGATGTAATAATAATTTAAAATGTAGGTTAAATGTATGTATTCAGACATAACCAATTTTTACAGTATGCTTTGTGCACTTATTTCTGCGCAAGTATTTTACCTATTTGGACCAATTTGGTCAACTCAACAGAACAGAAAATATAGATTCTCATCCCCAATCATCAGAAAATGCTGTTTTATTGCATATATTTGATCATATGATAAAAAGAAAATGGAAAAATAAGAAACTCATATCATAAATGTGATACGAATGGAAACTCGTGACAGATCAAATATATATAAATACGTTTTTATATAAACTACTTCCAACTCAAGTGAAAACGTATGTACGTATGTTAAAGCAACCGTATATATTTCTATAATTATTTGCGTGCTGGTTTTTAGCTTAAAAACATGTAATATAGCATTCAGCTCGCATGCAGAAGGTCCCAGGTTCGATCCTCAAAATCGATTCGTACCAAAGACTTTATGAACAGTAGTGACTGTTCCAAAATCAATTGTTTGGCATGTGATTTGAAAGTCACCAGTGATGAGTAAATATTAGTCCCGTATCACGGAAGGGCGTGACCCGTAACAGAAACCTCGTGACATGGCATCAGTTCATAGCACATGTCAAATTCTGTGGTATATCACCCTAAACTGCAGGCACTCCATATAAATGGGAAAAAATAGCGCAATGTAAAGCAACAACTAAACAAAATGAAATTTGTAAAATATGTAGACAGAAGCGAAAGCCTGGTATAACAAAATTTAGTTTAATAAGAGATAGGCATATCGGATTACTGTATTAACAAAATCTATAATTGTCTGTATTGAAAATAAAATCGATACTAATTTGAAAGTAATGAAAATGTACATGAAATATCTTGTTATTTATATCTTGGTTGTACAATATATCATTGCATTAAAAATACTATTGTTGAATACATTACACTTTTTAATGTATTGTACAGTATTTGACGGCAAAATTGACAGACAATTAAAGAGAAAAAGTGGAACATGTGATGAAGAAACACTTACACATCTGTTGGGTCCTGTAAAGCAACATTTGCAATCAGTAAGCATCATTCTAAATACAAAACAACCGCTCAAAATTACCAATAACACACACACACCAGGTAATTAAGAAAATTAAAGTTAATTAGAATGCGTATTTATCCAAAATTTGAGATTAAATAAGCCCAAACCTTTGATTTCACAACTTATTTTATGTCCCAAATCCCAAATAGCATTATTTGGTTTTACTACCACAATGAATCATAAGATTAGCCATCATATCAATGTTATTCAATCTTATTTCGAGTATACTCATTAAGTCAATATGTCCAAATGATTTTAATGATTGAAAACAGGTAATGAGGTGAAACTTCCGTAGGATATCAAGTGAAAATATGACCTGAAACTTCCTGGACAAGTAACAGTTAGTGGTGTTCGTGGTGGAGAAAAAGGTGGACATTTGGAAGATGAAATGAAATGACAATTAACTGGGAAATTTCCAAAATGTGAATAGTTAAGAATAATATTGAATGTGTTTGCATTAAAAGTTATATACCAACAAAATTGTTATGAAACACTCTTTTATATGATATATCTCTCAGTTGGATATGCAACTGTAACATATTCTATTGAATGGTAACGTCGGAACATGCTTTTTGAAATACCCTGTAGAAATAGAGTGGAACCTCGGCTGTCTAGAGACCACCTCAATTGTCACATGTGCAACTTTATCGCTATCTTCTTATCTTGCTCCCCCTAAATTTCTATTTGGAATTTTTATAAACTAGCGATCTCATCTCTCTCTCTCTCTCTCTCTCTCTCTCTCTCTCTCTCTCTCTCTCTCTCTCTCTCTCTCTCTCTCCGTATGTATATGTGGTCACTACTGACTGTATATATATATATATATATATATATATATATATATATATATATATATATATATATATATATATATATATATATATATATATATATAATGAGACCGATCACGTATAAGGCGGGACATTCGATTCCATTATTTATTTTTTCAATTTGAAAACTATGATATGTAAATATAATGACTGACGCTTGTCAGAGTGCATTTACTGTTAATATGGATCCCTATCGGGCGCCATTCTATTTATCTGTCACCCAAACGGCATCCATATTGGCAATAAATGCACACTGACAAGCGCTCATTCGTTAAATAATTCCTGTTAATTGCATAAATAATTCCCCAAAATGTGGATAAATATATTAATTATTGGGGAAATGTATAAGTGGTAATACTAAAGGAAAACCCATATAACCTGGTGGCTGGAGATTCGTGAACGCTTTCGTGACATGGGCGAGTTTAAATTGTATGTAGAAAGCTTAAAAGGACATTAAACAAACAATGGCAGGAGTGGTGATTACTACTTGTCCTCATACTGCCAGTATCGAGTAAGGAATAAAGGTGTTTATCTTGTGAAGCTTGTCATAACCACCGAAAAGCGAATAGAATCATCCGTATGAAAATCGAAAGGTGACTCCACCCGCCATTTTATGTGACTTAATATTAGTCCTGTTTAATAAAATCAGGACTTATCAAATTGTGTTTATGACAATGTTGCCTTTAGGACATTAGTTTATCTTAATGTTTAATGAAACTCCTTACTGATTACCCTAGTATGTTCATCAAATATACAAAAACAAACATGATGAAAATGAATCGCTATTGTTCACTATAAAGACTACACTTGCATATTCCTGTTATCTGTGCAATTTTTTGGGCATTTTGGTTATAAAATTTAGAGAAATCCAGATATCTTAATTAAGGAGTTGAGTTATAATGATACGACATCAAAATTGCAAATTGACTTTCACAGATGTAATTAACAAACTAGTTATATGCATAACAAAACAAAAATCATGTAGGAATAAATATATGCAAAACGTACGAGGAATATAAGATAAGAATTACAGAATAAGAAATATATAGCCATAATTTACTATACAAGATACTGAATATACCGGTAAAACTATTCTAATTTATTATGATATTCCAAACCTAGTGCAAGCATGTACTTATACAAACATAAATATATCAATCATATAGATATATAATGGAATTCTACGACGGATAAGGAGTGGGAAACTGGTAACTTGTAGATATACTGACCATTCGTCATAGAAATCTATATTTAAGTGTTGAGTTACCTCTAAGAGAATCATCTTGATTTCTTTCAGTTTCCGCTGAGTTTTGTAATTTTAAAAATGACCTCGTTAGTCGTGTCCTAAAATTAACTGTAATGACATAACTGCGTATCAAATCATTGATAATAACAAAGGCCAATTCATTGTAGATAATGGAAAGTAAAATATATTGTTCTTACTTCTGCAAGATCTGGCCACGCAATTGTATCCGTTTTGACAATCCCAATCAAACTGCTGTTGAAAGAAATAAAATGTGAAATGTACATAGATATTATATCAATCTTAATGATCTTATATGTCTTTTTCGAGTTTTTCCATTCGGTTCAGATTTTTTGGAATAGTGTGTTCTCAGATAGCGTGACTACAACAGAAATTTGGGCAAGGTCACCTCCAGATTCGTTGACGATATACAGTGATATCCTGTTTCAGTTCATCTGCTAGGAATAGTTTAGATAAATGTTTTTTCTAGTTAAGATGTCAAGTGTCATAAATTTCCTGTAGGATGCTTTTCAAATACTCTTCCTATCGTGCATATTCCAGGTTATATAAACCGGAAGTGACGCTGTCTGTAGTTGTCTTTGAAACTGTATACTATTATGACGAACCGTGTCGGAACGGAACAACTCGAAAAAGGTTATTATCGAAAATTATTGAACGTTGATAAAAAGCATTAATCACTCTTAATGGATTGGATACGTAGTGAGTATTGAATTATTGTTCTGCTTAAAAGCCTAGTTATACAGGATCCTAAATGAAGTTTTATTCCATGTAAAAAGAACAAGACGTGTCCTTACCAAGTGATTGAACAAACACAACAAGCTCGAATGATACACCCTTAATCAAAATATAATTTGTTGTAAAATCATTGTGATCGAATTATAACATAAAGGGGTGGAAATTCCATAAAATTCCATCAAATAGGTCCCAAATATATCTGTGTCTTAATAACGTAATAAAACATTCTGACATATCAAAGTGAAGCTATGACCATTTGAAGGGATTTTAAGTTTTATTAACGCCAACCACCTTGTATGACAAGTGAGAATGTTGGACGCAATATTGAGAAGGGGCATTGAAGGACCAACAAGTCCAAGTTTCATGCAAATTGGCCTTATGGTCTCTGACAAGAAAATTTTAAAATATTGTTATAACAAGATAATAATAATAATAATAATAATAATAATAATAATAATAATGATAATAATAATAGCTTGAAAAGGGAAAGAGGAAAGGCATTGATAATTGTGACTTCATAGCCGTGATTTGTAATGATTGTATATAACGAACGTGAAATAACAAGAACTATAATGCATTTTACATTTATTATGAAGTTTTTAAATGTAGACAGATATTTAGATTGCTAATCTGAGAAATAGAGAGAGATAGACAAAAGTCAGACAGATAGAAACTGTCAGATAGAGATAAAACAGAGAGAGAGAGAGAGTGAGAGAGAGAGAGAGAGAGAGAGAGAGAGAGAGAGAGATACCAGACAGTCACAGGGAGATAGAGACAGACATAGAGATAGACAGAGAGACATAGAGAGACACATGGCGATAGACGTATAGAGGCAAACACAGAGAGACATAGAGACAGAAAGATACAGGGAGATAGAGAGAGATAGTAAGACAAACACAGAGAGACATTGAGAGAATCACCGACAGACAAAGAGACTTACGCATCTATCTGTTCTACTATCTGAAAATGTAACATGGATAAAAATAGAATGTATTTACAATAATGAATTGTAAATAAAGTGTCAGATAAACATTTGTTCTTAATCTTATCTGCGAGTATGTTAAATAATGCAAATGATATTTTGGGGGCTCCTCACTGAAATAGAAATTTCAAGCTTACTCAATAATTGGAGTTTACCGATCATCATTGGCCTTAAGTACCGCCGAAAGAATCACTATATATGATATTGTAAAAAGAAATGATCGTGAAATACGCCTGATATGCATTCTACAATATTATTGAAAAACAGAAAACTAAGCAATTATAAGTGATTCGGATTTTACCTTTTTTGTATTCGAAATGTATATTGCTTTCAGAAACGCAATAATCTAGTAGCAACTGCAGTTAGAAATTTCACAATGGTCTATCGATTTGAACAGAGCGATAACTTTGGTACGAAATATCATAGCATCCACATGAAATAAACACTGAACATGTGAAGCTGAGGCAGTTTATATCAAATAAATCACATTCCTTTAAGATGAATCCATTTCTAATTTAATTCTGAAATCGACACTTTGATTAAACACTTTAAAGTATGTCTCATTTGCACGAAACATTCTGAAGACTGCCCTTTCACTTGGTAACAAAGTCAATATCTTCTGCAGATATAATGTTACTGTTGCATTATGATTCGTAATCATTTCAGTCTACTAAGTGTTTGGGCATGGACATAATTGCAAACCATACGACCATGGTGATACAGGCCGAATTTAAAACAGTGTGAATATTTGGTTTTGGTCGTAAAATAGCGAAAATACCCAGGGGCGAAATTTTCCCGGTATTCACAATATTATAATCCAGTATATCAAAGCATTAGTCGCAAGGATGTTATGCTAAACACTGGATAAACTTATTCAAAAAGTGAAAAATTGACATTTTTGCACGAAAAGGTGCGGTTCGATTTACTGTCAACTCAATGCCTCATTTTAGAAAAAAAAAATCCAAACCTACCGAATTGTGTAGAACCTAAACATATATTTTATAATACACTTATGTATTTATTCGTATCTATATTATCATTATTTTTTCTTTTTTTTTTGTAGTTATCCAAATATTCGTATAGATTAATTTAATATATTCCACTATTTAGATATCTTATGCAAAGTTTATCATGTACATGGTTTCTTTTCGCTCAACTTGGCGAATATTGGTCTCTCCACACCAGTGAATTTGTTTACTTTACGTGTTAAGTGAAGGTGGAGTTATATTTTCTCTGATTGGCGTACACAGACTTATACACCCTTTTACAGAGAAATGGTAATTTACAGCGAGTTTTAGGGGTTGCGCAAGTTTTAATGATTACTTTTTACATAAGTACACTGGCATAAAGTGGTTTTTCTTGTTTAACAATTCGACAAAGTGCGCTTTTATTAAAATTCGACAAAGTGCGCTTTATTGAAATTCGACAAAGTGCGCTTTTATTAAAATTCGACAAAATGCGCTTTTATTGAAATTCGACAAAGTGTGCTTTTATTACAAAGTGCGCTTTCATTAAAATTCGACAAAGTGCGCTTTTATAAAAATTCGACAAAGTGCGCTTTTATTGAAATTCGAGAAAGTGCGCTTTTATTGAAATTCGAGAAAGTGCGCTTTTATTGAAATTCGACAAAATGCGCTTTTATTGAAATTCGACAAAATGCGCTTTATTGAAATTCGACAAAGTGCGCTTATATTGACTAAAACTATAACACTGAAGTTCTTTATAATTGGGGCTCGTGCATATAATTTGACAAACGACAAACTTTGTACTGCTTGACATAGAGTGCTTTACTAACAAAAAATATAGATTAATTAATCTAAAAATGATAAAAATTAAGTAAACTGTTGGATACTTCTTTAAACAAAGTGGACTTTTGATTTCACATATATTATGTTATGATACAAATTAAACGAAAAATTAAAATATCGAACATAAATAATTTTCAATAAACTTTGGTATTTACCTTGACAAACTCCATTTTGACAGGTCTGTCCTAGCATACAATGTGAATCACTAAACTGCCAACAGTTATACAAAACATTATAACATTATCATAAATTATCAAATATATTCATAATATTCATGTAAAATATATATAAAATATACACGTAAATATTCATAAATATCTCGTGTAAAAACAAACGAAAGATAACCCACACATGGGCAAAAAGATAATATAAAATATAATAAACAAATAAATGCAAATAAGATTTGATAAGTGGTTATCAGAAATTACCATTTTCTGCCAATATATTACGAATAAATTTAAAGTATAATTTTATATAATTTCTAAAAGTTTGCGTTCAGCATTGTTTTTCTTATCATTGTTTAATTTAGGATAAGAGAAAGAACTTACGCATTGGTCTTGATTGCCTTGAAAAATAAAAAAAATAATCGCAGTAATTTGTCAGTAAAGTATTTGCAATCCATGTAATAAAATACTGCAAGTCAATTTATTATATAATTTTGTTAAAAGACGGAATTACAATACAAAAAGCTAAAGTTATTGTAAATACTAATCATACATCACTAAGAAATATTTCATTTCATAATTCATTTTCTGTTACTAACCCTCCAAAATATTTGCCACACAAATGGAAGATACTGAATGGTGATCAGAAATAAAATTGTTCAATATTTCACGCCTCGTGTAAACCAAGATGAGATATTGAACATTGGTTTCCTTTGGCGCTGTGAGCTGTCTGAATGACAAACGTCAAACGATTGTAACTGGTAAAGCATAAACATAAAAACAAGTATACCTACCTCCTCCAACACATGAACCGGATCGACATCTTTGACCCCTTCGGCATTGCCAATCTCCTACCTGTTAGATATTTTACAAATGTGAGTAAAAATGGTTGATTATTTCAAAGAAATATTTTGTTTAAAATGTGAATCGAAAAGAATAAATTGCAATAAGATTATCCATTTCTATATATTGATTGTATGAATGGTTGGTAGATAGATCCGGAATTATTGTATTTAATTACGACGTTATGGAAAACGTCAAGTCCATGATCCCATTCTAAATGTATACCAAGGGATAAATGAAGAACTAAAAGGAAGATATAAAAGCTAGAGGTCCGGAAAAGGGTTCAAACGGCTTATGATAGAAAAGAGTTAGTTAAGGAATGAGAGATAGAGATATTGGCTACTTTCAATTTGCAAATCTGAGTACTTTTTGAAAATTTTCCATATTTGTGATGCTTTACCATGATGCAAAGTGCAAATACAGTGCAACCACACCTAAAGATCACCTCCTTCAGGAGATCACCTCGTATTTAAGTCCATAAATAATCAGTCTATTGAAAAGTTCCCAAATGTAAAGACTTCCAGGCCCTCACTTAAGCAACCACCTCGCTAATCAAATCACTTTGAATCAGCCATATACGTTGTCTTCATAATAAAGTCCCACTGATATTTCTATGCATCAATTTTCTATGAGATCAACACTGTATAGTTATACCTCATATATGGAGGGTTTCTACTTCCTGGAATTGTCGTTTTGCATGGTGCTGTGTCATACAATAAACAATATGTGCGTCAATTTTTTTTTGCTTCGATAAATAAATAATCTATAAAACATTTTAGTATCCAGGAAAAGATAATGTCTTGTTTCTCTGTTTCACGTTAATGTGTCTCATTTACCGGTTACATATATATTTACATACTTACACATTGCTGTTGCTGACCTAAAATGAATAAAAACAACTTATTTGGTTTTCGTCGAATATTGTTTTAAAACTAAGATATGACTCTCCTGTATTAAAAGTGTCATTTACAAACGTCTACATTATTTTTTATCACTACATGCATAACTTGTCATAAAGGGAAGTAACTATAGTCAAAATGAATATACATCTTTTCATCAGTTAAAATAGAAATAAAAATAAACGAAATGTGTGACGAATTAGCATATTCAAAACACATTAGAAGACAGAAAATGTATAAAAATCATTAAATGCATCAGTGAAATGGAGGATTGTAAGACGAAATTGACAAGCGTATGACGTAGATAGTGAAGTTTTTCATAAGAATCTTGAACTCGAGGTCCCTTCAAGTATCATGCATATACCTAAGTACATTACACAGCACGAAATTATTGACACCACGACTTTAAGTAGCGACCTCGCCATTTAAACGAAAACGATATTGGAAAATAGGAACGATTGCAATTAAATGGATAAGTAACAATACATCGTAGCGCTGGGAAATGTAAAGGTAAAGGATATATGCAGTAAAACCTCGTTATACTGCCACAACTTGTTTAGCTATTGCGATAGGTTAAGGGAAACCTTGAATGAAATTATTGGGAAAAATTGGAAAAAAAAAGATGTGGAGTCAAGCGAGGTGGCAAATGATATGGAGGTTTCACTGTAACGTTAAAATAAACTAACCTCTTCTTGTACAATAACCATTTTGGCATATTTGTCTTCCTGTACAGTGCCAGTTAAAATGCTGTTGTTGTTTTAAATATAGAAACACATGGATGAAAACTTACAATATTAAAGGCAATAAGGAAAAAAAGGTGCTAAGGAGCAAAATAGACATAACAGATTCAAAGGTATTTTAAATTGTCATGAGGTTCGGAGTACAACATACAAATCTGGTTAACATGGAGAGAACATGGACCTCTGGGGACATCCAGAGGTGAAATCAGGTGTCATGGAGGAGAAGGAATCCTCTGTCCACCGGTCCAACCCGCCATGTGTTCAATGTTTAATTAAACATTAAAAAAAAGAGAAATAACTCCATGTAACAATTGATAAAGACAATTCCATACCTACTGACAAGTCAATTCTACATTTCAGTTCCTAAACTTTCACATAAACTTTGACATGTATTGAAAAGCCAACAGTGTTTTTAGTATGCACCAATTTAGTGTCAAAATAAGTTAGAAATATTTATATAAATTCTATGAACATGTTTAAACATAATTTTTGCAATGATCCTATGAAAAAAAATAGAATGCTTTCAAAATGCATGTATATATCTTAATACATTATATCTTCTATACATTTTGTAAAAACAATTGAGACTATACAATACTCACACATTCCCGATGAGGCCGCCCTAAAGAGATTAAATAAGATTAGATATTGATACTGAGATTTACTAATTTTTTTCCATAAATTATCTAATATCGTATAACAAAAAGTGGAGGTAATACCTCCGCAGAGGCCCTACTTATATTTCACACCAGCGGTACCAGATGCCCTCTGATTGGGAAAAGTGGATATAAATAGGAAAGTACATCAAATTATACATGTATATAAACCGGAACGTTAATGTTCCGTTTTAGGTTCCGTTTGGTGCATATTTAACTTATCTCGAGGCATATCCTGTTACAACCACGTGGAATTTATTGTCACATTTACTGTAGAGTGCACATGTGGAAATGGTTTAAAACACCACGTTGTTAACAAAAGCTTTTCAGATTTACTAACATAATTTTTAATGCATTAAATTTTAAACCCCAATTATTAACATCATCATTACGTACATTTATTATTTAACCATTGATACAGTTGATGCATTGTCATTTACAGCGACATCCTTTTTGTCATATACATGTGGGAGGATAATATGAAAAAAGGACTTTTGTATCGGATTGTTACCTCAATTAACCTTCCTCTATATGTATCATAAATTCTGATGGGATACCATGTTATTTTCGTTCTTCCAAAGTATTACTTGTTATTTAAATTTCGCCAAAGTATTATATAAGATTTAAAATATGAGGGTAAAGCACATGTTATCAAAAACTCTACCGGAGTACTAAGTACAGTTCTTTGTAAAATTCAGGCAGATACTACAGAAAGGGCGTGTCACTGCATGTCATGAAAAATGACAATGTTTTTAATATTTCAGGATGGGATCAAATAAACAACATGTAAGAAGGATATTTGCTGATTTAACCAATTTTCAAAATTACAGGCAAAGTAAATACTGCTTATTATTCTGCTTTTTCCTATATATTCTGTAGTAAATTTGCTGATTTTGAAATATACATACATACATAAACACACACACACACACACACATATATAATATATATATATATATATATATATATATATATATATATATATATATATATATATATATATATATATATATATTTGCAACACTCTACACAAAATATCTTTTTTGTTCTGGACAGAAATATATTTCATGAATTGGTTTGTTTTTAAACTTACGTGGAATTCGTCGAAGGTTAACAGTGGTATGTGTTTTTAAAAAGGCAAAACTACTAGGAAATGTGCGTGTAAGAGTTACCTCCCGTGTACTTCCGGTTAGGTAAGATATGACAAATGGTGCAAAACAAATCGTGATGGAGCACGGTTAGATAATTCTTCAATAACAGGGCTCTAAGATGCGACTAATTATTTGCAAATGATAATTAAAAAATATAGGAACTCCCCATTTGGCGACTGTAAATGTAACCGTCCTTCGAATAAGAATAATGCGGTCTGTCTAATCCTAAATGGATTTAAAACCGGTCTGAGGCAGTAAACGCTTATATTTAGGCCTATATATTCAAGTGCTTATTTGACCTTATTGAATGTTAGACTAAAACCAGGTACCACAGTGGTAAAGCCAAAATATCATTCGACAAATACAATGTTTGCCATCCAGCTTCGGTTTTTTTTTTTAGAGTTACCAGCGGGGATTTGACAGCGTAATGGCAAACGTCTGCCATAAGTTGTTCGTCAAGTTTCCATTCTGTATAGGGTTACGTTTACTCGGAAAAGTAAAAAAAAGTTGACACGGAACACTATTTATTTCTTTGATTTTTTCATCAACGTAAATCAACTGGGGACGAATATTTGATTTTGGGAGGCAACATTTGTAGATTCAGATTACTGTATTGCAGAACCGGTATCTATTTTTTTTTATACTTTTACAGGATTTAGCAGTCATTTCCCCCTTCTCAATTCACTGTTTTATATACAATGTATATACATATATCGATGGCCATTAATAAGAACAAAGTTTTAATGTCATAATATGTTTAGAAATTATAAAAATATATAATTTACTTGAATTGTTCATAGATAGGCCTATAAAGAGGTAGAAACTGGTGTTATGGTGACATTAAATTAATATGCATATTTCATTGAATAAAAATGAGATGTGAATCAATGTTATGTTTTTTAAGACCATTAGAATACGACAAATCAGAAATAACAACAGTCACAATACGAAGAACAATTGCGAACCAAAATGAGATGGGACCAGGTGTCCGGAAAAAGAATGTTTCGATGATATTTATCGATGAAATTTTCAATTATCCAATGCAAAAACTTACGTATCAATCATTTAATTGCAATGGTCAATGCTGTCTACTGGGGCTATGCTGATTAAATTAAGTGACAGTGTTTTATATTTTATCATTTGCATAATAATGATCATAATTCTGGTTAACGACCAATAATGTATTGATAGAATTAATATCAACAGTAGTTGTATTATTCATGGTACATACGTCTTTGGCAAACGGATCCTTGGCAACTTTGTGTAGGTGGACATTCCCAATCACTTCGCTGTTGAAAATGAAAACAAAAAGAAGGTAACATACAAAACATAGCGATATGGTGAACGAGTACAGGTCTACCAAGGTAAATTAGTACAGGTTTACAAATATAACGAGTCTAATTTAAATCATAACATGGGTGACAGGCTTCTTGTTTACACAAAATATTAGAGCTTTAGTCATGTCTGGGATCCTCGGAAAGCAACACGTTTTTCTGTACAACCTAATTTGGTTTGGTGTATGTGCAGTGTTACCTTGTTAGACCTGTACAGGTATCATAAGATTGTGATAACGTGATAGTATTGTGAACAAACATGGTACATGCACTAATATGAGTTGATGATGTTAACGTGATATAGTCGTGAACAAGCACAATTGGAAATATATGTCGTTAAAAGTGGGAAAAAATGTGAAAAAGTACCGATATGATCAGAGCCCAGGGCCATAAAACAATTCTCAGACAATTTTTTTACCCAACTTCAAGATGTTACTCAAATCTTGAGAATATTCTCAGTTTGGGTAGAATTGTGGACCATAAAGAAATACTTGAGACAAATTTAATTCTCAAGTGATAAAATACTTAAGTACGGCATGTAGCTGACTTAACAGCGAAAATGGGTGCCCCCTATTTTCGCCTCGGGATAAATAAACGCAAATGCCATTGTCATTGTTGCCCTAGAGTATTTCGAGACATGTTTAATTATCTGGCTTTCGAAAACATCGTGTTATTTGAGCGAAAAAGATTTCGGAGACCAACACTTCTTTCTCTGTTGGCTTGTTTTGGACATACGACGTTTGTTTACATTAACAATAGGGACGGTGTAAATTTAGTCCGGTGCATATGCCCCAGTGTATGTCCCGAGTCATTTATCTTATCTAATTAACTGATACTACTTTACTTGTATCTTTAATATCGTTTGTTTTATACATTATACATATTATATGTATAAATTACTGACATCGGTCATGTATTGGCATTTTACAAGACGTTTTTAATGTTTTTTAAAAGGGATATATCTATTCCACCTATTACGCCATAAAACGTGCTGCCTACTTGATTTTTAACACGTTTTATACCTCTTGGTTGGTTATTAAACAATATATCATAGATTATGGTAAGAATAATGTTCAAACATCAAATTTAATTGAATCGGGACATAAATTGGGATATATGTCTTTGACGAGATTAACACTGCCCCTTGACAATCTTACCTCAGTAAGTTCTAATGTCGTTTTATGGTCGGCGAGTTTTCACTTTTTACTCAGATGAGTAAATTCTTAACTTTTAAGAATGAAATTTGTCTTAGAATTTTCCTTGTTTATGGTCTCGGGCCCTGGACTCGGCATCACAAGCTTGAGAATTACGTAAATCTTAATATTTTATTCTACTTTGGCTTATGCTGAAATCTAATTGGCTAAGCAGGCCAAGTTGAGGATATTTTCAAACTTGAGTACTTAAGTAAAACAATTACTCAACTTAAGGTAATGCAATCTCATTGTCTAAGCAGATCAACTTAAGGATATTTTTTAGACTCGAGTAAATACTCACGCTTTATGGTGCCAAGCTGAGAGCCTAGAACCATAAAACTATACTCAGACAAATTTTTTACTCAACTTCAAGATTTTACTCAAATCTTGAGAATATTTTCTCAACTTGAGTAAAGTTGTGGACCATAAACAAATTCTCAGACATATTTCTTTCTCAGGTGATAAAATACTTAAAGTACAGTCTGTAGTTGACTTAAGTAATTAAATAAAAGCGAAAAAGGTCGCCCACATGTTCGCCTCAGGATAAATAGACGCTATTATAAGGATCTCCGTCGTCCTAGTGTATTTCGGGACATGTTTAATCCTTTGGCTTTCGAAAACAATATGTTATTTGAGCAATATATGTTTAGGGTACCGACACTTCTTTTTCTGTTGGCTGGTATGGACCAAAAGACGTTTGTTTACATTAAAATCGGAACAGTGTAAATTTAGTACGATATATATGTTCCAGTGTATGTCTCGAGTCATTTATCTTATCGAACGTACTTATACTGATTCACTTGTATCTTAAATATAGTTCATTATATACCTATAATATGTATAAATTATTGACTTTGGTCATGTATTTGCGTTTTACAAGACGTTTTTAGTCTTTTAAAAAGGTATATATCTATTACCCTTTTTTTGCCACAAACGCTACTGCCTATTTAAATTTTACAGAGTTTTATACCTCTTGTTTGGGTATTAAATAATCAATCATAGATTACGGTTATATAATGTTCAAAAATCGATTTTAAGTGAATCCAAAAAAATAAACTGGGACATATATCCCGGACTAAATTTACACTGTCCCTTAATAATCTTAACTCAGTTGAGAAAATTCTTAACTCGTTTTATGGTTTTCACTTTTAACTCAGCTGAGGAAATTCTTAATTTGTCTGAGAATTTTCTTTGTTAATGGTCTCGGGCCCAGATAACAAGATCATGACGGTCTTGCGCCCGAAGTACATATACATATAGATGATATGAAAGTGACTGTATTGCGACAAATTACACACATAATTTATGTAAACGTGGAAATTTACGCATGGGAATAATTTAAACTAAATATCCGACGAAAATTTTTTTCTTATATATTAACCCGTGTACCATTCCCAGAGTTGTGCTAAGAATCGCTGTTTAATACAGGACTGGTCACCGTTAGTTGTGACATCGCGTAAAATGCCCCCACGCGTATAATAAGACAATCGCATAAGTGACAACACGCGGAAATATCCATGTTTACAATAAATGATATGAACGTGACAGCACAGTAAGTTGTGACATCGCGTAAAATATCCCCACGCGTATAATAAGACAATCGCATAAGTAAAGACACGCGGAAATATCCATGTTTACAATAAATGATATGAACGTGACAGCACAGTAAGTTGTGACATCGCGTAAAATATCCCCACGCGTATAATAAGACAATCGCGTAAGTAACAACACGCGGAAATATCCATGTTTATAGTAAATTATATGAACGTGACAGTACTGTGACCGACAAACGTATAGAATATGATGGAATTAAACGTCAGAATATTGGTGTAGAATGTTTGTTTACTGGCATTTTAAATAATTCAATGAAATTTGAGCTATGTATGACCACTGATGCAATTTTCTTATAGCAGATGGACAAAGGAAATTTCCATTGAACCAGAACCTAATTAGGTATCTATCGCAAGAAAACTGGCTAACTGTCGCTTGTAATCAGGTCATGCAGATAAGAAACCTGTAACCATTCTGTCACAGATGCCCCCACAGAAAGGGTTTGGAATTTTACGTTCAAAGAAATTTAATTTATGGATAGGTAATGTTCGAAATATCTACATACGCGTGTAGAAGGAGAGCCTTCGATTTTTCTTTTTTTTAATTAATAAAAACTGGAGAAAAATAGATTTCTCTTTTGTTGTTTCAACTCCCGTCAAGAGTTTTGAACTGTGCTGTGGACTCACGTCAATGCAGTGAAGTTTATTTTACGTGCCACGCCTGCCGTGACTATGACCTTGGTTTTAAGTCTCGCCCGAAAGACCTTGGATAAGAAAAAAAAATAGGGACTGGAGATAACAAAGTTAATCATGAGAAAACTTGGATGAATACATAAATGTGAATTTGGGATGTCATGAATAGTACAAATGACGAATAAAATGCACATTAATGTATTTTCAAAGATCGTACATGAAAGTTTTACCAAAAGTGTAATTACATCAATGATTAACTGAATTGAGGAACACATAAAGGTTACATTGGATGGTTGTTATGATACTTACGCATTGTCTATTCCCTGAAAAACAAATTGAAATTGTAGATCAGTAAAATGTTGTCAAATAACAGAAATATGTTCCAAAAATACGGTTATATTATTATAGATTACACCATACAGAATGTAGGCGACTCTTCCTAATTTTAATGAGGTAAAAATGTAACTGATGCTTCGAAATAACAATTTGCGATGCGAGACACAGATGAGGTATATTTGATATTATATGATTGTTCAATTATATCTGCTTCAGTTCCATATACATATGTTGTTTACTTGCTCATTGGGAAAACATTGTAAAGCATTCACATTTGACGCTTGAAACCACAATAACTTTTTTTATGTTCCTTATGTTACGTATTTAAAACATCGCCTCTAAGGGGGCATTATCTGCGTGTACCAAAGAATCTACTTTTACTTCTTGTACTTGATGTACAATAACAAATAAGAGCTAAACACAGGCATAACGTGACGTATATTCCTATATACTGTGTGAAATTAAGGTCGGGTCCAGTGTAATATGCATATACAAATAGTAAGGTTGAATTAATCAATTGCAAGTGATTATTGCCAAACTCTGTTTCTCAAGCACTTTTCAGAAAATGAATAAAGAAATTGAAGATTCACCTGTGTATATCTCTTTTTGTTATTGTATATCACTTTAAGTAGTAAAAAAAATAAGAAAACCTTTTCGAGAAAAAAATCGTAGCCTATGACCCTTTAACTGTTATTTCGAGAATGAAATGCATGTATGTGATTTCTTCAACCTGGTATATGTTAACAGCTTTATAAAAGGAAAATGCGTTATGGTACTTACTGTTTCGACATACACCTCGTCGACATTGGCGTCCTCGACCACACTCAAAATCAAACATCTGCAATAGTAAAGGATAGTTATGGAAATATTACAATCATACCAAAGTTATAGTTTTACATAAAATTTGCCCAAACCAAATGGTCAAGCCGATCGTTTCTATCAATAAGGCTTCATTTGTTGAGCTCGAGGTGGATGTATAGTTCCGGGAACGGGAAGTGGTATAATACAAGGTCAATTAATAAGCCTAAGTGTATTCACAAATCTATATAAGAGTAACCACTGGAGCCGGCCTGGCTCAGTCGGTAGCGAGCTCGTCTACTGATCGTGAGGTCGTGAGTTCGAGTTCAGCCGGCGGTAGGTTGGTGTCGGCACGTTAAAGAACCCTCACTGCTAAATGGCCGTAAGTGCCGAGCATAGGCCAAACTTTGAAGCCCTTCACAGGCATATGGTGACGTCTCAATGTGAGTGAAAGATTCTTGAGTGGGAAGTTAAACAGCAACAAACAAACAAAGAGTAACCACTAAATACAATTAAAACAGGATATATCAAGAAAATAAGTGTCAATGCTAAAACGAATTTGAATTATATCAATTGCACAGACATGTGACAAAAATGAATGTTAAATTTTTAGTCAAATTGTCAATAGAATGATCATATGTAATGTAGAACTTTGGATCATTGCTGCCCAGAACCAGCGATTCTTGGATTTTGCCAGATTGGACTTTATCTTTATCTTTAGCCAAATATTTAGACAATATGCAGACCCTAAATCAAACGATAACAACGATGAAATTATCACAGCAACCTTTGGTTGTTGTTGATTTTAGTGATATATATATATATATAGTACCTTTCATTGGGAGAGTGCGAGAGAAAAAAAGAGACTGAGCAACCCAAGAAGGAAAGTGTTTAAAAAATAGGCTTAAGCTTAAAGGATTAAATATCTTACACATCTACCAGGGCGATTATGCCTCCTAGATAAACCACTGCTTGAAAAACCAGTGTTGAATGTACCTCCAACAGCGATGCCACCTCCTCTTTGGGTATCTGTAATTACAAAAGAAGAAATGTATTCCTATGATAGCTGATTATACCAAGATTAGTATGGAAATTTCGTTGCGATCTCAAAGATATATCTTCATAAAAATATGCCTTCCTTGCTTCTGTTCATATTATGTTAATAAGGCGAATAACTTCTATGGTTTGCTTGTTATATTGAAATATAAAAAAAACCCAAAAGTTTTGTTTTGTATTTCAATAGTAAAACTAGTGTATGTGTGTGTGTCTGTGTGTTTTTGCGCGCGGTCGTGTGTAAGGCGAAAAACTTCTATGGTTTGCTTGTTGTATTGAAATATACCAAAAAATACAATACCAAAACAAAAGTTCTGTATTGTATTTCGATAGTAAAAATAATGTGTATGTGCGTGCGTGTGTCTGTCTGTATGTACCGTGGTAGTCACTGTATCAGTTTTTGTTATTTCAACGGCTTTGGTACACTGATTCGTGCATGTGAAGCATTTGATTTATAGACTATAATGTTGTTGTAGGTACTGAACCGAGTCGCACTTGTCCAACATATCGAAATATAAAGATTATTAAAGGATGAATCCAAGTTATTCCTGTAAATTTTACCATGCTTTTGATGACAATTATTTGGCCCTATGTGTGACTTGTGGGAAGTTTTCCTTAAAAATACACAATGCGATGATTGTCTGTTGTTTAAACTGTTCAAAATGTAGAAATAATAAATTTATCACATAGTAATTTCACACCAATGATAGATAAAGGCATGTTAGGTTTTAGACCGAGTCAGTAAGTACTTACTCTTAAATTCTCTCTGACGGATATGTGTAAATGTGTTTCGAAAAATGTCTAGGTATTTTGAGTCTCAATCAAACTTAAACTCAAATCAGAATGAGGGTAACTTAGTAGTGACCAATGGTAAATTAAATACTAGAGGTCATCAAGTTTGAAAACAAAATCGCTGTGGTGTTCAATATTTAAATCCAGAACAGATGACGTAGACGTTTGTGTAATATGACGAAATTATTTAGATGACCCTGATAGTGAAGAGGATGATGAAAAAATAATTAATAAAATAAATTCGTTCCATATATTTTCCATTATATTAATAAAACTAAAATCACCCTGTTATGTAAACATAAGAGTCAAAATTTGTTGCACGAATGCACGAAACATATGGTAAGGCCTACCAATTAAAGAATTTTATAAGCGGTTTTCATAAACCTTCCGAGCGAAGTCAATCAAAGAACGAGTGACACAGGATTAGAAATATCAATTTCATACGTATACAATGAATTGTTCATCAAAGGCCACGATCGTAACTGTTCCACAAGATCAATAGATCTCGCTCTCCGTTCAGTATGTAATTGTGCCCTGTGTAATTTATTCATTCGGCATTCATTTTGAAATTGATCGTTTAATATGTGTACATTTCAATTTACATGTTCTAGGAATTCTATTGTTAACATATAAAAACAACAGATGCCACAATATTAATCGTGAAGATGTTCCAGAAAAAAATATACTAACCTGATGAACAATCGACCTCTGGTAATACAGAGATGGCATCAGATGCCACGGAGATGTAAACATCCCCTGTTGACCGGTTACCACGAGATCACAGTCAAATCCAATGGAAAAAGTGAGAAAAAAAATCTTAACAGACTGTAAACCTAATACATATTTATTCCCACCGTACGATGGCAGACGGCAAGGCATTTTACTATCGTGTCAATCTGTAGTATTCCCCCAATGTCATGAGCTGTGTTGTCCAATGCCATGGTTAATT
>BROG01000079.1:1462500-1495000 GCA_030159075.1 Atrina japonica
AAATTTGAAATCTTTGAAGTAATTCATACACTGGATTGTGCATATGCAGTATTTCTTATTTCCTTCTGGGACGAATGGTTTTGTAATTAACATCTAATACTTACTGACGCAAATTCCATTTAGACATTGTCCGTTTGGACATTCCCGATTGCCAGTCTGCGGAAATAATGAAATCAATGTATAATAGTCAAATGAATCCGGTTTTAAAACAACAAACCTTCAAATTTTCTCAAAATATACAAAAATCACTTGTCAAACGGTTTTATCAATGAACATCTCACATTATAAATTTAAGCTGTTTAGAAATTTTGTATATAGACTTACCGCATTTACACACATACTCACTCATGCACGCACACAGACACACACACATGTGCGCGCATGGGTGAGCATGTGTGTAAATGCGGTAAATCTATACACAAAATAACACACACACACACACACACACACATATATATATATATATATATATTATATATATATATATATATATATATATATATATATATATATATATGAGAGAGAGAGAGAGAGAGAGAGAGAGAGAGAGAGAGAGAGAGAGAGAGAGAGAGAGAGAGAGAGAGACAGTCTCGATCCCCTCCCCGAAAACGCCGAGCCGGAGATAAAATGTTTAAGTATACATACACATCCTCCAGTAGGAAGTAAACCACTGGCACCCCCGATAGAAAATGAGCTACCTGAAATTATAGCAAGATTTCCACTTCAGTTTGTATCGCTTACCTGTCTTACATTTATGCTTATACTGTACGTGTACTTATTTTAGCGGTATTTTAATATTAGCGTCTTTCGCGCTAAAGTCATTGCGCTAATTCAAGGGCAGCGTTAAAATTGATCCATACTGTCATTCTGTATACACGACAATGCTGCTGAAATTACTTGCGCGAATTTAAGATTGTGCTAATAAGTCTATACCCCCTTACAGCGCTAAAATATGATTGCGCTAATTTAAATACACATACAGTATATTACTCAAAATGATCAATTTTCTATCACTTACACAGTTCACCCTGCCTTTATAATCTTCATGTGTTTGTTTTTATTTGACGCTTAAATGCAAGAAAAGTATTTGTAAAACTAATTCAAAACTATTTGAATAGGAGTTACCTTAAGTAGCCTGTATAATTTGGAAGTATATGACGTAACGAGTAACAAGTAAAACCTTAATCGGATATCTTAAAAACACGTTTTGTAGTGAATGCATATATTAGTTTCTTTCACACTGTCTATGAAAGTATCGAAGATTATAGCTAACATAGCCCCAAAAAGAGAGAGAAAAAGAATTAGAATAACTCCGTCAACCGGTCGCCTGACTTTTGAGATAATAACCTGAAATACTAAAATGAAGGGGTACTTCTTGGAAGGAACAATGTACAAATCCGACCGAAAAAGGGAATGTGGTAGATCCTTGTGTGTCAAATGTTTTGAAGTAACAATAGTTTTCAAGTTATACGTTAAACATCTACCTATACCCTGACGTTCTATTTTAGTAATAACAGCCATTATAACAGGTCGATGAGCATGGGAATCATAAACCTTTATTTACACATCCGACTTATTGTCAGTGAAAAATTCACTAACAAATGATTTTGGCTATACTTTTAGATTTATTATTTGGCCTTGTATGATACCACTTTCTCTTTAGAATATACAAATACATTTTAAATTGGAGCTCAACTGATGACATCCAGTTGATAGAAAGAAACGATCGTCTTGACCATTATAACTTTCGTATTATGTTTATAATATTTATAACCACTAGGTCGTTGCCCCTGCTGGTGGACCGTTTGAGTCCCCGAGGATATACATAAACCTAGTACCTGGTATTACGGTACCAGCTGATAATCTTATACTAACGTAATATTTGGCACTGATAATACCATTTAAATTCCAAATCTTTCTAAAGCTAAGATAGTCATCTTTTTACAGTGATTACTCTTAGACGGATTTCGGCTATACTTTTAGATTTATTATTTGGCCTTGTATGATACCACTTTCTCTTTAGAAAATACAAATACATTTTGAATTGTAGCTCAACTGATGAAGTCCATTGACAGAAACGATCGTCTTGAGCATTATAACTTTGGTATTATGTTTATAATATTTATATTAGGAACGGACGAAGAAATTCGGAAGGTGGACGCAGAGTGAAGTGATGGCAATATCATACATGACCATAAACAAATATCACTTTTTACATTTTGAAAAAAAGTGAATCCATTGAACAAAAACGATCGTGTTGAGAATGAAACTTTGGTACCATTTACCATAAATAATAATAGTTGGAAAGGACAAGATGATGTTTATACATATGTGACCATGCTGTTCAAATTGTATATAGAGTGAACGTCAGAAATAATAAAACAAGGGATCAGGGGTTCATATTGTATATACACGGACACGGAAAAGTTATAATCACTTACTAACCGGTAACTTCCGCTGTGGTTCAAAACGTGAAATCGGAATCAAAATCTGATATGATTAAATCCTTGTCACATTCGCTAAAGTCGATCCAGTAACTACCAACTTAACGTTTCGGTTTGTGAAACATAGTTTTTATAAACAATGGCTTTGTATCGAACATTCAATTCAAACGCTATTTCTCACAAAAAGAATTATATAGTTTACCTTTGTTTATGAAATGATCGCATGTTGAACACGCTTTAACATATCGACTTATTACTGAGACAAACACAGGAGGCGAATACCACTTTAGATGTGGAGCGTTAATCTATGTTTGTCGTATAGGTCAGTTGTGAATTTGGCGTCAACTTCTATTGTAAATAAAATGTTTGTTTAATCCATAGGTATTGTATCGATATGATTATATCGTACATGAAAATACATTTATATGACAAAATAGCAAACGAGTAATAGGATTTTTAGAATATATTTTTTAATTTAAACTACGGAAAATGGTCATTTCAGTAGAAACAAAAACAAAAACGAAATAACCTAAGCTTATATAAGAAAAATTAAATTAGAACCTTTGTATTATAACAGACATCAAATGAATAAGATATTCAGTTTATAAAGACATTTCAGGTACCATACATGCATTCAACAAATACTTGAGAATTTACCAATGTCCAAGAATACTCAATTTGACCTGCTCAGCCAATTGTTTTTAGACTTACATTGTATGGCGTCATATCCCGTCTAATACAACCACTAAGATATCCGTATGACATACAAAAATCACATTAATGAGTTAAACCTAGTTTACTTTAGTTAAACCTAGATTTTCTTCAGTTAAATTTAGTTTTCCCCAGTTAAACCTTGTTTTGTTAGTTAATGTAGGTTACGTATGGCAAGCCAATATCACATTAATGGGTTAAACCTATTTTTTCTCAGTTATACCTAGTTGTTCTCCAGTAAAACCCCAAGTTAATGTGAGTCACGAGTTAAACCTACCTTTTCTCCAGTGAATCCTAGTTTTTTCGTAAACCATGTTAACTGGATATAAACTAGGTTGAACTGAGAAAAACTAGGATAAACTTTGCCGAAATCATATTAAAACCCATTAATGTGATTTTGTCACAGTTAAACCTATTTTTTCTCAGTTAAACTCAGTTATCCTCGAAGAAAAACAAGGTTTAACTCATTTTGTGATCTTGGCGCATTTAAGCATAGTTTTTCTGAGTTAAAACTAGTTGTTTCTTTATTTAATATGGGTGACTGAGAAAAACTGGTTTTAACTGGGGAAAACGAGGTTTAAATGAAGAAAATTCAGGTTTAACTAAGGGAAACTAGGATTAACTCATTAATGTGATTTTTGCGTGTCATATATACTTACAACTGCCTCCTCGACACCGACTGTTACCTGGGCATTGGTCGTCACTAAACTGTGAAATAAATAGACATGCCGTTTAGATTATACATACTTAAAAAATATTTGAATCTATTTCAAAATTGTATGTCTCAATTCTAAAAATTTGGACATGTATTGTCGTAATGAAAATAACATGAGTAAATATGAAGCAATATATATATATATATCTTTCAGTATACAGTTAAAGGGTATCTGTAGGCAGCAGATCAATTTCACATTTAAATTTATACCATATGATAGAATGTAGATAGATCGTATATTGGTAGGAAGTCGTGAATGAAAATATTATAAATGATTTAACAATAAAACAGTTATCAAATTTGATATAATAATTGACAAGTTATTCATTGGTTAAATGAGTATTTTAAATTTTGATATTTCCGTCGGAATCTCGGCAATTTTTGGAAAAGTTTTTTTTTTAAATAAAGCCTTATATTTGATATTACCATTTTTTATAGAATAAAGCCTTATATTTGATATTACCAATAATAATACAGTACATGTGTAGTTGTAAATTATCCTGGTGCAGGAATCAGCAAGCAAACACAACAACTATGTTTTATGTTTTATGTCCTCACAAATAACTCAGATATTAGTGTTTTGACAAGAATGAATCCAAAATATAAATGTGCAAGATTTATTTCAACTTTGATATTTGGTTTCTGAACAACTTATATCTGTGCGTGGGTGAGAGCCATTGTGGCTCCGCGGTAGAGTGCGGAGAATTGCGGGATCGAGTCTCAGCGGAGGCGGCTTGCTTTTCCTGTCCTTTGGATGAAACAGTAAAAACCGAGGTCCCGTGTCACAGTAGGTGTCGGCTCGTTAAAGAACCCTCACTGCTCAATGGCCGTAAGTGCCTAACACAGGCCAAAATTTGAAGCCTTACACCGGTATTTGGTGACGTCTCCATATGAGTGAAATGGACGTCAAATATCAAAACAACAATATTTGTGCATGGGATATACCCAACTGTCATAAAATATAATAATTAAAGGATCTTACCAGGCATGAAAATAACTAAATACAACAGAACATATAACACGCTAAATTTGTATACATAGAACATTTATATGTTACATGGCTTCCTGAAAACAATATAGTTTAAAAGTGTATATGTGTAAAAAATATAGACATTATTTACAGGCTATATATAAAACCGTAAGCTCTAATTTTATCCAGAATTTTCATCCTTGAAATATTCAAGTTACAACGAATTATACTGCATCGTCTTTCATTTTGTTTTTCATAACCCAATATGTATGAAAATAGCACTTTGGAAATAGATCTAATGGAATCACCTACATTTACACTTGAAAGACATGCCATTAATCAGTTGCCGTGGTTTAAGGAACAATGACTTGGTATCCATTTCTCCAGATTCCTTATACAGTTAAAACTTAGTTTCCAAATACATGTTAGTTAATTTAATTTCAAAGCACATATAGGTTTTACTTACACATCCTACACTAAAGCCATTGTCAAAACTAGGAAAACTAGTGCTAGAAAAACCAGATAAAGCGTTTCCACCGAAGGAGGTAATACTAGGTGCAGGGTTACCTGCAAATGTAAAATAAAAAAACCCAACAATAACAAGTTTACGAGATGAACACAGATAATTATGATAACCCTTAAGGACAGTTCATTATATATATATATATATATATATATATATATATATATATATATATATATATATATAATATATATATATATGTGTGTGTGTGTGTGTGTGTGTGTGTGTGTGTGTGTGTGTGTGTGTGTATCAACGGCTAATTTGAGGGGAAGTTATTTTGTCAATAATACATGTTCATTGTATAACATAGTAATGATATTAAAACTCACCTATTTGTGCCCAGGGATCAAATGTTGGACCTTGACCCGCACATGATGAAAGGCAACATAACACTGCTACCACTGCAGTCAGCATGTTTCTGTGCAAACTGTATCAAACGTGATAACTCAAAATGTATTATTGTATGAATGATCAATGACTATATATATAACCTAGAATAATAACCCAAAATACATTTCTATAGAATTAACTGTGAATAAACGTAAAATTATAGGAAGGGCATCCATGGCCAAGTGATTCAGACATCGCATTTTAAACCATGAAGTCTCTTACCTTTAGTCAGCGAGTGATCGAGCCACGCTTGTACCTAGAAAGCTGACTTTGAGATAACATTTGCCAGTTTACTTGCAGAAGGACGGCAGTTTCTTCCTGTGTACATTGTAACCGGACTCTTTCCTCCACCATTAAAAACTGGCCGCCACCAGATAACTGACAAAATCTTTGAGTGTGGTGTATGCACCATTCAAACAAACATAACAGCTTTAGGAAAAACTTCATGTGATCTGATTTGAATAGTGTTTTACGCGCCACACTCACTCATTGTATCAATTATATGATGGCGGCCAGTTTTTGATGGTGGAGGAGAGAACCCGGTTATCCGGGAAGAGAACACCCATCCTCCATAAGTAAACTGGCAAACTTTCTTACAAAAAACAGCTTAGGTTTCAGCGGGACTCGAACCTGCGCTGACCAGAAGTGAGAGATTTCATGGTTTGAAGCATGATGCTCTTACCACTGCGCCACCAAAAGAAAAAAAATGTCTGCTAGGAGGTCAATTTTAATGGGGATATGAAATGAAAATTGAATAGTTGTATAAACGTCTTCATTATGAAGACGTACACGAAAATGCAAATGGTTGATACAGATACGTTGTTATCATCCGTAAATTGACAGACACACTTTAAAATCAGCGATCAGTAATGGAGACGCAAGATGAATATCAGTCACAAAATGGTGCCGTCATATTATACCAATCGGCCAATAATAGAGACATGTAACCACCGAAAAATGATAGAAACAAGTAACCCTCGGTAAATG
Organism: Atrina japonica; assembly: GCA_030159075.1. Lineage (NCBI taxonomy): Eukaryota > Metazoa > Mollusca > Bivalvia > Pterioida > Pinnidae > Atrina > Atrina japonica. The sequence goes on from BROG01000079.1 coordinate 1,469,241, forward strand.
ATGGAGACATAATTTTATAACTATCGGTAAATAGTAGAAACATGTAAGTACCGGTAAATGATAGAAACATAATAGTATAACCACCGGTGAATGATAGCAACTTGATAATTTAACCCTCGGCAGTTGGTAGAAACATGTAATCACCGGTAACTGACGTAGACATTATATCATAACCCTCGGTAAATGGTAGAGACGATATTATAACCCACGGTAATTGATAGAAACATATAATCTCCGCTAAATGATGTAGACATTATATTATAACCCTCGGTAAATGGTAGAGACTTGATATTATAACCCTCGGTAAATAGTAGAAACATATATTCTCCGATAAATGACGTAGACATTATACTATAACCCTTGGTAAATGGAGAGACATAATATTATGACCACAGGTAAATAATAGAAACAAGATATTATAACCATCTGTAAATGATAGAAATATAATACTTTAATCCTCAGTAAATGATAGAGAAATCTTACAGTCATTAAATGGTAGAGACATAATATTTCATCCATTGGTAAATGACAGAAACAAAATATTATTGACAGCGGTAAATGACAGAAACAAAATATTATTGACAGCGGTAAATGACAGAAACAAAATATTATTAACAGCGGTAAATGACAGAGCACATCAGAAATTCGGTAAGTGTTGAAACATATAACCACCGGTATATGACAGAAACAAAATATTATTAACAGCGGTAAATGACAGAGTACATCAGAAATTCGGTAAGTGCTAAAACATATAACCACCGGTATATGACATAGACGCAGTATCATAACCATCGGTAAATGGTAGACATAATAATATAAACATCGGTGAATGGTAAAGACATATAATTACCGATAAATGATAGATATATGATATTAAAACCCTCGGTGAATGATAGAGATGTGATATTAAAACCCTCGGTAAATGGTAGAGAAATGGTATTAAACCCTCGGTAAATAATAGAGACATGGAATTATAACACTCCGAAACTGATAAGACATAATATTATATTCACCGGTAAATGACAGAGACATAAAATTAAAACCCTCGGTAAATGACATAGACATGATATCGTAATCACCGGGACATATAACCACCGGAAAATAATAGACATAATATTATTACTACCGGTAAATGATAGAAGCATATCAAAATCTCGGTAGGTGTTAAAGACATAACCGTCAATTATGAATATTGATTTATTTTATGGAATCGTGCATCTGCTCTGATATCATTTCTTGATAACCTTAAAATTGAAAGAGTAAATATGAATATACGCTTCGCAGTGTTTTTTTTATGTTTTATTTTGTTGCGAGTTTACCGGTGTAAAAATGCTTATGCGAGTCACTATTTCAGATAATGAGAGTGATGGATAATGCAATACGTAGATAATGTATAAAAGATACGTATTTTCAACACAATGATGAATATATAATGAAATTGATTGCTTTAAATCAGAGGTCACTTTAACGGAAGAAAATCATATCAATCTAAGTAGTAAAAAGGAAAATTTCTTTTTATATAAAACACAGCTAATGTCCCTTTAATCTATAATTTGTTGACAATATAAAAAGTATAATATAATTACTTCAAATTAATTTAACAAGAGATACGATTGACATCTATTTTGTTTACAGAATAATATTAGGATTAGAAATCTGATTTCATGATTTCACGAGTAAGAATATTGGCTAAAGGTATAACAGATGAACGTATACCCTCCGAGTGCAATAAGTATAGGTCAATATTGCAACATCTCAGCAAAACTTAAACATAAAAGCTGGAACGAGATAAGAAGACACGTGTACATGTATTGAAAATCACATAGGGGAATAATAATGTAGACGTGAATAAGGAAAGAAAAGCATGTTGGAATTTAAAGGCGTGTAGAGTATGAAAATAACAGGTATCAGTGTATTTAAAATTAATTCTTGGTAGATAAGGAGAACGTATGTTGAACATTGGACGGACGTCTGAAAATCAAGAAGTGGGATCAGGTGACATACAGAAGTTGGCATTCTCTGTCGACCGGTCACGCGCGCAGTGATTCCATAGGCAAATCAAATGACCTAAGTTAGGGTTAAAACCTCGTCAGAATCGGTTTAGACACAGAATGTTTCAACAATTTCCAAAGAACGAGAAACTCTGCATTTCAGTTAGTTGAATATTTTAACTGCATAAGAGGTTATTATAAGGACTGTAGAATTTGCGAAATATTGACACTAAATGCGTTTCCTAATATCCTTGTGATACCAAGTTGTCAGTAAGTAGCCATTATATGACAAGAAGAAATTAAAACTTTTACTTTTATGGATTATATCTTGAACGGATAACAAAGATAAGAAATTTACTGATATGCATGAGGTACGACATATTTCAGCAGAGAGGTGATAAAGTGAACTTCCATGAGTTTCTAAATTATTTATCTAAATGTGCGGACAACGGCAATTAACAAAAACATAAACAACGACAAGATGTAAGTTATTCCGTGCAATTATGTAGTGTTGTTTATTTGTATGCATCATACCGTTTCAAAATACAAAATTTATCATTAACGCATTCATCCTTTCATAAATATGTTGATTCATCATCGCTGTAAGCACATACATAGCAAAACTGACCTGTGGCAGTCAAGCGTTAAAACAACGTTGATGTTTGATCCCTATTATAATATTCTGATCATTTTATCTTAATACATTATTCTTCTTTAACTTATTTTTATTTTCATCGCTGTAATGAGTCTTAAAAGAATGATATTCGATATGAAATTTAGCTTATGCCAAAAAACTTTTGTGAACACTGTGAACTATTTTTTGTATAGAAATTCTGGTTTCACGTTCTTATGTATGCACATTGTTATATTAATAACCAGTAAATGCACTGCGCAACTCACCTACGTTTTAACTGATATTGAGTTAAAATACCATGCAAATACATACACACATAGGCACACGCATTATTATAGATGTATACGTATAATAATAATAATAATAATAATAATAATAATAATAATAACAATAATAATAATAATAATAATAATAATACAAATGAAAATAATAATAATAATAATAATAATAGACTAATAATAATAACAATTACGGTGGTGATGATCAAGAAAAAAGATAGAAATAAATTGTTTTTGTTTTTGTTTCATTTAATATATTCGTAATAATTCAGTGAATAAACTAACACCTTTATATTTTATTTTCCCCCATAGTTTTGGTAATTTGGCTTTTTCTTTAAAAATTGAAAAAGAAAGAGAAATCCTAATGCTTACAGTATTTATTAGTCTACACTGATCTAGAAATTTGTCCTTATATTTTAATTTCATTTCTACATGATGAATTTTAGTGAGAGGGCGTTGGTGTTTTAAAACGTGATGTCAATATCATGGAACTTTAAGGACTAAAAGTAATCAGTTCACAGAGCTTGACTTTTTCACCGAACTTGACCTTTTCGCGGAACTCGAGAGGTTTCTATGTAACATTTGCGAGTTGTGAATGAGTTAAGGAAAATATAAAAAAAAAATCATTACATAGCCGTTACTAGAAAAGTTAAGATCCTTTGCCAGTATGGTTTTTTAAAAAAAAATTATTTAAACTCCCGTTAATAATTAACAACTAAATTTTGTCACCAGAAACTATAAAACTCAGATATATCCCAAAACCATTAACGAACAAACCTCAATAATTAAATGCGTTACTGGTACATAGTGGAATAGATAAACCTTGCGGATTACTAATTTGTCATATGTGATTTTTATATTGTTAATTCGCTAAACTAAATAGCTAGATTATTAATTTGAAAATAAGAAATCATGTTTATTTCAAATCCATCACCAATAAGTAACAGACCTAATTCTTTTTGTCAGGTCCGGGAAACCTCGTTTAAACCCTAAACCAACAAATCCCCTTTTAAACGTATTCGTTGTCAAGAAGAAACAAAGCATTATATTTTATATTTGTTTAAACATCCCAGTTTCTTTAAATATATCAACAAATTTAAACAAGATTATTTAAAAATTCGTTTGCAGTTATAACAAAATCTAATTATATGTCCATTCAAAGTAAGGATCAGATCATCCCATTGCAAATCCGATTCAAGTACAGAAATGACCAAAAAGAAACACCTATTTTAATTAGCATTAGCTGTAAGGGTATGACTTTCGTTTGAATTTGTTTTCAACAAAAAAATTTACATCTTATCCGTTGCAAAACATCATTTAGGTTTCTTAACCAGTGTGGAATCATTCTCATTTCACTTACATTCCAAGAATTGACCAACACTCATTTTATTCCTTCATACTTAAAGAAGAAACGGTAATTAACTCTGTGTACATAACAGACCAAATGCCATTAACATTGGTTGCTAGTAAGAAACGAACTCTTTACAAATTTTGTTTACGGTTAGAAACAGTTCTCACTGTAATCAGATACATCTTGTAAATGGTTTATTTTGGACTCTTTTGTAAAACTATAAATTTTGTATTGTTGATAATATTTATAACCACTGAGTCGTTTCCACTGTTGGTGGACCGTTCGAGTCCACGAGGGTATACATATACCCGATTATTTTATACTTAAAGTTATATTTCGCTTAGATACCATCACCTAAATGTCTTATCATCTGAAAAGCTAGACGGATCTGGCAAACACAATTAGATATATCATTTTGCCTTGCATGATACCACTTTTTGTGGATACATATATATTAAATTTGAATGAAGAAACGATCATCTTGGGCATATGTTTTGGCCTCTTTTGTAAAATTATGATTTGGTTTTCTTAACAATATATTGAAAACTTTTTACAAACAAAGACAAAGTAGCTATTTATTTGGAAGCACAATTGCGTAAGTCTTGATCACAGTAAGCATCGCAGCAATATTTTTTTTTCATTTCAAATTCCTTCCGCATTTTGCTATTTTTTCAAATAATCACATGCTGAGAAATTGATAGCAGATTGTTAATCATATGCTAAATATTGTTTTCTTTCAATGAATGCATATGAAATTATTGTTTGTAAAATACTTTATTACATAAAATTCAACATTTTGAAAATTAAAATTACACATGTGTGGATATCATACCTGTCGTTCGTAGGCGCTATATTGTTTTCTGGTATCCAATTGCAGTGTTATAGAGCCTTGTACCTGGACGTCAAGACTTTCACTCTCGGAATGACAAGCCGGAAGAGGATGCAATGAACAAATACTATTTCTTGACGCGATTTTTATGGCGTGAGCATCTATGCAAAATAGTGTATTTTGTATATTTAGTATATTTCTCGAACGTTGACCTCCAAATGTTTGTACAGTTATCGATCAAAGCCATTCCCTTTTTTTATTTTTTTCCTTACTACAAAAATGTAAATTCTAATTTCAATTTAATTGATTGCCTTATCACTTTTAAGTTTATGTAAATTTAAGTTGTGTTAGAATGATTATGCAAATATTTCTTTAGATATCACGATGCAGCTGGATTCCCTACTTTTGCAAACTTCGTTCATTACTACACTGAAAATTACTTAGCATTTCAACAAAAATATAAAAAAGTATTGAAAATGTAAAACATTGATATTATTATGATTTCTCTATATCAAAATGAACTGAATCTTAGAGTTACAAGTTTGAAAAAAAAATAGAGAAAAAAAAACAAAAACTCGGAAACACGGAGAGTTGAAAAAACAAACACTGAAGGGATCGTTTCTGTCAACATGACTTCATCGGTTGCGCTCGATTAGGGATTCAATTTGAATTTTAATTCAAATTTAAAGCCATCTTAACAATTTTGCAGTTATATGGTGGCGGTCAGGTTTTTCATGGTGAAGGGGAGAACCCGGTTACAATGTACCCGGGAAGAGATCATATGCCTTCTGCAAGTAAAGTGGCAAACTTCCTTAAAAAAATCAGCTTCAGAGAAAAATTCAGTGGGGCTCGAGCCAGCACTCACCGGAAGTAAGAGAGTTCATGGTTCAAAGCGCAATGCTCAAACACTCGACGATTAAGAAATTTAAAAAGCGTGTCATATCATATATTACGTAAATGAATGATTTTAAGATAATTAGACACTAACAGAACTAAATTTAATCTTTATGCGAAAGATTAAATATAAGATGTGTTCTCGCTTACGATTACAATTTTCAGACAATAACAGAATACGATACATCCTAGCACAGCGGTAGTTTCAGAGAAGACATTAGCATAGAGTATGTCTAAATATTTAGCATTATATTTCATATGGATATCGAGTAAAATTTGAAACATGAACAATTAATTATACCTATCCTTCATCATAAGTACAAGGTCTGACATTTGATGTGGGTTATAATTTTGAAACACCCTGTATTATGTTCATTATTTAAAATGTTGAGTAACTTATTTAATAGTGGATGTCAAAGGAGACATTTGCGTGGAGGGTAAAATTGAGCCCGGCGATATGGTCATGAAATGAAAAATTAGTTTTGAAGGCTTTTATTTGTGCTTTATCTGTGATTGTTATTTTATTTATAAGTGAAAATTTATGTAGAAAAAAAAACATACACGAATATTTTAGTCCGTTGCAAACTATAGGGCTGACGGGTTAAAATTGAATGGGGGGGATTAAAATCAGAGTAGATAATTTACTTTAATGCTGGGTAGATGTATTTCAGGTTATAAACAAGTTCAATTTTAAACTACAAATGCATAGGCAACCTGTACATTTGATCGCATACTTTTTTGTGAATGTGACATTTTTATCGAACTAGAAAGGTTTCCATGGAACATTTGCGGCGCTGATTCCGTCCGGACACCTGGTCCTATCCCGTTTGGGATTTGCAATTGTTTTTTCATGTTCAGACCATTAACACATCTAATTTATCGAATTTGATTTAATTGACTTAAGTTTCGAATATCAATTAGTACTTCTTAATTTTTACTTAGTAAGGTAAGGTAAATATTTTTCAGCACATGGCACAGGTAAATTAAAATTAAGGTTTACAGAGGAATAATTGTTGGTATCTGTCCAAAAGCAAATTGTATTGCTCTGCATGTGACAATACCCCTCTACTGCACCAGATCGCATTTGCATTTACCAAAAGTCCTTGATCGCATTTTTTAAACACCAGGATAATAAGTACAAATCTTACGATTAAGTTCAATTATTAATGCCAGATTTAATATTTATTATTTAAATTGTCAGTTCAAAGTAAGTTGAACTCTCATATTTCGAGTACTTTAAAGTTATCATCATATTTTGAAAGATGTCAAGCGTGATAATCCAGAGTCAATGTATACGTTAGAAGATAAAAGTGGACTGCCCTTCTGGTAAAGCATTCTTTAGAGCATTCAACTCTAAAGAGGAGACTATGAGTTCGGTTTCTATGATCATGTCATTCCAAGAACTTCCAAAATGATGCGACCGTCTCCTCATCAAGTGTTCTGCTTCAATCGTAATAGGTCTAGACTTTGGACTTTCGAATAAGACTTGCGCCCATGGCCCTTGTACCAACAGCGTTGGAACATTGTAGAACCATAAACTACTCATCTATTAAGGCCATTTTTCATGTGAACTGTGATTCTATAATGTCGTCATCGAAATCGAGTCATAAAATTATTCAGACAACAACATAGGAGAACGGTTAATACAGAAAAGGATCAACAGATTTGGTACAATACGCGTCAAAGTCTTGTTTCAATCCTGAAAAAATAGTTACAATTCAACAATTTACAATAATTACAATATTTACTGTAGTTTGCGTAAATTATTCCAGGCTATTAATTTCTCTATTGTCGACACACCACTTTCTCTAACATTAAGGGCAGATAATAATTCTACGGGAAATGAGTTAGTTCACATACATTGTCAATTCAATCGTTGCTTAAAGAAGACGGATATTGCACGGATTTCATATGTGTTCAACTAATCAAATTTTAATTCAGCTAACACGTGATGTACTAAATTCGAATGATGTCGTAGCATAGGTCAAAATCTCTGTGGCACTGGAAAGAAAGATCTAGCTGGTGAGGTCGGTATAAGGTGGTAATATCGCGGACGTCAATGAACAATAATAAAACACATTTAAGATCTTGAGTTATACGACAAACGCGACGATTTCGGCTTTCCCATCGTAAATTTTCCACATTTAAGTAGTAAAATCCCACAGTCACCCGCATATGGAGTTTATATTTCACAAATGATCCGATGTGCCAGGCGTGTTCAACATATGAACATTTCATATTCAGATGTGAACTACTCACTGACAAATTATTGATACAGGGATATTGAAAACCGAGTTTGATGTCAACGTTCCGCAAATTTTACGGTCAGTATAATAGTCTTGTTTGCGATTACTCTTTTTCACTGAGTGAAATGTTGAGTTGCCTTTTCGTTGGCGGTTGTTGACACGTCTGTACCAATTGTGACGAGTATTCGTTCCTCACGTATTTCAAGTGGACTTGACTGCGGACTCACGGCGGGTGTGACAGGGGATGCTTACTCCCCCATGTCACCTGATCCCACCTTTTGGTTTCCAGAGGTCCGTGTTTGTCCATTTTTACCGGATTTGTATCTGTGTCGCGGACATCCTAAAGATTTATACTTTGGTATCTGAGATGTTTTATATTATAAACATACATGTATATGTTATATTATTCAAATTATTTGCCAATAAATACACCTAAAAATAAGTTTTTTATTATTTCGGATATTGAAACTTTGTTAAGTTTTTGACGTAGATAAAATGTGTCTTTTTTAAATTATACATTAATTACAAATAAATTCACATTAATCATTTGCGTGCTTTATCATGGTCGTGTACAAAGAAGTGACATTTACTGTTCCCATGCCCCATACTGCACTGCAAAAGAACAACTTAAAAGTATGGCAACGCCACAGCACTTTAATGAATTACACCTGGCTTGTTCAGGTAATGAACTGAAGGAAAAGGAATTGTTTTGCTAGAAAATAAAGAAATTGTGCACTTGACATGTCATATATACGTTCCTGAAAACAATTATGTTAGAAGGCTTTATATTCTGATTCTATTTTGTATTCTGAAAAACGTACTATATCGGTGAAAAGAAATATCATTGATTAAGGCTACTTTATTAAAATCACAGATACCAAAGTGTAAATCTTAAAGCGATATGAGCTGTCGCAGGTAAAACATATTTTTAATGCCCATTTTATGTAATATCTTATCTCATATATCCCAAAGAGACCATCTTGTAGTTAGAATAACAAATGCATGTGTAAAATTTCAACAATCTTGCAAAACGTAACCCATAGTATGAGTAATTGTTGCACCGCCATTACTTTGAGCATTGCAAATTAATTTTCGGTATTTTTTTACCGAGTGTCCAATAAACACGTGCTATTTGCAGTTAATATATATTCTATTATTATTACAATTTGCGTTTATTTTGTACATCATCATTTCATACCTTAATCAGGCAAAGTTGGTCTTTTTTCGTCGTTTTAAAACATTCGTTTCCTGAAATTGTTCACGTGTCCGGTATATCGGGTGATCTCGACTCATTTTTAACTCGTCCCATCGTATTATCGGCTTTATCATTCTGGACACATATGATCATGAACTACCCAACTCCGCGGGGCATGGCGATAGATTGTAAAATATGAGGTATGCATATTTTTCCACGGTAACATTTTGATTTTGTCAATGTCAGCATTCAGGGTTACATTAAAGATCGGTAAAAATTCATTCAGTGATCTGATATATTTATTCATACATTCATCCGATTTTTCAGGTATTTAAAATAGCGTTGAAAAGCATATATTTTACATAGTGCATGCACTTTCCAATAAAAATTACGTCCTATATTTTAAAAGTAAATATAAAATACAGAAAAATCAGTCGACATTAACATATTCCGAGCGCGTAAAGGACCGAGATCCCCTGACCGAATTACGAAGTACATTTGATATGGTAAATGAGTTTATCTGAAAGGTCATCGCATACGGAAATACAGCTGGATTTTTTAAGGTATGGGAAAACTTAAATTCTGATAAAACAAATAACTTCAAAAAGAAAATCTTTTGCAACGCTTCATGTGTTTGATAATGTATTTTAACACACATTTATCATATTCTCGACTCTGTCAGGGGACAAAAATAATCATTGTGACAGCTTATATCGCTTTTATAATTTCCAAGATACAATATACAACTCTGATGAATACTGGACAAACGTGGACCTATGGGAACAGGTGGTATGGAGGAGTAAGCATCCCCTGTTGAACGGTCACACCCACCGTGAGTCCACAGACAAATTAAAATGAAATAAGTGAGGATTAAATCAGCGTCAAAATTGGTGCAGACAACTCACTGACCGCTATCGAACAAGTAACTCAATAATCCATTAAGCGAAAGAGAAGTAATTATACAGAACATAATATATGCGGAACATTGGCATCAAACGTGAATTTCGATATCCTTGCTCTGTGATAATAACTTATCTATAAGTAGTTAATTTTTTATATTAAATGTTCATCTGTTGAACACACCTTTGCTTGTTCGACGTTTCAAGAACTTCGAATTTTCATCACTCGAAAGATCCAGAGTTAAGTTACTTAATTTATGAAGGAAAAAAAGATCGGGACCTGTACGAAATTTATAATGTACGAGATAATGCAGTAAAATATTATTGCTGTGTTGCTCCGACTCGTACATTTACGGCTCTCAGGCAAAAAAAAAAACAACATATGCTAGCTGTTTAAAAAGCCCAGAACCCGAAGTCATCAATTCTACTCAGTTCTTAAGCACAACTTCCATTTCGTTATATTGACTGTAGAGTTGTTTGAACTTCTGGATAAAACATTAATTCAAGTTTATGATTTTCAAATAAATGTAAAATAACTTTAGCATAGTACTAACACTTAGTAGTATAAACTTATACATTTTTTATATTTCTAATATTTTCTCTAAAGAACAATAATCATTATCAATATTTGTATCTATTAATATTAACAAATGTTGAAGTGCACCGATAAATCATTGTGCTTTTATCTTAAAATCATAAAGAAAGTTTAATTAGAGTATTTAGTAAATTTTGCGACTACGTCTTATAATTAAACGATGGTGTCAGTTAAATATTAAATACATTTTAATAAATAGCTTCCGTATAGATTACTGTGTAACTTCACAAATAAATGGATGTGTTTCGGTACAGCTAACATCTCCCCAATCAAATCCAGTATCAGGATATTGCATAGTAAGACAGTTCTGATTTCCGCCGACATTATTGGGTTGTCCGATGTGCCAGTTGGTATAATTCAACGGCTCCGTGTGTCCAATCTTGGAATCTATCCAGACAAAGTGGGATTCGGATTTTTCGTCATTTCCACCAATAAAAAATCCATTCTGACCTGCTAGCATCAAATCTAGAAAATAAAATATGCAATATAAAAATTCTCTGATACCAAAGTATAAATCTTTAGGATGTCCAGGATATAGGGACAAATCTGGTAAGAAAATGGACAAACACGGACCTCTGGAAATCAAGAGGTGGGATCAGGTGACATAGAGGAGTAAGCATCCCCTGTCTATCGGTCATACCCGCCGTAAGTCCACAGTCAAATCAAAATGAAATACGCGAGGAACGAATCCTCGAATTGGTACAGACATCTCAACAACCGCCACCTAACGGGTAACTCAGCATTTCACTTTGTGAAACATAGTAATCACAATCAAGACTATTATATGCGAAACTTTGACATCAAACATCAAATGTCAGTTTTGAAAATAATTTTTATATACTTGAATTTCATATAGAATTCATAAAATTTGTTAATGGTTCGTTTTGTTTTAGCAACACGTTGAACGTCGATGCCGTTTAGATGCTTGTACTATCTCCACATGTAATTCTGATAATGTCTGCGGAGTGTGTCGACAAATGTAAAATTGTCTGCGGGGTGTGTCGACAAATGTAAAATTCCTGTTGTCGATATATTATATATATTTGGCATTCATTCGAAAAATGCTCAAAGTATTTTTTATTATTTTCAGTGTGTAATGAATATCAATAGTTTTCTTTTTATAAGACAAGTGTGAGTCAAATCAATGGAACTCCATATAGAAAAGAAGACAAAAAACCAGAAAACAATATATACATCAATGTTTGCTGTTTCTTTTGAATCTAATGGATGTGTTTACTATTTGGAGATTTCTTACCAACGTTTGACTGTATCAGATTCACAAGAAACCTTTGCTCTTCACTACTGGTTACAGTTGCCAAGTGACCTCGATATGATTGCGATTTACACGTCATTTCTGCGTCATACCACGTGACAGAGTTGGTGTGAATAGTGTAACAAGATGTGGAGTTATCCATATTCTTACGTGTGTATGCATGTGCAGGGCATGCCGGGACACCTGTAATGAGAACACCCTGTTGAAATATTTTTTACTTTGAGAAATTGATAAGATCTGTTTGTATTTTTGTGTTACAAAATGATTTACTGACAACATTTCATTAGTTACTGTTCATAACCAAGTGAGGACGCATGACGAGGCAATATTATGACTAATATTCTTGAGTGTGGTTTATAACACCATTTAAATATAAAAAATCCCATATATTAAAGTATGGATGTCCAGGATGTCAGTATATGATATACAAATCTAATGGATATTGGACAAACACGGACCTATGGAAATCCAGAAATCCAGAGGTAGGATAGGTGTGATGGAGGAGTATTAAAGCCCCCCCCCCCCCTGTTGACTGGTCACAGCCTCCGCGAAGTGCACAGTTAAATTCAAATGAAAGAAGTGAGAAGTGAACCCTCGTCACATTTGGTAAGGACGATTCACCAAGCGATATTGAACAGGAAACTCAACATTTCATTATTGAGACACCGATCATTGTACCGACTGTACAATTTGATGAACGTTGACATCAACGATACCCCTATGACAATAACGTACAAGTAAGTAATTCAAGCAAGCAAAAAGACGCCTGTGTAAGTAAAGAGCTAAATTTAATAATACGTATTTTTTACTTCCATAAATAGATAATTTAGTCTAATTGTGGATATATTCATTTAACCCCAGATCAACTCCTCAATTAATTACGCAATTACGAAAATGTTTCCCCAAAATAAAGTTCATACGACAAGCTTAAAGAGGCATAAACTGTATTTTTTCACTTCCAATAAATTAATTCAGCCTTACTATTTTTGATGTAAATATTACACTGGATCTTGCCTTATTTTCACAAAATATATAGGAATATAATATTTTTATGCCTGTGTAAGGCTCTTATTCGCTATTGTACAGATTCGCTACTCTTACAGTAGTAAAAGTAGAAAATTTCGAGATATTTTATTTTTTTGGGATGAACACAGCTAATGCCTCTTCAAGTTAATTAGATAGTGTGTGTGTGCGTGCGTGTGCGCGCGCGTGTGTCGTTGTACAGGTGTTTTGTTAACATGTGCCAATATACCGTGGAATACTTATACGTGTGTTTGTTTGTTTTGCTGACGGATTTGTAAAATAAATAATCCATACTTACTTCGACAAGTTGTATTAGAGATATAAATGTCATCTATTGCCACATTGCTATCTGCGTCAATTGGTACTTTCGAACTGTATGAACCAGTGTACGAATAGTGATAGTGAGCATCTGTAGTACCCTCAAATACAATCTGAATAAGACAATGTATTTCGTTTTCGAATTTTTCTTCAAATTTTAAATAGTATTTTACACCACACACGACAATTTTTAGTTATATGGTAGGGGCCATGTTTTTAATGTTGGAGGAGAGAACCCGGTTATAATGTGCCCGGGAAGAGACCGCAAGTAACCTGACAAAATCAGCGAAGGTTCCAACGGGGCTCGAACTTTAGCTGACCAAAAGTGAAAAACTTCATGTCTCAAAGCTCGATGCTCTACCCACTCTGAAGCTCCTATGTTATTCCTGGATTACAAATACCTATGATCTTCCCTATACCTACAATTTAGAATATCGATTACCCATTAATTCAAGTCAGATTATCGATCATCCGTAAAAAAGAAACAAGCACAACAATACATTTTTCCGTTCCGACAGGGATCGTGATAATATTTCAGAGTTTTAGAGAAAACTAATTTCGTATATATACAGAGTGTCCCATAATATATGTCACACTTTGATTTCTTTATAATTCCATAAATTGAATGGCTAAAATCTATACGATGGTTATAAAATTTCGTATTCGAAAACTTAAAGGAACTATGAAAAGTTAACACCATTATTCCTTTGTATTTACTGATCCAGAAGTGGTAACCTAGTTGGATAGATTACATGACCAATATGTACTGGTCCCAACAGATAAAGCTTCAATAATATACTTTTTTATATGTAAGGCACATTACTATAACTGTTTATTAGAAAAACTAGGGTTTATTACGAATTTTGGTAATCCTACATATACATGTAGCACACTTTAAAAGGACGAGAGTCTTCAAAATCACATGTCCGTATTACGTTCTTTTGATGTACCTACAATCGATACTGATTTTGAGCTACCATATTTATATTGGATACTTAGACTTCACTATTCCCAATGCCAAATCTTTATCTTTATTCCTTACGAAGATACTGACAGCCGTTAAAGAGAAACTTCAGCAATACTGCACAATTGCTTAGTCCAGAAGCGGCATAAATCAGATGTGGATACTTAAAAATTCTGAACAACTTTTAGAAAATTGGAAGGTATACAATTTTTTTCAGATTCACAGTATCAAAACATACTACTTCTCTACTCTTTACAACACAACAATTCCACATAAAAATTAAAAGAGACTTTTTATCATCATAGACACCTGTTTTAAACTATGGTACCCAAGACTTTAAATATCTAGTGATTGGTTATCATTTTGTCTAACACCACTCTGATTCTACACATAAATGCACTGATGTTGATATAAAAAAGATGCTGAAATTTTTAACAGACAATATATTTGTAACGTTCGGAGACGTGGTCTTTCAAAAACTGTCGGCATTCCTATGGGAACCAATTGTGCTCCTTTATTGGCTGACCTGTTCCTTTATTCATATAGTGACAACGTTTTTTGACGGGTGTGACCGGTTGACAGGAGATGCTGGCACCTGGTCCCACCTGATGATTTCCAGAGGTACGTGTTTGTCCATTTTTTACCAGATTTGTACCTATATCCTGGATATACTATAGATTAATACTTTGATATCTGATATTGTTTATGTTTAGGTTTAAGTGGGAATCGAACCACCCAGAAGTTGACCAGAAGTTAGAGACCTCATGGTTCAAAGCGCGATGCTCCAACCACACGACCACTACGGCCCCAAGACTGTTTCAAAATAATCTGTCATTTATTTTTGTTTTGAACTTTTGAAGACAATATGGCTGTTGCTTTAAGGATACATTGGAATTGGGACCATAATTTAGTGACCATTGACCGAGTAAATTGATTGAATGCTTAATTAAGGTTCAATATGTCACCTGTGCACATAAAATTGACCGTTGAATATAGGTGACTCCTTAAGTACGGTATCAGTCTCAACCATACTATATAATTCGAACACCATATTTTGGAAAAAAAATCGTAATTAATGCAAACTTAAAGCCTTTTGCCATGATATTCCCGTAAAGGTGGAGTCATTTTATGCTTTCTAAAAGCTATGGTTCACCCTTTTGACAAATGTTCCTTGAAATAAAGGTTATGTTTCATTGGATACTCTCTGGAAAAGCTCAGCTCAGTTTTTCGAATAGAAATAACCAAAATACAACCGTTCGAGTACGGCTACATTACGCCTATAGGAAGTAGCCATTTCTCAATGTTGAGTTGCCTTTTTGTTGGCGGCTGTTGAGACATCTGTACCAATTGTGACGAGGATTCGTTCCTGACGTATTTCATTTGGACTTGACTGTTGACTCACGGCGGGTGTGACCGGTGGACAGGGCATGCTTATTCCTCCATGGCACCTGATCCCACCTGATGGTTTCCAGAGGTCCGTGTTTGTCCATTTTTGCCGGATTCGTATCCGTGTTCTGGACATCCTAAAGATTTATACTTTGGTATCTTATATGTTTTATATCCAAACGCTCGAAAGGATATAAAGAAACCGGCGCCCTCTGCAGTTTGTGACAAAATCAATATTGTTCCGTTCGTATAAAACACGGGGTTCGACTTATAAGAAAGTTAGCTTAGAATAATCATCAAATAATAATAGTAAATGTTTAGCACCATTTTATCGCATACTTAATTAAATTGTTGCTATCTGTTGTACCTGGTATTTCGGTATATGCTGATAATCCTATACTAAAGTAATATTTGGCACTGATAACACCATTTAAATTCCAAAGTTTTCTAAAGCTAAGATCATCTTTTTACAGTCGTTACTCTTAGACGGACTTCCGCTATACTTTTAGATTTATTATTTGACCTTGTATGATACCACTTTCTCTTTAGAAAAATACATATACATTTTAAATGGGAGCTCACTGATGAAGTCTAATTGACAGAAATGATCGTCTTGAGCATTATAACTTCGGTATTATGTTTATAATATTTATAACCACTAGGACGTTGCCACTGCTGGTAGACCGTTTGAGTCCCCGAGAGTATACATAAACCTAGTACCTGGTATTTCGATACCAGCTGATAATCTTATACTAAACTAATATTTGGCACTGACAACACCATTTAAATTCCAAAGTTTTCTAAAGCTAAGATAGTCATCTTTTTACAGTGGTTACTCTTAAACGGATTTCGGCTATACTTTTAGATTTATTATTTGACCTTGTATGATACCACTTTCTCCTTAGAAAAATACACGTACGTCTTGAGCATTATTTGGTATTATGTTTTTATATTGTAAATATGTATTTGAATGTCTGTTTGTGCAAATATAGTGCAATCCCTCGATAAGTGAAATTTTCAATATCCTAACTGAAATTGATTGCAGAATAATCACTGACGGAATATGACGGATATGTAAATATATATTTCCGAAATGTCGAGGCAGCCTCGATTAATATGGGTGCACTAATTTAAATATACATAAAGTATCATTTCGTAAATAGAAACAAACACAGTGGTAGAAAGAAATCTAATAGATATAATAGATTGATATTCTGCAGATGCATTAAACCCTTTTTCTAAAATACTTTGGATGATAAAATGTATCATTATAATACCTTAAACGGAACAGCGGTATATTCAGAATCCAATTCCACTTCGGCCATTCTCCAGTTGACATCGTTTTGTGGATTAACGATTAGAGATGGATAGCCAAGACCCCCGTTTAACTGAGCAAAGTAATTGATGAAAATGAAATCATTGGGAAATTGGAAAATTGGAAAAGTTGACTTTGAAACATTGTGGCGTAAAATGAGGTGGTAAATAAAATGAGGGGCATTATAAAGAAGTTTTACAATAAACAGGATATCGGCGATTCACCTGTCACGTTTTTGTAAAGTAGCCAAAGGGTAACCCTTGTATATATATATATATATATATATATATATATATATATATATAAATATATATATATATATATATATATATATATATATATATATATATATATATATATATATATGTGTGTGTGTGTGTGTGTGTGTGTGTGTGTGTGTGTGTGTGTGTGTGTGTGTAATTCTTTTGGCTGTTTTACAAAAACAAAGAAAATTCACAAAAACAAAAAGAAAAGAAACAACAAAACAAAAAACATAAAATAAAAAAAACAACAAAAAATCACAGGTGAAGCGCCGTTATCCTTTCAGTTCTAAAAACAAACAATCATGAGGTAATCCTATTCTAGTATCTAACAATTTTAAATTAGCATTTTGTTGACAGAATCGACTTCAAACATAGGCTGATGCTGGTAAATGCAATACCAATTTATTGACAAAATTAGGAAAATGATATTTTTATGTGTTGCATTTGAAACAAGCAATTCTAGACACTGAATATAGGGTATAACAAAATATGTCAACATTTAAAGTTCAACAACAAGTGCATCAAAGTCGGACAACAAAATTGTGTATGACGTCATATATATCACAAACAGTGAAATTTCTGCGAGGTTCAACGTTACCGACCAATGAAATAAAGCGAAACGGAAAAAAACATGTAAATATATATACCTCTGCATACACTTTAATTGGCTTTGTAGATTTTCCATGAGTATTGTACCAAAATCGAATACAATAATGAGCAGCAGGTTGGAAAGTCTGCGACGTCAAACGCATCGTTAAAGTACTTGAAGATGAATGATACTCACTTAGATATTTCCCGTCAATATACATGTATCTACCTGAGCATAAAGTAAAGAAAAAATGAATAAGTACCATTCGATAATGGAAACCAAGAGTTCATTATTATACGACAAATAAGATATACAAACGGTTTCACCAAGAAAAACTATTGCGAATCCAAAACGAGATGGGACCAGGTGTTTGGAAGCAGTAAGCGTCCCCTGTAAGCATGCCACACCGATCTCGAGTTCGGTGAAAAGGTCATGCTCGGTAAAAATGTCATCATGGTTTACGATCAGATTGGTGAAAGGAAATCACAGTATATGGTCGTGATCCGGAATACTATCCAACATTCCTGAGAGGGTTTAACAAGATCCCCTTATCGACCATAAAACTTCCTTAGTGGCAATTTCAAGCGTTCCACAACGTACCCTGTGTGAGTAGTTTATTGGCGAGTCGGTTTGTTCTCATAATAAAACATTCATAAGGGGAGAAACATAGAACAATATATAGACTGGCATATCGTAATTGAACATAGATATACAAAGACCTTCCCTGTAAGACAAATAGCCGAGATGGGCTGTTAGTCGATGTTGTAATAGAAATACTTTATGAAATGTTAATTTTCACATAGAAGTCATAAATGACTCAACTTCTTCAATAAATCCCCAATATTCTAGTTCAAAATAAAATTAATATTTAAGTCTAATTTAGTACAAATTTTATTATTTTGTGTGAAACAGTTACATCAGAGGAAGAGTCGAAAATGTCGAAAATTGCTCTCTCTCTCTCTCTCTCTCTCTCTCTCTCTCTCTCTCTCTCTCTCTCTCTCTCTCTCTCTCTCTCTCTCTCTCTCTCTCTCTCTCTCTCTCTCTGTCTCTCTCTTAATTTTACCTCACCTTTTGGGCTACCATATGTATGATCCATATCTGGCCCTGTGCTAGAGTAAATCCTGGACTGCCCATAAATCCATGAATCTGTTTTGCTGTGTCCAACTTGTGTAAAGTTACACATACCTTGGCTCGTCTCAAATCCACAGTAAAATGTCGTGTAGTCAGCGGTAACTGAATCAGACATAAACAAAGACTAATAAAACAATAAGTCTGCATATATTATTACTTATATAGTATTTTACACGGGTAATATGGAATTATATTGGGTCGAGGTGACTCCCAATACGGTTTTTTTTTTCAGCTGGACCCAATGTATTTTCGTCTCACCCATGCAAAACATTGTATAACGAATTTATCCCACCGATGGCCTGCCTTTTTTTACTTCTTCTTATAGTAATTTGAATGCAGCTCCGTTCTAATCTTAATTATTTGTTATTCGCTGCGCGAAGCAAACCTGTCCCCCATGTTTCTTTGCATGTATTATCTGCTAAAAGTGAAGTTACCCGTGAGAGGCTCCGAACGGGTGATATCAAAACTAATATCACGTAACCCGATGCAAGAATATGTAGTATCCTTCTAAACCCATAAAATTCTGAGTATTTTGACAGAATTGGGATAAAATGTTTATGCAATTAGAATCTGTAAGTAGGTAAGTAGGTAGATGGGTGGATAGATAGATAGATAGATAGATAGATAGATAGATAGTAGATAGATAATAGATAGATAGTAGACAGACAGAGAGAGAAAGAGATACGTTTTATATAGATGGGTGGATGTGTGGATGGACGAACAGACAGACAAACAGACAGACACACAGACAGATAGGTAAATAGATAGATAAATAGATTGATTGATTGATAGGTAGATAGATAGATAGACAGACAGATAGATCACCTGCAGGTGGTGTAGATGGCGTTATTCCTAAATTCCCTTGACAAGTCAACAAATCACGTGAGGAATTAACTAGTTTCTGTCTTAAGCTGTCGAGTTCAGATTTAGCCAGTTGTAATACATTTGCCAACTCTTCCTTTGTTTGATTCAGTATTTTTTCCTTACTGTCAAGTTGTGCTAGTAGTGCTGCCTGGGTTGTTTTCTCATGTTCTAATAGATTTCCAGTCTGTTCAAGGCTTGTCTGTGTTATATTCAGTTCTTTGTAAAGGTTTCCAACCGACGTTTGAAGGTTTGACAATGTGTTTTGAATATTTCCAATGTCACTTTTCATTGTTGTGACGTCATTACATGAACATCCACCTGAGGTGTCGAGTTGGTTCGATGATGTAGCTGTACCTGTATTTGAGGCTGTGCCTACGACATTACATTGTTGCTCATGTCCAAGTTGTACCTTATACACACACTGACCGTTATAAAAGCTACAGCCTGGCGTAAACCCTTGAATTACAACAAAATTTAGCGTTAAATAAAATACCAATAATTTCATTTTTCCGTTTTCCAGTGACACTAGATAAGGATCGACGTTACTTCTGATAAAACTTCACGCATTCTCTTACAGATAAGGGAAAGTCAACATAAAGGTATTTGGAGACTTTCTTAATAATATTTGAGATACGAAGCAGTGCTATAGTGCTATCTCTGCATTTACTTGGATATATATATATATATATATATATATATATATATATATATATATAGAGAGAGAGAGAGAGAGAGAGAGAGAGAGAGAGAGAGAGAGAGAGAGAGAGAAGAGAGAGAGAGAGAGAGAGAGAGAGAGAGAGAGAGAGAGAGAGAGAGAGGGGGAGTCATTTCAGATACACGTGCATGTAAACATATTTACGTCCAATATAAATATCGTATGTGAATAAAGACTGGATACAGGGGACTTTTTATCCCTGTTTTTATCCCTGTTTATAATACATTCAAGTCTGATAACATTGCGGCAACATTGCACACTATCGACATTAACAAAGTACAAAGTATCTTGTCAAATGGTGAAAAGCAGTGAAGCGGATTGGCATAAATAAACACTTTTGCCACTAACCTAGATGTCTGATAATGTTTTTTGTTTGTATCGACATGCTTTAATCTAGTAAATGAAATTAAAGTAAAGAGTTGACATCAATTAGAGGAACAAAGAACATGTGTGTTTATTAACAAATATCGTCTCATATCGTCGTCATAGGCTTCATTTTGCCGGTACACTTCTGGGTAGACAAATTCACCCGGAAGTAAAATAACTTATCCTAGAACCTATCAAACATGAATATAGCAATATTTAAAGATCATATTGATTGTGACTAACCAACAAAATTCCATCTACGTCAGAAATATAACCCGAGAACCAAGAAAACACAACACAATTCAAAACTCCTTCGCAGACGGCATTTCCACTGTTACTGGTGATGCCAACAAGGTCACGTGAACGTGTGGTCGAGAAGTGACGCATTCTGTTTGAATCCAAGATATTTCAAATGGCTTTATTACTTTTATCATCCTTCTTTAGAGTTTTAATTGGTGTTTTTTTATAAGTGCGCAATGTTTGGGGACAAATTTGATAATTGAAAAACAAGGAGATGACCTAATTGTGACAGGTTCATTATCCTGAAATATTCCGGAAGTTAAAGGTAAGAGCATAATGTTTACATGGCAATGTTTCTAATGTTTTAGTGTTTTTAATTTTGAACGGTCTTTTACGCCACATTCAACAATTTTTCAGTTATATGGTGGCGGCCAGTTTTTAACTATGGAGGACAGCACCCCGTTATAATATGTACCCGGAGAGAGACCTACAGCCTTCTGCAAGTAAATTTTCTAACAAAAATCACTTTAGGTTCTAGTGAGACTCGAACAGGAGGTGAGATACTTTATGATTTAAAACATGATGCTCTAACCACTCCGTTACGGAGAAACCGAAGTAGTAGCAGTAGTAGTAGTAGTAGTAGTAGTAGTAGTAGTAGTAGTAATAGTAGTAGTAGTTGTACTAGTAGTAGTAATAGTAGTAATGTTTGTTTGTTTATTGTTGTTTAACGTCCCACTCAATAATATTTCACTCATATGGAGAGGTCACCAAATGCCGGTGAAGGGCTTCAAAGTTTGGCCTATGCTCAGCACTTACGGCCATTGAGCAGTGAGGGTTCTTAAACGTGCCGACACCTACTGTGACACGGGACCTGCAGTTTTTACTGTCTCATCCGAAAGACAGGAAACCAACCTGCCGCCGGCGGGACTCGAACTCACGACCTCACGATCTAGAGTCGAGCGCACTACCAATATTTAAAAAGATTGTGGATGATGTATGGCGAGTAATGTGACTGCTAAAATAAGTCAAACTAATTCATAGATGTATGTAATTAAAAAGGATGCCAAGCTTTCCATGTGCAAGAAAAAATATCAAGCAGCATAAATGAGTTAGATTGAAAAATATCATAACGACGTTTTGATCCATCCCACCTTTGACTGATTTCATTCTCTACCTAGAACCCCTATGACGTTCGATTACATTACTCTGGAATCATATCGAATGTAGAAAATACAATTTATACGATGGGACAGACAAGCTCACGGTAGAGCACCAGATAATCCATATAAAATATAAATTATTCGTTGTTTCGAGTTATTAATTTTTCTACTTGATATACGGTATGTCTGTCATATGGTAAAACAACATGTTGTATGTGTTTATAGCTATGTATTTGAATGTCTGTATGGTTTACATGTGTGTATTGGCATATGTGCACCTTCAAAAGTATATGGGTGTTTGCGTGCATACATCGATGTTTTATGTATCTATTAAGACTGAGTTTATGTTTGAAAACGTTTCAAACTCTACTTGCCAGCAAAAATTGTAAATATGTTTTAAACTCGGGTTAGATTAAATTGTATCGAGTAAATGCTTATCATGTTTAAAACTAAGTAAATATGTCCCGGAACAAACATATTTTATCTTAAGTACTATATCAATGTTTCGCATTTATCATTAATGAAACTGTATTAATATTTTCAGTTAGGGAGCCAGCATACATAGTCCAAAATAGTTCCGGTAAGAATAAATCTACCCAATTCACCACATGCAATGCCTTGGGTGATCGGAAACTTACATATGTCATGACTGTAGTAATTGATCATATGTCAGTCAAAAGAATTGGGACTACTTATTGACAGTTATATAATGAAAGGCAATGCTAAATATATGTATGATATAATACACGTATTCAGTAAAGTAAATTTAAAGTATATCGATATTGCTATGTGTGTGTGTGTGTGTGTGTGTGTGTGTGTGTGTGTGTGTGTGGTGACTGTTATCGAATGGAATATATATATATATATATATATATGTTTGTGTGTGTGTGTGTGTGTGTGAACTTACGTGCAGTTTAATTCTGTATTTTACATAGATGTTTTAAAAGAGTTTAAAACTAAATTGTTAGGTGTTAAGAAATTGCACATGTTGCATTTAGTAAAGAACATGGATTAAACATAGCACAGCAAATATAATGTATTTTTTCATAATTTGCTTCAATGGTAACACATGTACTTTATAAATATCATAAACATGATACCAAAATTATAAAACCAAATAAGAAATCTAACTGCAGGCCAAATCTGTATAAGAGTAACCATGGTAAAAATGCTAGAATTTTAATGGCGTTCTCTCAGATAGTATCACAATATCAGCCGGTATAAACATATACTTATTTAATATACAGAATCTTATCTTTAAAGTAACCACTTCTGTTAAGCCAAACATCTCCATCACTACAATAAATTGATTTGTAAGTTTATGAATCTAAACCTACTAAATTAATCACTGAATTGCAGATAGATGTCATCTGGGCCTACTCAACAGTGTTTGAAACAATACAGTGATATACGTTGATATGTTAAAATAAGCATACATTTTATTTGCTCTGATACTTATGACTGATACGCAATAAATGTTTTGTTTACACAAAAATAACTAGATAAAAAGGTAAACAAAATACACACGTTGTCTAACTAATAATAATGTAATAACAAAAAGACGTTGTCAAATTTCTTTTTCACCGGCACTCGAACGATATGTAAAATGTAACTGAATTGTTTAAAACTGATAAGGGGTAAATTGTTGGATTAGGAAACTATAAAACAAATGATTTTTACCGTTTTGTATTATCTTATAATACAACCATAGAAGTGATGGGTTTTTCAATCATTTTGATCAGTCTGTCGCTTTTTGGAATAGGTTACTCACAAACGGCAATCTCATCTGGTAAGTGTGATACCCGAGACCTTTCTTTTCAACAAAATGGGTAAAATGTTGCATCAAATCCCATGGATACACTCAAAGTTTAATGTCTTATTAAACTTTTTTTCAGCATAACATTTCTTTACTAAATTGTATATACTATTTTTGTCTCTTTAATACTTTGCCTGTGTCGCAGTTGGATTTGACAATTAGAGCTAAAATGAAAGTAATAAGATACAATAGCTATGTATTCAGCAGAATCTGGGAATAATGACATCTTCTAATTACTGTTATACAAGGCTCATATATATATATATATATATATATATATATATATATATATATAATATATATATATATATATATATATATATATATATATATATATAATACAAAACAACGTGTATTTGTTTTCGCTACTTTAAATTTGATTTCTGTTCTCGCCGTTTGTTTTCGTCAGATTGTGCCGATGACCCGGAAGAAAGATGTTTTGCCCTCACGGATGTACAGTGTGTGGGCATTTATAAGCAATGGGCAAGACTTCATTGTCAGTTAAGATGTGGTTATTGTCCTGATGGTGAGATATTTGTTTTTCTTACCGTGTAATTTTGGCATTTCCTAACAATTTCTTAGTTCGAAATATTTTTGTTTTCATTTTAAAGAATGTATCACTTATCACTATATATATATATATAAGATCTCAGGTGAAAATTGTCCAGTTACTTCACGATGATGAAAAAAAGAGTAGACAACCTATATATAAGTTTCTGTTATCTGCTACAGATCGGTCACGCTCATCGTGACTTAAAGTAATTGAAATTAATATTTTCATCTACAATATGCGTCTTATTACTTATATAAAATATACATTTCCGAGAGGATTTGTCTCAAACATTTAGGTCCAAATCGGGGACAGACACAAAACATTTGTCAAAGATGACTATTTGTTTTAATAGTCCAACATTTGTAGCATTTTACTAACATCCAACCATATCTCCTTATAAAGTCTTGGACGGACATACTACAAAATGAAGTTCAGCAAAGTTATGGAGCAGATGTCTCTGTTCAGAATTGTGCGTACATTGATACATTTGGACAAGTAACAATAAAATATATTTGAATCTGTATCTTCATCCAAAATTGATAATGTTGTTGAACAATTGTAGATTTGTACAGAGTATTGGAGTATTCTGTGTACAAAGATACGTATCAAACAATGCATGTAGGCAATTCCATCTAAAATTGCAAAATTATTTACAAACGAACAGGTTAGGTGAATTGATATGTTTAATGTGAACATCGAATAGAAATAGGGCAGACAGAATTCGAAATATTTAAGATTTGTAATAATATTTTTACAGGAAAATGGCTCCCATGTACTGATGAAATAGACTACTGTAGTGAATATTTGAACGGCAGCTGTTCAGTCGAAATTTACGGAGAATTTATGCGACAAAAATGCAGGAAAACGTGTAA
>BROG01000079.1:1500000-1537500 GCA_030159075.1 Atrina japonica
CTTTTCCCCGAGTTCCAGAGGTTTCCATGTAGTATTTGCGACGGGTGTGGCATACTGGCAGAGGACGCTAACTCCTTTAAGACACCTGGTCCTTTCCCGCTTGGGATTCACATTTGTTTTTCGTATTGAGACCGTTTATATATCTACATTTTCACCGTGCTTGACCTTAAATTGAACTTGGCATTTCCATCGAACTTGACCTTTTCACCGAATTTGAGAGGTCTCCGTTGGGGATTTATTGCGGATGTGGCGTGGGGTGGGGCGCTAGCTCTTTTCGGAATCCTGGTCCCATCCCGTGTGAGATTCGCATTTGCCTTTCGTATTGAGACCGTTCTTATATTGACCTACTCACCGAAAGTGACCTTTTCATCGAACTCGAGAGGATTCCATGGAACATTTAATACAAGTGTAACAGACTGGCAATGGACGCTGTCTCCTTCCGGACACACGATCCTTTCCATTTGGGAATTCGCAATTGGTCTTCATGCTGAGAATATTTGTATATCTGATTTTTCGTGTTTTCATGGACTTTGAGTTTCGATTACCCATTGGTACTTCTTCCTTTTTACTTCTAAGATCTCATCTGGTCCAGTGTTCTAATTTTGCTTTTCCTTCAGTAGGTCAACAATATCAGAGAGAAAGACAAATGACATAGAGATGGGAGACAGAGGGAAGCGAGTTATTATTTCTGAATCTCCATTAACTATCTATCAACAACTAACGCCGGAAGAAATAATGAAAGCGTTTGCATTTTCAAAAATTGGGTGCTTCTCCTAACTTTCTTATAAATACTGTATACATTATATTCTATCGATTAATAATGGAATGAACAATCTTTCAATATTTTACACAAGACGTTTATCGCTACAAGAGTTCTTATCTCCTAAACTGTACTTATCTCCAAAACGAAGTCCAGCGTACACTTGCACTCAGTTCCACTGGGACAAATCCAATATGGCGGTGAATATACTATATTTGTTAAGTGTTGCATGGTCTTTTTTTGAAGTTATAAGTAGCCAGAGTAGTTGCGGATTCTCATCACAATGTGAATATAATATCAACGTCAATCACTGCACTGCACAGACAACGTCTTCAAGGAATTTACATTCATCATCATCATGCCCCTGTTCAACGGTAACACAAGCTGTAAGGGATATATCAGCCGTTAAAAACTGGACTGATAAAATACAACAAGAATTCAATACAATAGCGGCGGATCTTAGAGGTTCAAAGAATCAACTACAGATAAAGCACGGGGAATTGTCTTCACTATTAGGACAAAATCAAATTAGAAATGCGACACTTCAAAACTATTTGCAATATATAGAGAAGGCGAATAATGACATTGTGATCGAAAGACAAAATTGG
This sequence comes from Atrina japonica, assembly GCA_030159075.1. Taxonomy (NCBI): domain Eukaryota; kingdom Metazoa; phylum Mollusca; class Bivalvia; order Pterioida; family Pinnidae; genus Atrina; species Atrina japonica. The sequence continues at coordinate 1,501,369 of BROG01000079.1, forward strand.
GCAACCGAAAAATCCCGCTTGCAAAATGAATTAAGAAACGTTGGACGAGAGGCTCAAATTTGCAAAACCTCTTTCGGTACATTGCCCAGCACACAAAAACCAGGTATGGTTATATGTATCTTTGACAGTTCATGGTACGTCAATGCAGATATTCCACCCCACCCCGTTTGAAAATAATTTCTTCCCATTCTATCACTTACAATACTGGCATACCTCAGAAAACAATCTTTTACCAGAAAACTTGGAAGAGGTTGTATCCATGGAAACCCATTAGTACAATGAGTCATCGTATTGAATTTCAAATACAAAATACAATTTTCAGTTATTTTTGTGAAAAAAATATTTTGTGTCAAATTATTGATATTTAATGAAAATGATGGCAATGAAATAAGATTTTATAATATATAAAATTATTGTGCAATATTCATGATTTTAAATTATTTTGTGACTATCCTCCCAAATAACGGCTTGGTATATATTTTAATACCAAAACATCCAGATGAAAATAATACCTTGAGTAAAAAATAAAAATCAAATCAAAACGATAAGGAATATTCTCTTCATTTCAAAAAGTAATTTCTACCACTACTTTGTAATTAATTATCCAACATTTAAGGAAGTTATGATAAAATTTATGCCGTCATTCAAATGGTAATGTGTTTAATACTATTCATTTGATTTTTAGTGTCCAACACCAACATCAAACTTTCGTTTTGTGGTTTTGAAAATCCACCTTTGTGTGGTTATACTCAAGATGGCGGCGATTCATTTGATTGGACGAGAGGAAGTAACACTTTGCATTCTTCTACCGGACCAAAGCAAGATCACACCTTCGGAAATCCTAGTGGTTAAGTATATATATATTATCCAACCATTCTTATTCAGTTGTAGGTATTCCGTACATGCGGATTTACAGGGTTTATCTCCCATTTGCTAAGTTATCTCCTCTGTGTAGCAGGTATCTTGTAAAAACGTATGTGGGCTAATTTTTATTTTTCTGCTATAAAAATTCCTTATACACATTACAGATCCACGTAAAATTTATTAACCCCACATACTAAGTTTTCATGATTTTATACTTGGTTCATCAGGCTAGGCTGTTCAATTTTTAAAGTAAAAATAAAAAGTAGTTTTTCATCCAATTTGCTCAATACAAGATACTTGCTCTAATGAAGGACATCTCTTGCAAACGGGAGGTTACCCTGCATTCCACAAATGGATATTACGACAAACGTGATGGTTTTTTACTTTTCTATTTTCAACTTTCCACCTGTAAGTATTAATATCCCGTTTTCTCCTGCATATGGTATTTATGTCTCAAAGACAATCAGATACACTAGAGCGTGTTCAACATACGAACATTTCATATAAAGAGGCAAACTACTTACTGACAAGTTATTGTCACACAAGTGTATCAAAGTGTGTCACAAGTGTCTAATTGCAACATTTCACAAATTGTACGGTCGGCATAATGTTTGCAATAAATGTTTCACCGAGTGAAAGGTTGAATTGCCTGTTAGGTTGTGGTTGGTTTAATCGCCTTTACGACGACGAGTAACTCCACAATTATTTCATTTGGACGTAACTGTTAACGTACAGCAGATGTGACCGGTGTGACGGAGAATGATTAATCCTGCGTGACACATGATCCCATCTATTGATTGTCAGAGGTCCAAGTGCATCCAATGTTCACCTGATTTTGAATATTATCACATGAACTTTTTGTATATGTGTTTTATATTATAACGGTTATAAAATCGTGGTTATCAAAATATATCTTAATCGGCCTCAATAATAATATGCGTTCAATAATTACTAGTTTAATACTAGCAAAACTTGATTATAGTGTATCGGAAATGGTTGTTAAACAATGTATACAGCGCCCGAAGTCACTATTTTTTTTTCTCATTTCTCAAGCTCAACATTTATTTCATTGACTGTATAATCGTTTGTAAATTTCAATGTTTAAGTGAATAAGAAACATTCTTAATTATATATATATTAATGTTTATCAAATGCATATATATTTTGGTCGGCATTGTACATGTATATCATATTTTATGTTTAACAAGTGTACAAAATTTTCATTTATTTTTTTCGCACATTCACAAATTATTATTTTACCATAATGTTATTTATTTGAACCAGGTCATTACTTGTACATTGATGCTTATAATCAGGCTACCCATACCTCTTCGTCGAGGACAAGTCATGCCCGCATTACGTCCCCTGAATTCCCACCCGCTAGTGGATATTGCATATTTTTCTGGTACAACATGCATGGGTCGGATATAAAGGATTTCAAAATGTATGCTAAGGTAAAATGTATTGACGTAGAAATATAGATAAAATTAGAAATAAACAAAAAAGCGACACTTGTTTATAAATGTTGGATAAAAATTTCAAACAAGGCAATGTATTTGCGTTTTGTATTCTTTTAAATTTATTGACACTATAGATTCTTTGCTGAAGTGATTTCGTCATTTTATGTTCATATGACTTTGAAGTACAGTACCAAATTTATAATTGTTTAATTCATTATCGAACCAAATCAAACAATTAATTAAACAATTTCTATTTTACTGGTTCTTAATTTATTTTTTGTCAATGTCTGTAATGCATCATCAAAAATACATTTTTTTTCAATTTTCGAAATATGTTCAATGTATAATTTCAGGTAGGAAACGGACTAGGCTATCCAGTATATGAGCATTCCGGAGAAATAGACGAAAACTGGCATTTGGTCAAAGTAAATCTGGATTCGGAATACACAGCGAATTCTTTTCGGGTATTTATTATTGCACAATTGTAAATAATATAAAATTATGGACACAAGAGCTGACAACTACTAACACTATTTCTAATATTCGTACTCTTTTAAAGGGGCATTAGCTGTGTTTACAAAAAGCAACTATTTCGATTTTTTTAAATTTTACTACTTGTACTTGATGTACAATAACAGATAACAGCTATACACAGGCATAAAAATATTTTATTCATAAATATTTTGTGAAAAAAATGTCAAGTCTAGTGTGGTGTTCTTATACAAATAGTAAGGTTGAGTAAATTAATTGCAATTGAAAATATGTCAAACATTAGTTTCTCAAGCAATTTTCACAAAATATATAAGAATTTAATTATTTTAATACCAGTGTATATCTTTTTTTGTTATTGTATATCAGTTTACGTATTAAAAAAGGAAATAGAATTTTTGACCAAAAAAATAAATAAATAATAACAAAGCTAGTGCCCTTTTTAACTTTGACTACTGCTACTATTTCTGCTACCAATACTACTGACATTGCTACTAATATAACTGTTTATATCACTATACTATTATACAACCAAAACTAATTCTACTACTACTACTACTACTACTACTACTACTACTACTACTACTACTACTACTACTACTACTACTACTACTACTACTACTACTACTACTACTACTACTACTACTACTACTACTACTACAACAACAACTGCTACTACTACTACTACTACTACTACTACTACTGCTACTACAACTACTACTACTACTACTACTACTACTACTACTACTACTACTACTACTACTACTACTACTACTACTACTACTACTACTACTACTACTACTACTACTACTACTACTACTACTACAACTGCTACTGCTACTACTACTACTATAGTTTGAGCCACAGTAGCTGTGTCCACTGGTTTTGGCTGATTAAAATAAAATGGTTGATATCTACCATTTAAATTTAACGTGGTGGTATTCTATGCATACTGAAAAATTTATATATACCCATGACAAATAAATATGAATCAATTTTGTACTAGATATTGCCACTCAAATTACCCCTACGGGAATGTTACATTGGTAATGGCGGCCATCTGTTGAAATTTGAGAGCGGAAGTGAAAGAAAGAGAACGTTAATTGGTCATAGTGATTTAGCTTGGCTCACTGATCGACAAAGTATGATTGGTCCAGGATCCCAGGCTAACACTTGATGAAATCATCCGATAGATGTGTTTTCAGAACTTTTCGAGTATTATCGTACTGTATTGTGAAAAGAAAGGTTGCTGTTAATATAAAATCACTAATTCTTTACGACAATAATATATTGGGAGTTATTCCCCTTCATATAACTCTTTCGTCAAGAGAGGCGCGAGTATATATTAATGATTACTCATATCACCCACTTTAGAAAGAGTATTTTCGAGTGTTATTGAAGCGACCAAACAAAGAAAAAATTATGTAGAAAAGATATAAGATATACTTTTTTATTTTTTACTTATATCAGTAATAATATTCTAAATTTGACGATCGGCTGCTTTACAAATTCATTTTGAATTTCATGATCTAATGTGACTCAGACTATACTACTACAACTACTACTACTACTACTACTACTACTACTACTACTACTACTATTACTACTACTACTACTACTACTACTACTACTACTACTACTACTACTACTACTACTACTACTACTACTACTATTACTACTACTACTACTACTACTACTACTTCTACTGCTGCTGCTACTGCTACTACTACTACTACTACTACTACTACTACTATAACTGCTACTACTACTACTACTACTACTACTACTACTACTACTACTACTACAACTACTACTACTTCTGCGACTACTTCTGCTACTACTACTATGACATACTACTAATAATATTAATAACAATTATTATTATTATTATTATTATTATTATTATTATTATTATTATTATTATTAATTCATGGTTTTGGATATATGGGAAAATGTAATAAGTTTTTTTCCATGTGCATTGTTTCCAATGACTTTGTTGTTTCCATTGTCCAAACAAATACAATGGGGACTTAATGCTAGCATCAGTTCTTTCAGAACCATGCAAACATGGAAAAAGTAGTTAAGATACAACTAGAGCCTTCCTGCAATAACGCATGTACTTCTTTACTTCAAGGTTGTGTTCGAAGGAAATACAAATGCATATAGGCATTATTCTCATTCATCATATTCGTATTACAACAGAAACGGCAACATAGGAATTGATGATGTATATGTTTACAACACCTCGTGTTATAGTACCTCGTGTTATATATAATATATATATATATATATATATATATATATATATATATATATATATATATATATATATATATATATATATATATATATATATATATATATATATATATATATATATATATATGCATTGATTTTAAAATTGGAACAAGTCCTTTTTTCTTCTATTTGAAGATTTCTTGATATATCTAAAATATAAATACCTACCCTATGTTTCCTTGTTGTTCCGTTTCCGTATACACAAGCGAAAAGAATATTTAAATCAATATATCAATTTCAATTTTTCGGCAGATATTCCATCTACTCCACCGGGAACGTACAATTACACCAATGGAACTCAATCAACATCTTATACATTCCATTCAACTCCAATGTCGTGGTACGATGCAAAGATAGTGTGCAAAAACGAAGGACCCTCGTCAAATCTTATCTCTGTCAACAGTCAAGAAGAGCAAGAGTTTATAGTGAATACGATAAAAGCTTCGGAAAGTAAGCATACTTTTCCATCGAGACCATTTTAGGTTTTATTGTACATGCATCAATCAATCATTAAAAGATCGGTTAACAGGCAGTTTGACTACTCAAAACCCTAGCAACACGCCGGAACAACCCCTTAGTCCCGAAAATATTTCGTATGTTCTAGCATGCAACCACGGTGGAGTTTGTAGACGTGCTCGCACCATGGAATATGCCTGTTCAGTTGTAACTTTAGGGTATATAACCAAATAATGAATGATGGAAAAGATATATAGATACTTAAAACTTGATTTTTTAATATCTTGATAATATTATAAATTTTCATTAAATATATGTTGTCCTGTATTTTAGGCTTACGCAGCACTGGAATGTATGGTTTCTATACGAGTGGCAATGATAAAAGAATTGAGAAAACATTTGATTGGACAGACACTGGTACACCATACACAACAGCCTACCAGAACTGGCACACTGGTCAACCTAATAACGTTGGTGGTAATCAGAACTGTCTCTTGCTGCAATATCCGGAAGCGTGGGAATGGGGTGACGTCAATTGCAACGATAAACATCCGTTCATTTGTGAAATAAACAACACATAAAGACCTATGCCAATCTGCCCATGATATAATATGATTAAAAAAATTTGCATGTATTTCATATTTTCATGTTGAATTTTCTTGAATTGGCTTTGAAACACAAATAAAGACTGGTTACAATATAGGAGGCATACAGAATTGCCTAAAGTTATTACATACCTTTGTCGCTACGTCAATGCAGTATTTCATACAAACCAAAACGAAATGATAAGCTACATAAACAGATTTTAACGAAAGAAAAAAAATGTTTTACAAATTAAAAACATATATTTCATCTACGCAACAATTTTGGAAAAGGACGAATTTCTCAAATTGGAGAAATATTACCTCCCCATTCCATTCCGTTTCCCAGTTTATCGGTTTATACTGTCTCATCCAAAGGACAGGTATCCGACCTGCCGCCGGCTTGACTTCAACTCACGACCTCACAATCAAGAGTCGAACGCACTACTGACTGAGACAGGCCGGCTCCGTCATAATTTGTACAGGCGACTAAACAATAATTATCGAACAGGTAACTCAACATTAGCGGAACGTTAACATCAAACGCGATTATCGTTATCCCTTATCAGTTTGTAGCTTACCTCTGTAAAAATGTTCTTATGTTGAACACAATCTGCCATATCGGATTACATATGTGCTAAACCTAATGTGAATTATTTTGATTTAGCAACTTGGTTCAACTGCAGATAATTTGTTGTAGTTGTAATGAGAAAAATTAAGGGTAATTGGGGATATTCCAGGATTATCAGACGGGAGCTATGATTAATTACACATCAATGTAGCAAGTTAATTCTAGAGAAAAGTTCTAAGTCATATGAACATTTTTAAAAATACATGTATGTGTTGCCATTTAGATATAGGTTATCAAATATTGTGTTACCGTTTTTATGCGGAAATAATAGTCTAAAACCTTCAAGAACATAATACTTAGTCTGATATATATATTCTTGGTCTTAGATACCGTGTCTACAACACTTTTTTCTATCTTATATACTTGTATTATATCTGATAAATATCATACAGAAGTCTTACTATGTATGTAAACATTGCTTGCATATTATTTAGGTAATAAGCTCATGATAGTGTTGCGATTAACATATCTTTTATGACCGAGATCTTGTAATGTATAATACCTTATCTAGCAGTTTTTGTCTCGGTACAATAATCAAACATATTCGCTTAATTTACAATGGTACCATGACAAATAAATTTATATTAACGCATAAAACACGTTTCCGTACTTACTTGAACCATGGCATGCACTATAGGTGACCTTACAGTATAATTCTTAAACATAGTACTTGAGGTCACTGATGGTCGTTGATGATGGAAAGGTATATCAATGACACAGACATTATACTTTTTAATCAAATTCAAAATGCAAAGTATGCACTTTTACGAGATATATAGAGAAAGATCAAGAGATATCCACTCATTGTCTAATGTGTTTTTATTGGTATAAACATATTTTATTGATATAAAAAATGGATTAGGCACAATTTCTTACAATTTACGAGGCCTTCTCCAGATAAAACAGTATATCATAAATTAATATGACACATGATGACATGACTAACAGACAATTCGTATACTATACAATGCATACATACACACATATACACATGCATACATACATACATACATACATATATACATACATACATACATACATACATATATATATATATATATATATATATATATATATATATATATATATATATATATATATATATGTGTGTGTGTTGTAAGGTCAGGTGTGTGAAGAGTGGTGTGTAGATGACAGAAGAGAAGAAAGAAAAAATCTGGTTGTGGATGTGTAGTGTGTGTGTGTGGAAGTGTGTAAATGATTGAACGGTCAGCACGGTCAGGTCATGTCGAAGATCTCCCAAAAGGGAGAGTGAAACCCATATAGAATATCATAGCAAAGAGTGTTGTGAAAGAACTAAAAATAGTGGTTGTAATGCCGTGATGTCAGGTAGGATTAAATCATTGTTAAGAGCATTACTACCGTGATTTGTTTGTACTAATAGCACTGAAAAAATATCGGTTTCCAACATTCAAATATTTGGATAGAGCAGGTGATATAGGTGATATTTTTATATTGAATTCAGAGGTTGATGTAATATTTTTTACAGAGTTATCAAGTCCGTTCCACAGGCTTAAAGATGAGGGGATAAATGACCTTTTAAATATGTCCACTCTACACCTTGGTATTTGGTAGTCACGTGAGTTACGGAAATCATGGCTAAGATCACCTCTACTCAGAGAAAGTATACTATGAAGATATTCGGGAACTAACCTATTATGAATTTTGTAGAAAGTAGAAAATTTGAATCTTTCGCGCCTGGACTTAAAGGGTAGATGTAGAGTACCAAAATAGAAAGGGACATCATATAAGGCCAATCAATAAACCTAAATGCATTTCAAAATCTATCTAAGAGTAACCATTGCAAAATGATTACTATTTTAGATTTTGAGAAGTTTAGAATTAAATAATGCAATCAATATGAATCGTCTATTAAATTAACGAGATATTAAATGTAATGCTACGTTATTTAGCTTTTTAAGTTACTGAAGAATACTGAAGTCTAAAACAACTTTACCATCGGAGAGTTCTGAACCTTGAAGAAATTCTTCATACTATAATTTAAAAAACATGAAGTGTACCTACTGTTCCCATGTATATTGAATACAAAACGCACAGAGACCGAAGTGATTCTCCTCAGAATGATGAATAAAACTGTCAAATTTGAATATAATTAAACGTCGGGTCCCAATTGATAGCTAAATTAGGCTAAAGGTTTCTGACATAGATTCATTGTTTTAGAGAAAAAAATTGTTTCATCTGAACAGGTATTCAAGTCCTATTTATTTTTCAACTGTTATGTTCAAAGTAGGATGGAAAAATATAGTTAATATGTGTAATCTTGTGCACTAGGGGAGTGTCAACATTAATGATCAATCTATATCTGTACCTCTCCATGTCTCTCGTTCTCTCTCTATCTCTCTCAGGCACACACACAATCACACACACACACACACACACACACACACACACACACACACACACACACACACACACACTATAATATATAGAAACACAGACAGCTATGGAAATACATGGATATGTTTAAGTCAGTTGAAATTTTTAATGTTAGAAAATACTCATCTGCAATCATATATCAAATGCAAATTTTATTAAAAAAAATTATTTTGATAATTAACAAACAATCAACAAGTTGATATGTCATCACAATATCAATAAAACTATTCCGCGTACCATCATTTTATATAGAACATGCATAATGATAAAAAAGATTCGATATAGAAATTGCCAATTTACTTGCAGGAGACCTATTGTCTTTTTCCAGGTACATTGTAACCAGGTTATCTTCTCCACCCTTAAAAACTTGTCACCACCATGTGACAGTAACTGAAAAGTCGTTGAGTGTGGTGTAAAACAATCTTAAAATCCAAAGGAAATAGAAATAGAAATTTCATTTATAACACGTATGCACGATTATGTTGGTTAATATGAATCTTGTATATTTTTTATATCCTCATCAGAATTTTGTCTAAGAATTGATTGAAATATGCTTTTTTATGTTATCAAGAAGAACTTGTCCATGGTGCATACATGAAGAAGCAGATACATCGTGTTGTTATAAAACGTCTTCACTGGCATAATATAACGCTCTTTCTACATTTTTAAACAGACAATTGGACTGATGGGTATCATATTTTACATTTTACGTCATTGAGTTGTTCAATAAATTTAACTTTTTTAACTTCTCGTGTGTTGATAATATCGACCTGGTGCGTCATATTTCAATTACACATATCGTCTCCATGTCGCCTCTCGAGTACTAATAATATTGACCTGGTAAATACATCGAAGATGTGACTTAAGTCTATCCATATCGTCTTTCGTCGACTATCGTTGACTGATGGTATTGGCCTGCTATGTAAATCTAGAAAGTACATATTGTATTTCTTAACCCGTCTGAATACTCATGATATTGCTGGAATATTCTCAGCTTGGTAATCGAATATGTTGTTTTTGATATCAAACTTTCGTTATTCACTTTACGTTTTCTCAATGAATATTAAATTTGAATTATACCGTCTCACATTATAGAGATTGTTCTTTGTCACCGTCTTTTTAACGGGAACCACCCGTCGTGGTTCATGGTCCCAGATACACGTGTAAATTGCTGCACTACAGATAATCATGAAAACAATTGCACATCCGACAACGATGAACACCAGTAAACTAGGAAATTTCTGAAGATCAGACAACTCCTCTTCTTTCGTTCTTGTATATTCTGTTGTTGTATTCATTATTCACTGGGCTGGAAATTGGTAAAATGAGCCATTAATATAGAATAACAGTTGACCTCACAATTATCTTCAACATTGGTACATTGACATCCAGCATTATTTGAAATTACTTTGAGTTCCTAGCAAAACGTCTATATTACCATTATAACACGATACATCCGGGTTCGACTGTAGATAAAAATGCTGTATTGACGACAAAAAAGGAAACCGACACCCGGAAATTAGTAAACAAATGTCATGTTACAGGTACACTATCAGTCAATAGAACAGGAAAACTTCTCTCTCTCTCTCTCTCTCTCTCTCTCTCTCTCTCTCTCTCTCTCTCTCTCTCTCTCTCTCTCTCTCTCTCTCTCTCTCTCTCTCTCTGTGTTTCTGTCTCTGTCTCTCTGTCTGTCTCTTTCTCTCTCTGTCTCTGTCTCTCTCTCTGTCTCTCTCTCTGTCTCTTTCTAACTCTGTCTCTCTCTGTCTCTCTCTGTCTGTCTCTCTGTCTGTCTCTCTCTTTGTCTCTGCCTCTCTCTGTCTCTCTCTCTCTGCCTCTCTCTCTCTGCCTCTCTCTCTCTCTCTGCCTCTCTCTTTCTCTCTATCTCTGTCTTTCTCTCTGTCTGTCTGTCTCTGTCTCTCTCTCTGTCTCTCTCTCTCTACACACACACACACACACACACACACACACACACATATATATATATATATATATATATATATATATATATATATATATATATATATATATATATATATTTATTTATATCCGTGTGTCATGTGTACTTATGCACAGACGCATACTCTGTTTCCTGCACTACATCCATCTTATGAACATTTTAAAATGTATTGATCACCGTTGTTAAACCTCCTTGTCAAATGTTTTATAACCTCCTTTAAATCAAAATATATTTTGTGTCTGTAGTTGTAAAAGTGACACCTCAGTAATGCTTTCTATCTCTGATACTTCGTACTAGGACTCACCGTTTTCTTGTAATGAATATATAAATATTCAAATATCACAAATTATCTCAATGTTTCAATATCTAAGAGAACATTAAATTAACGAATCTCGTTATCTCCAAATTCTCAGAACCGCCCTTATTACTTCGATATATCCTGAATTTGAGATAACTGAAATTTAAAATTGATATATTATTCTATCTAAAAAATACCGGGACCAGATTTCAGTTTTTACATATCCAGAATATAATGAGTTACTCATCCGATTTCGACATAACGAGATACCACTATCTATCTATCCATCTATCTATCTATCTATCTATCTATCCATCTATCTATCTATCTATCTATCTATCTATCTATCTAGAGCCGGCCTGGCTCAGTCGGTAGCGCGCTCGACTCTGGATCGTGATGTCGTGAGTTCGAGTCCCGCCGGCGACAGGTTGGTTTCCTGTCTTTCGGATGAGACAGTAAAAACTGGAGGTCCCGTGTCACACTAGGTGTCGGCACGTTAAAGAACCTTCACTGCTCAATGGCCGTAAGTGCCGAGCATAGGCCAAAATTTGAAGCCCTTCACCGGCATTTGGTGACGTCTCCATATGAGTGAAATATTCTTGAGTGGGACGTTTAACAACAATAAAAAAAACAATAAATCTATCTATCTATCTATCTATATAAATATATATATTAAATTAGCTGATATATGTCGTTAAAATATATTTATTCACACAAAAGCATGTATCTTTTACTATATTTGTTAGATTCTTACCTTATGTTTTCAGTATTACTCGTAGTAGGTCCACACCCTGCGTACTGAGAAATGTTTATCTTTTATTTCACAGTCATTAAATCCTCTAAATCCTTTCCTTTTTTGTGACGGTATTGAGTCCTTTCTGAAGCTTATAAATGATGCTCACACATTCTTATAATGTCGTACTGACACTTTGACGTTCATTTTATCTAGCACCACCATAAAATAAATCGCATGACAACAACACTACAGCGCAACAAGATACAAAACATAACAGATTATATCTACCAAGGTGTGTCTGTATGTAACTTATTCGTCCAATAGTCAATAATTCATGTTTCTGTAGACTCGATCGATAACGTACCCCTGTTTTACCGTCTTACACGAACCTTTGTCAATAAAAACAATCAATTTTTATTGTCTTTACGAAAGTGAATCAGATAGAGAGCAGTATAGATAAAGCTAATGAAAAATCATTAACGATCAACAGGTATTACCTGATGTTTTGATACGTAATAAAGGGGAAGTCTATGAGACATTGTTGAAATGGCACGTTTTCCTTTTTATTGCTGCATTGTACATGCATGTCATATATTGAGTGTAACGGGAGAGTTATCAGATAAACAGTGTAACTGTAAATGGTTTCTCGCCTCAACCATTAAAAACTGGCCGACATTATATAACTGGGAGATTGCCGAGTGTGGCGTAAAAACTATTCAAAATCAAGCTTCCATGCGAGGTTGAAAATCATACCTTGGCCGAACTCAACATATTTTCTCAATAGTCAAATTCAACTTTCATCATATTGACAGTGAAGAAACGAAGAGTTATCTTAAAAAAACAAACAAATAAACAAAAAAACAAAACAAAAAAGACATTAGGTCACTTTTATGACTTTTCCGTGGCAAATGAAAAAAAAAATACCTCGAGTATGTATTCATGAATCGAATATGTACTAAAACTTTCTTATATTTCTAACGTTTTGTTAACATCAGCCAGGATTTCTTATATTATTTACAAAAAAAATGTTAGTTGAGATCGAGCATGTAGTAAATGCGTTGACTACAAGCCCTGATAAGCTAATAGTGCATATGTTTACACCGTTTCCATGGAATCATGTTCAATAAAGTTACATTATTTTTCCAAAAATATGATGAACTGAATGTTCAGCTATACATATCATAGATACCATAGATTTAATCTCAAGGATATCCACGAGACAATATACATGTCTGGTGAACATGTTACAAACATGGACCTCTGGAAATCCATCAGTGGGATCAGGTGTCATGGAGGAGTAAGCATCCCGTGTTGAACGGTCACACCCGCCGCTAAACTACGGTTAAATTCAAATTAAGCAGGTGGGGAACAAATCCCCGTCGCAACTAGTAAAGGCTACTCAACAACCACTATAAAACAGGTAATCCAATATGCCATTCAGTGAAACAGAGTTATTACAAAGAATGCCATTAAATCGACCGTAAAATTTACGTTTTATTTGTCAACATTCCACAAACTTAAGATCCGTATGACAATAACTTATCGGTAAGTAGTTTGCCTGGTATATGAATTGTTCATATTTTGAATACGCCCTGGCATATCGGATCATTTACGAAATATATTGCTGATAAACATTGCTTTTTAATGTCACCATCAGTAAAACATCAACAGAATTGAATATATTAAACCGACGGCTATAAAATATACCTTATTGTTGGAGGGTGCACTTTTTATTGAATCCATCGTGATTAAATGATAATCCCGTGTTATAATTTAATAGGAAAAATGATCGCAAAAATGCACTTCCTATTGGCAGTCTAAAAATACAAATCAGAAGCTAAGTACTTTAGCTATAAGATTATCACTTAGCTTTGATTGGTGCGTAGACTAGTACTGGAGATGTAACTCATCCGTTTTATGTATCACTCTGCCGTTGAGACAAGATATTTGGTACAGTGGCTACTCTTCCACGGATTTAGGAATACATATAAGTTATTTTTGGACTTGTAAGATGTCAGTTTTTATTTCGGAACTCAACATCTATTTTAGACTCGAAATGATGAAGTCAGATTGACGGAAACGATCGCCTTGATCATTTGCTTTTAGCTCCTATTTTTATAAATTCAGAATTTTGGTATTATCTGTATGAAACTTGGGATCCACTTTTTATTTTATTTACGTTCATTTTTGTTTATGCATACCATTTTTGACATAGCGACTTTAAAAAGTTTGTATCGATATAACCCTATTGTCAATGTTGTGACTAGCTCATATACTAGTGAAAGGCTGTGTATCCAATCCGACAGATGAAGAAGTGAACAATATGTCCAATAGCATAAAAATTCCTCCCTTTGCTACGGCGTTGATCTAATTCAGCGCTGTTCTCCCAAGCAGCCATTTAACAGCAAGTTAGTCAATACCTGGAATCTTACTCGTTGAAACTATCAGTACAGCAGATACCTTCATTATGATGTTTATCAAATAAACCAATCAATACGTGTAATTGATATTTTATTTCCGTTTCAAAAGAGCAACAGTTATTGAAGAAGAGATAATAATCGAAACAGTAATACTGATATAATTGGTCAATTAGCACCAAAACAACAACGCACATGCTGTGATATGCACCACGTGCATTAACCATTATATCATATAACAAGCGTGAAATCTACAACTAATGAAATGTATCACAGACCTAACATTGTCGAATATAATAAATAATCATAACTCAATAAAATTACAATACAATTGAACCTCGCTATTAAGATCACCTTTCTGACTGATTCAATGTGGTCTGAATAGTGAGGTGGTCTCTTAAGTCAGGTTCTGTTATCATTTTTTTACTATGTATGAACAGACTGGAAATGTATGGCTTGAAATGCAATGTGGTCTCCTCAGCCGGGCCGTCGTTAGGCGAGGTTCCACTGTACATTTCTCTTTCTATAGAAATACTGTTGTCGTTTTATTCAGGAGCACATGGTGTTTTATGCATACACAAATAATGATATGTCATTTATAAAATGTGGTTTGTTGTAAAACCAGCAGACAATAAATATCAACAATCAAGTTAGTATTGCACAAAAGCAACAATAATACTTGTCATTTACTGTCAGCCCCCAACCTATGGGCCTGTTGGTGTTCACTATGTGACGTCACAAAGTGTAAGAACTGGTCACCAGATTACATTGTGATATTCATACATTTGGTATCGTTGCTTTATGGTAATCTGATCTGGATTTGAAAGTGACATTATTTTGTATGGGACCTTAAACGTCAGTCAGCACTTCTATGTGAAAGCATATCCACCATACGCGTGAGCAAAACATCTTTGTATTGATTCCAGGTTTCTTTGTTATATAAAATAGTACTGGCCTCCTCTGCAGACATGTATTCTCTTTGCTAGAAAAGAGCCGAAAATAGAAAATGCAATAAAATAATGGTGTAATAATGATATTGTTTTGTTATCGTGATGGAAAATGATGTGCGAAAGCAGCCCTTGAAATTCAAGGCAATATAATTCATAAATATGAAACTTGTATTGACATAATGCTTCATAAACCAATAGTGTCCACCTTTAGACCTTTCCTATGTACGTATGGCAAAGCAGTGGTTTTTATACAGCTACCCTAGCACTACACGAGATCTTCGTCATAGCTTTCTGTCTAACGCGGAACATTTGACAAATTAATACATAACCGAGTAATGTCCATAATTATTGATCCAAGTGTCATTACAATGTATATCTCAATTATTTATGGAATCACATATTATTGTTTGTTGTGTGAAGGATGGTGGAATGTGAATAAACCTGTGGCTTAAATAAATATACACATATGCAATTCAGTATATAAGAATCTAGAAAAAAAACTTTAACTTTGCCAAGTTTACGAGATTTTAATGCCAAATGAGGATAAGAATTTTTACCGCATATTTATGAAATATATACAGTAAAACGTGCTATAGCGGCCACCTCTATATAAGGATTACCTGTCAGCTGCACATAAAAGTCAATATTTTCTGGTCCCTTGGGTGGCCCCTATATACAGGTTTCACTGTATATGGTTTCTTTGATCTAT
Source organism: Atrina japonica (assembly GCA_030159075.1). NCBI lineage: Eukaryota > Metazoa > Mollusca > Bivalvia > Pterioida > Pinnidae > Atrina > Atrina japonica. The sequence goes on from BROG01000079.1 coordinate 1,517,630, forward strand.
TCTTTTTAAGTAAAAACTAATTGTTTACTAGGTGGTAGATACAACATTTCTCATCAATCTTTTGTTTATCTTACCATAGTTTCAACTCGAAGCATGGTATTATTTTGTGCATGCTGTAGAAAAAATCTTTTACTGATACGTATCACTTCTGCTCCATCACTGACCTGAAAAATATAAACATTGATTGTTGACTATGAGAGTATATTGCCATATTTGCATCAAATTCCCACCAAATCTTTAACATTACATTAATTCAAATTAAAAATGATATACATGTAACAAACGATATTACTGGAAACTAGGAGATGAGTAGTAAAGTACCCGGTTGTAGATTATTTACTGGATTCTATCACAAATGGCTTATAGAATGGATACAGAATTAGCCTTAAATGTTATAATTCTGGGCCCTTTTTACGAAAGGTCCTAAATCGTAGACTTGATCTTAGGACCATACGAATTATGGTCCCTTTTACAAAGAATTTGGATTTGTGACTTAAGGCCAAAATAGATTCCGTATTCACGACTACTTTGATGTAAAATGTACAGCTAACATAATGTTGTAAGTTTCATATTTCATGTTTGAAATTACAGTATATTTATATAAGTATTTTATCAGTTACCAAGGATATATTTCAAAATGTGAGAAGGTGCCTTTGGACTTGAGTTAGTGTAATGTTGATTACATGGTCCGCAGTTTCCCTTTTCGGTCAATGAACTTACGACTTATGCTTCAAACTTATGGCATTTTATTTCAGATTGGAAGTATATATTATCTTATGCATCACCAGAGTGATCCTGTAAACTTTATTTTATGTCGAAACCTTAAACAGGTATTTAATGTGTTTCTTTTTTTAAAATGATTTCCATTTTACTACAAGCATTAAAATTCTTAAATTCCTGTATATATTTGTGACAATTCCTTGCGAAACTCAATTCAGCAATTATTCACTTGCAATTGATTAATTCTACCTTGCTATTTGCATTTGTGTACCACACTGGACCTGATCTCATTTTCATAAAATATATAGAAATATAACATTTTTTTATGCCTGCAGAAATAAATCTAAATAATAAACACAGCCAATGTCCCTTTAAGATTCAGAATATGTAACTATTTGCGAGGTGAATTTGTCGTCTTTGAACTACTGCAAGCTTTTCCCGAATTCTAGATTTACAGCAAGTTGTCACAGGAAAACTTGGATACACATCTAAAGCTCAAACAAAAAATTGATTATGTAAATACATACCAAGCTAACTCCCTTAGGTTCTGAAGCTATAGGAGGATCCATATGTTCTAACCCCTGAAATGAAAGAGAGTACATATCATTAATCAAATATTTAATTTCATACTCTTTTATGTATAATGAAGATATGCATGATACTAATTTAAATGACGAAATAATATATAAAATGATATATTCATATATTTCCGACAATAATCTGCAGCAATTATAAGTAATTAAATATTATAGTTTTCTAATATACACATACAATATAAACCGTCATGGGACTGAGCACTTATTGACGAATCTCTTCCTTAACAAAGATCGAGTGATAAAATTAATCATCTAATCTGTGGTTAAAATGTATACATCCCTTCATTAAACAACACATAAAATGAACATCAAATACTCTTTATTTATATGATATAGACCATAAAATGTCTTTGTTCTGGTATATAATACATATTAAGTAATACAAATGAATAGATAAAAATATGAGTCATAAAACTTTCATTGTTCGAGAATGATTCGACAAAATTTACAAAATTAGTATACATTATCTATGACTGATAATTTAAAGGGAAGTAACTTCGATAACCTTACCTACGTATTATTTTGTTGCAGGTTACATATGTTCATATACGTAGTGCAATGAAACATGAATCTGTTAGTATTGTAAAATTCTCATTTTGATTAACCATGAGGAAAAATCATGGACATATTTTGGTCAGTATTAAATCGCATTCAGAAGGGAGAGAAACGCCCAGAAATACGCTGCTGCAGGCTCGGACTCAAAATACAATTTGGATTGTCTCACCTGGTCTGTAGGGTCTCTATTTAAACTGCTGAATTTTCTGGCTACTGCATCCAAACCCTACATGTTATGTCAATGTTAGAATATTAGTCCAAATGGTGCAAATATAAACAAAATTGTATATAATTGTCGTGAAAAAACACACACTGAAAATGTGAAATGTTAATGTATTCCAAAACCAATCACAGATAATATAAACACTCAAATATTCAGAAAAAGATGGTTAATAAAAACTCGGCCAGGGCATTTCCTTCACTTAACATAATTTTTCTGTGAGAGATTATTTTGCCGATGGGAAATTCAAAAAATCTTATTCGAAAAAAAAAATCTGTATGATATTTTGTATGTTTCAGGGCAATATATACATATAATCTACATTTAAGAATCGCAATAATTATATCTATTTTCTAAATGAAGAATAATTTAAATTTTTCTCTCAGAAAAAACCGTCTTTGTGTAATAGCCGTTAAACAGCGTTTAGCAACATAATAATATGTAATTCCCATATACCAAAGCAAGCATCTCTCTCTCTCTCTCTCTCTCTCTCTCTCTCTCTCTCTCTCTCTCTCTCTCTCTCTCTCTCTCTCTCTCTCTCTCTCTCTCTCTCTCTCTCAATTTTCCCAGTCTTTCTCAATCGCTGAAAGAACGGTAGATCAAACATCAGAAAGATATGTGCAAACTTTAAAATCAACCTTAATTCCACTTCTACTGAATGTGTTGTTAAGTGGCGCCAGCTGACAAATGATTAGGGAAACAATTAAAAACAAAAATATACACATGTTATATACGGTGTGATAATGTGCTCCTGTTAAATTTATCGTCTGAGGATTTAAACAGTTTGCTACTTATTATTACATGACCATATATTTCAATTTATCTTAAAAGAACAGAAATTAGTTTTGAAATACAGATATACACTATTGTGTTACTGCAATCAATGTTAATTTGTACGTACAAAAATGTCTCCTTGAGTTAAAATATCTAGTTGCAGTCTTGCTCGTCTATATTTTGGTTCGTGTTTCTTCGGATTCCGGATTCTAGTATGCACCGATTCCGCTTCCGTTTTTTCTCTTGTTAAAAATGTACCGTGGGGTTGAAAATCTGCGCTGTTGTTACCATTCGTCTTCACTTTTGCAGAGTTTGACAAGTTTATTGGTGGCAGCGTAATACCACTAGAGGTAGACTTAAGCTCATCTTTCTGTAATGGAACATATTCGTATTTATATCTGATATAAATTTCTCAACACTTTAATATTGAGTTGTCAAACCTGGATTCAGACTTCAAAAACAAGTAGAGAATATACCAATTAGTGAGCAAGCGAACGTGTCATTTAATCTAATGAATGAAATTATTTATAATACAAAATAAATCTTGTGAATTTTGCATTTCGAAATATTGTTATTATAGCTTTTTCACAAATATTTCTTGAATGAATAACACGAATAATTAATCTGGTAAATATTCCTAATTCTTTAAATATACAAGTTTGAATCAAATTTTACACCAATATAAATTAGTTTTACATCATTTCAATGTTGCATTACAATATTTTTCAATGTAAGTTTTCATTCTGATAAATATACAAGAAAAGACATACAAAATGAGACTTAACTCATTAATCCCTATAGTCACATTTAGACTCACCCATTCCAATGAATGGTTAAGTCCACTGTCAGATTTCAGGAGTGTATGATACAGAATTCGAATTTCACATTGATTTTAAATGCAATTTTAACTTGTTCACCCCTAAATTATAACAATGGATCATATTATTTATTCATTTGGGCTAGTTACATTGTAACCATAGGGATTGATGGATTAACACAACGTACTTCAGCAGGAATATCCTCTTCCTCTATACAATGTTCATCATAGAAATCTGCCCTTGAACCATGTCTACTCTTTGGGTTATCATTCCCCGGTTCAACTGCAATGTATTAGTTTGTTTGATAAATTTTCAAGGAATATTTGATATTCTCTAAAATCATTTCCTTTCTGTCTTTTCTCTTTCCTGTAGAACATGTCATAAATCTATGTTATATACATCTTATTCAAATTTTTTAAAAGTGATTTTCTTTTTAATTTCATACCTTTCCTCAAGTGTCATACAAATATGTAACATGCAATTATACATACATATATGTATATACTTGATAAATATTCGACTAACCAATTATTGGAGCTTTAACTAATTTAGCTTTTCGGCGAATATTTTTTGGTTTTGACGGCCCGTCTTGTTGCGGCTGTGGCAGAGGTGGTGGTGGTGGTGGTAGTTCTATTGCTTTAACTTCTTTTGGTCGTTCTGTCTGTGCTAATTCCTGATGGATAGACTTGTGGCGTTTTGTCAACTGCAAAATGTTTTACACAAAATGTTAGTCAGTAAATTTAACATCTATCTATCTATCTATCTATCTATCTATCTATCTATATATATATATTAAAATTAATTCGTTAAATACATTAAAATATAAAGTTTCGATTAGATATTTTGTGTTTTCTCACGGTGGACTACTACAGCTCAACATGTGTCTTATTTGTACAAATTACAGGTAAAAGAAAATTGATATATAACTGATTTTGAGAATAGTAATTAAGCATTAAATATTTAAACAATTTCGCGTGATAAATACCTTCCACACACGGTATATGACGATATCAATGGATCACATTTGGTATTATTTAGGCATTGTATATATATATTATATATATATATATATATATATATATATATATATATATATATATATATATATATATATATATATATATATATATATATATATATATATATATATATACTCTCAACTCCACTGATACTGAAGTGGAAGGGGGAATATATTTAATCTTCGTTATAATAATGCAAGATACCATAATTATTTTTATTAAAGCATTACAAATGAATCAAAACGAAACGTGTTCTGTGAAAATGAAATACGTATTTCTGTGACTTTTCTTTACATCACTGTGTTCATTCCGATGATGCAATTTGATTAGTGAAACATATTACCTGCATTTCATTTGTGTTCCGATACAGGTGCCCCTAATGTATATTCATTTTTTTATGATCGTGAATATGAAACTGATTTTAAATTCTTACTGCAAACGTTGTTAGTGAGTGTAAGAAAACGTGTTAATGCATAAATGTTTTATAATGCATTCGTAACGCAACCAACGAAAACATCTGTTGCAATAACTTCCAAACGTGAAATTGTTGCAAACTGCAGCAAATTCTTACGTTGGATAAAATTCCTACTCCTTCAGAAAATGCAGTTTTTGATCGTGTTTTTGACGATCGTGAACTTAAATCATATTCCTGATCCATTATATTTTGTTGTAGTGTTTCCGGCATCTAAAACAATTGTCCAAAACAAGTTGTCAATCTACTATTTCAAAAACAAATTAATTATCTATATACATTCATTCCAAGTGTTAGAACGGAACGATCTGATAGCTAATTGTACCTGTTGACATCAATATAATTATAACATTTCTGCCCAGGAATTTTATAAATATTTAATGTAAAATAATAGTAAACCAACAGAAGAAATTGATTTCTATAAGTGCATGGTTACCATCATGTTTTATCGCCAGGTAAAAACACCCCGTACATTTAACAGTACACTGTAGCTTAAACATATTGAATTTCATAACTCCATACAAACGGATAAGGCAAGCGTTATTGAAACATTACATATGCCCTTTCCCTACAAGGTATGCATTCTGCTATATCAAATATGTACTTACTTCGGTAAATGAAATGGGATTACTTCGCATCGCCTTAGCTTTTCTTTGTGCAAATAATGAACCTAACATAGCTGAAAGTAAACGATTATTATAATGTTATTATAATGCATACACTTAGTAGTAAAGCATGGAGGATAAAATGATACAATGAATAAATATATATATATATATATATATATATATATATATATATATATATATATATATATATATATATATATATATATAAAAAATCCGCTTTAAAATTACTGTGTACAGAGTCATATAGATTTCATAAAATTATCACGGCGAAGTAGATTAAAATTGTTCAATGAACTGTTTTGGTTTCCTCTAGCGCTTTCATGTTTATAACAATCTTCAGGAGGATGTGTTTTCACAAAACACATCCTCCTGAAGATTGTTATAAACATGAAAGCGCTAGAGGAAACCAAAACAGTTCATTGAACAATTTTAATCTACTTCGCCGTGGATAATTTTATGAAATCTATATATATATATATATATATATATATATATTTATATATTATATATATATATATATATATATATATATATATATATATATCCCTGTAGCCACATTTGGACTCACCCATTTCAAAGAAAGGTTCATCGTCAGAATTTCGGAGTGTTATATCTTAGTAGATCTAATTTTAAAATAATTGCACGTGTAATATTAACTGGTTCACTCCTAAATTATGTCAGTGGACCATACTATCTATTGATTTAGGGGAGTCTAAATGTGATCACAGGGGTTGATGAGTTAACATTTATTATTTCAAGCTGTACAGAATTTAAATTTCCCATTATAAATGCTCGAAAAGTGTGCATACATTAATTCAGTAATTCGCGTCGAAAACGTTTAATGACGATTATTTTATAACTACTAAACCTATACCGTACTGGAAACAAACACATTATAGAGAATAACATAATAGATTAGTTTAATTCTAAATACATATGATTTATTCATGAAACCAGAGAGTAAATGAATTTCTAATTCAAAAATTCCTCTACAAAATCATATTGTGGTGACAACTGGATATAGACGAGTGAATAATTCAGGTTTAGCCTTGGAATAATTACAATACATGATTGATTCGGGGTGTATAAAAATGCAAAAATCAATTATAAAATTTTATTTAAATATGCTAATCGATATAATCAAATACTTAAAAGTATTTATCCAGCTCAATTACAATGATAAATCATAAAAAACAATTTAGATAAAATACCCAAATCTTTCCACGGTGAGGGAATTGGTTTTAAAAAAGAAAACATTATACAAAAATATCAAAAAGAGTGTATTGAACATACCATCAGCATGACTAAATGACCGCCCAAGTCCAAGATCTTCTGTCTTTTGGGTAGCAAATTTACTTTCATTCTGTACGTCTATAACCTTCTGAATACGTACCACTCGAACACGACCCTGAAAATGTATGGTTTAAATCTTTGTTAATATTATAAACATAATACCAATGTTATAATGCTCAAAACGATCGTTTCTGTCAATTAGACTTCATCAGTTGAGCTCCAGTTTTAAATAGATCTTCTAAAGAGAAAGGTGTATAATATAAGGCCAAATAATAAATCTAAATGCATAGCCAAATCCGTGTAAGAGTAACCACTGTAAAAAGATGACTATCTTAGCTTTTGAATAATTAAGAATTTAATCTGTGTTATCAGTGCCGAATATCCTAAATAGATGTGAATAGACGATCTTCCAAAATGAAATACTGGTATTTTGAATAAGCTATTGTCTTAGGCTATAATACTGTATATTGTTTGATTACTGATTACAACGTGGCCTCATTCCTTTTCCTCACTCATTTCGTTTAATTTACTGTGGACTCACAGCGAGTGTGACCGGTCATTAGGGGATGCTTACTCCTCCGTGGCACCTGATCCCACCTCTTGATTTAAGAAATTTGTGATTGTACAATATTCACTAGGTACGTATACTGAACCCTGAACCCGCTGATGATAAACACCTTGGCATATGATATTTTGATGCAGTGGTTTCATCATTACAATAGGAAAATTTTTTACTTTGCTATTATTTAACATTTATACATCGGGAACACAGAAATTCACTACTAACTGAGCAAGCTATGTCAAACACTGAATATGATGTATGAAAAAAGTCAAATTTATATTTTTTGGAAAACCACACGTTGTAAGATGTATAGTACATTTACATTCATTACAAATTTTCAATGCGTTTCGGAGAAGAACTTATGTCACTGTATAGGTCTTACTCTATAGTAAGCAATTGGTCACAAGAGAAAGGCATCCATAAAGTGATTGCTATCAACTAAACAGTACTTAACAGTGTATCTTAGACACAATCTACCGAGAATTCAGACGAATACAGAAAATTTACATACCGACTTCACTACGTGGAGCCAGGGTGTTCTGTTTGTGTCTTCCGAAATCATTACGTCTTGTCTGCGAATAAAAGAGAGACACATACCTTAAATACGAATGTGGTACTGAAACACAGATCAAAGGTTGCCAAAAAGAATCGAGAACGAAACTGAATGTAATATAATCGCATAACAAAAAGGATAAATATTATCATTGTATTGACATAGATGGATCACTGGTTACTATAACTATCATGTGACAAAACCTATATTCTTTCACAAACTACCAATTAGAATGAAATAATGTCAAAATCAGGAAATTCCGAAATGATCTTTTGTTTTTGTTTAAATATTTTACGCCATATCCAACAATTTGAGAGTTCTATTTTACTAAAAATGATGGAAGAGGAAACTCAATGTTAATATAAAAGAGCAAAATCCATCGTTCTTCTGCATACTATCAATTATGTTATGCAGTTAGTCAGCTCAGGTTCCAGCTGGGTTACAACCCACCATGGCTAGAGGGTTAAAGCCTCAACACTTTATATCGTGATTCTCTATTTCTCGGCCACGAAGGCCCAACATTTGAAATGAAGATGAAACATAAGATGTAATCCTTTGCAATAATAGCCATGTAAATTTACTTATACAGCTAAACACGATAACAAAATAGTTGCTTGTACAGTATTTCTTAGTATTCAATTTTGGTACACCTTTTTAATGACATTGTATACATTTGCATGTACAGTGTTTTGCTTATTAAACACTGACTGACAATTTGATTATATCGTTTAGTCGTTGAATCGTCCACACCGATTGTGATAAGAAAGATTTCCTTAAATCAGTTTGATTGCGATATGATTGTGGGTCGTTGCAGGTGTTACCAAACGATAGGGTAATCTATTTTGGGGCTTATTGTGATAAATGAAGAAATAAAACCTTGCTACCTACATTCAATGAAAAAAAAAATTCGCGCCATGTGAAATAATTTACTCCGATATCATTAAGATCTTGCAGACAATATACATTTACGACTGTACACATGTAAATGTAAATGTAAGCGAATTACATACCCATAGTACTTCAGTTCTATTGCGTCCGGATTTGTAAGGAAAACTTCTACAGGAAATTCAAAAAATAGCGCTAATGTTCTGAAATAGGAAAGAACATTATAATACAGAGTCCAATATGTCCCTGCTATACATAACATTGTATTGCACCTCAGTTGGATACAGAGATTCCACCCGAGCTACTTTTCCTAATGGAATTCATTTCAGTCGTCATCCAAAATATTTGATGATGTCGTTAAAAGAGTAGTGAGTTTTAAATTTGTGAAGACAATACAATAGATAAGGTGCAAGTAATAAATACAAAACCACACACACGCTTCTGTACACACCATCAGATTGCACTTGATCGTTATGGCAAAATGATTCAATCAAAGAAAGCGTAAAACGACCTGGTGAAATCTGCTCTGATACGTGTACGTGTAGGTATATCTATGTATGATACAAAACCCGAGCCATTGTCGACGTAAATGCATCAACTACCATGGAAAAGTTATAACATATTTATTTTCATTGTATAATTGTATATAAATTATTACATGGATTTCAAGAAAGGGTACCGAGGTACTTAAGCATAAAGATTTCAAACACTTTTAAACCTTACTTTAAATATTCTATTGGTGGTCCTTGTGTCTTGTTCTGCAGTCTCATAAAATCCTAGGAGAAAAAAGTTTGTATTAGTTCTACCGTAATTCGTTTGAATACTTTTACTCTATTCACATGGAATATGAACATAAAGAGAGAGCTGATGGCCAACTGATTTGCAAAACAGAAAACAAAATAACTCCAAAGGAATTGTAATAGCTCCATTGCTAAACTTACTGATACTTTACATAGTATAGGCACACCATTAGACAGATCAATGTACATGTTTGATTTGAATTCCAGATTCATTTAACTTCATACTATGCATACATTTACAATCGATCAAACACCATATGTTATTAATTTAGATTATACACATTTTCGTAGCTTAAAATGCAACAACGATTACACATTTTCGTAGCTTAACTCATCTTCCTCTTCTGCACATCAATGACTTGGTCTAGTCCAAATGCGTCTTTAGGGGTGAATGAGTTAAAATACAAAAATGATGCAAATAAAATAGCAACTGCTCAGAAAAATATTAGATAAAACACGTTTTCTTATTTATAACAACAATTTATCAATCTAAAGAGATTAGAAATGACTGTAAAATCTGCATTACAAAACAATTAGAGAAAGTAAAAATTATCTAAACTTACATCTCTATGAATTGTTAGTACTTCCACTTGACCTTTTGAAACCAGATGGTACTCTCGTAATTGTTGTTCTTCTAGTTCATCTAACTGTAATTCAATATTAAAATAAACTGCATAATACAATGGAATCCCGTTATATCGAAATCGGATAAGTCGAAATTCCGGTTATATAAAAAATGAATCGATAGTCCCGATATTTATGTGTAGAAAAATATACTCATTAAAAAGGTCGGTAATCAGGATATATAGAAGTAAAAGGGGCAGCCCCGTGAATCTCGAGATAACGATATTATACTGTGTTTATCGTCGGTCTATGATCTACATCGTTCTTTTTCACATAATTTTGCATACGATGTACTTAATCGAATGATTTCATATGTAATAGCAACAGTAATAGCAACAGATTTTTGTGTAATTAATTAAAATCTTACATCTGTTGTGGTTCCTTTGTGTATTATTCCTTCCGACCGGGTGACCTTTCCTGAATATAATGTGTACTCCCGAATCTTCTGAACTATGAACACATAAAACATAATGTATCACTATGTATCTTACATTTAAGAACATCTTTAAATAACTACAAATTGTTGAATTTCAATATCTAAAAATATCAAAAAAATTAAATAGGTATCAATATAACAATATGGAAAATCTGAAAACACAGAGAGAGAGAGAGAGAGAGAGAGAGAGAGAGAGAGAGAGAGAGAGAGAGAGAGAGAGAGAGAGAGAGAGAGAGAGAGAGAGAGAGAGAGAGAGAGATATTATGTGAAAGATTATTTTTTAATTTTATAAATGATTATGATTATGAGTTTTCATTCTTTTAAAGTTTAATGTTTCTAAATATAGTTAAAATACTACAATTGTTATATAAAAATTAACCTTTTCCTGTTAAGATATAATAGAACCTCTCTGGTCGCCTTCCTTGGTAAGCTATTATTCTGTTAGGATCATACCTTTTAAAGAAAGAAATATCAGGCACAATGAAATATACAATGTTTTCTTTAGCTCTATTTTAATATACACCTCACAGACATTTACACAGATTTCAACATTACACTTTCTTCGCATTGTCAATCTTTACCTATATATTTCTATATACATGTCACTCTACATATGTTTATGATAATCACTTGCGTATAGGACTTTTTATGTACACTGCTAATTGACACAAAATATTTAAAGTATCTATCACCTTTACAAAAAACAGATTTTGACTTCGATACCGACAACTTAAAGTACATTATTCACCTTTCATAAGCAACCACCCGAGCAAGTTCTCGTTCCTTCTCCACCGGAAAGAGGTGGTTAAAGGCCTTTGTAGCCCGTAAAACCCATATCACCTGAATAAAGATACAACATATGTATTAGCACATCATGCATTATTATATCGTTAGTTAAGATTAAAATCGGAGATATAGGGAATTAAATTATCTAACTCAAAGGATATAAAATAGCGTTGCCATGCAGGTTCATAATATAAAAAAAAGATGTTATCATCGTACCTTTTTCAAATCTCTTTCTGTTCTATACTCTGGTTCGGTAGACAGGGCTAATTCCATGTCAGAATCGAGCTGAAAATAGATACAAATTTTTCTTTATTTTCTGCCCAAAAAGAATGCTATAAGGAATGAACATTTTATGTTTTGATGACTTCATCTAAACACTTTTTGGAGAGAGAGAGAGAGAGAGAGAGAGAGAGAGAGAGAGAGAGAGAGAGAGAGAGAGAGAGAGAGAGAGAGAGAGAGAGAGAGAGAGAGAGAGAGAGAGAGAGAGAGAGAGAGAGAGAGAGAGAGAGAGAGAGAGAGAGAGACGGCATGTGTGTAAGATTACATTTATGAACTTTCACTTTTTATGAAATAAAATTGTTTAATGTCTTTTCTTATAACGTTGTATCAACTTGATTAACATGACTTTGTGGAAGTCAACATTGAGCCTATAAGTTTGTAATACAAAATAACGTACACTAGATCTTAGAAGAGAATCTTGTTTTTCCGATTCTTCTTGTTGTTTCAACTTTTTCAGGTTAATGGCAATTTCTGGTTTGTCTTCTTTAAAATACCTGAAAGTCGAGACAACTATATGTGACCATTTCAATATCATCAAGTAACTAGATCAGAATCAGAACTTAAAACAGACAAACACACACATATATAATAATAATAATAATAATAATAATAATAATAATAATAATAATAATAATAATTGGAAGAGTCGTCTCAACAATTGCCATCGAACAGGCAACTCAGTATTTCACTTTGTGAAACACTAATTTCATAAAAGACTATCATACCGACCGTATAATTTGTGGAAATAATATTCAGGACAAAAAATGATATAGACACGGCATTAGATAAAACAAATTTCAATTGAAATTGCATGTTGATTTCAATATAATGCATACCTAGAATATTTTACTCTCGTTTAATATTCGCTATTTTCGCCCTTGAGTGAGAGGGCGAATTTAAAATGAAAACGAAATCTTCAAGTTAATTGATTGAAAAACGGACATTCATGCCAACCACGAGGATATGGTGAGTTTGGACAAATTCAAGACAGGGTGAATATGTTTTCTGTCGTAAAAGGGTAAAACAAAAACAGGGGCGAGGTACACAATATCACAATATATCATAATATTTATCCGATCACAATTTGAAATAAGTCACATGAGTACTTCATTGTTATATTGGGGACAAAAATTCCTTAACAGTTAATGAATTCGGTAGCTACAAGTCAAACAAAACTGTAATGAGCAAATTTACGTTTTGTATGTACGTCACTAACCCCTAAAACATTGCGGAAAAATCTGAATACTAACATTATTAATGCATTTGTAAAGGCAATCCATGACTGGTATTGTATAATTAGAACAGAGATCGAATTACAGTAAACAACAAGAAAAGAAATCTAGCATTGCCTTAGTGATGTAGGAACGTTTTCAACGTTCATATACGGTTGCGATTTGGACTACCGTATATGCAGAATTCAGCTGAACAAGGATTCAACTTTGACATTATTAACGAGGTTGTTGAGATCGCTAAAATTGAATATCGCTAACAATTCATTCCTCATCGGAGTAAGAGTTATCTCATATATAAATATATTATATTACTTGATTTACACAACAAACCAGTCAGAGAGATGATTTAAACGGATTCGAGAAGAGTGAAATGTATTAACTTTGTAAATAGTAAACAGTGGTCATTTCTTTGATTGCACAAAATTTAACGTAGTTACAATTTACTGTTCTGACTGTAGTGGTTTGCTATAAATTATGCTGTAGAAATAAATTACGATGTCTGTCCTGATAAAATAATGTTCTTTAATACTGTATATAATTTTTGGGGATAAGTATGAAATCGCTAAAAATATTTCTCGCTAAAATTACTTACCATTTTCTTGGACAAGAAGCTAAATTAATTGGCGTTTCACTAAACAAATGACCTTATTCGGTATTATGAACATATGAAAACTGTCAGTATCACAAATAGAAATATTACCTCATTACTGCTTTTTTCCGCATAATTCTCTAAAAATCACACTTATTACATTAATCGTTGTGCACCAAATAATCATCAAAATTGAAAATAAATTTCTGTTGCTATGTGACACTTACTTCCGTCTCGGTATACAAGCTCTGTTAATTAATATAGTCATCGTGAGAGCATGTTGGAGTATATCTTTTTGCTGAAAAGAATAAAAAAAAATAATCTGTGTTAAATTGGAGACAACTTTAATATGACATTGAATGTCTCCTCTACAATAAAAAAATCATTGAACAGAAATTACGAGTCCCGGCAGGTGAAGTGTTCTTGTATTATTGAGTAGGCTTTACAGATCAATTTAAATAACCCGATGAGTATTTGTAAATATATTGCATAAACAGAAAGCAATTTTATTGGTTTTAAATAGTTTTATAAATTGTGTCAAGTACACACCTCTGAACGATCTGGCATGAGTAAAGTTTAAACTGTTTGTGATAAAAGAATTCCTTATAAAAATACCCAAACAAATTACGTGCTTAGACAAAAAACTGATTGATTTTTATCTTAAGAATGACCTATGTGTACTGTGTATACTGTATTATGTCAAACATTAAGATGCCGGTGCCACAGTAACACATACAAGTAGTTGTTGTTGTTGTATTTTTGTTTAACGTCCCACTCAATAATCTTTCACTCATATGGAGACGTCACAAATGCCGGTGAAGGGCTTCAAAGTTTGGTCTATGCTCGGCACTTACGGCCAGTGAGGATTCTTTAACGTGCCGACACCTACTGTGACACGGGGTCTCGTTTTTCACTCTCTCATCCGAAGGAACGAATACAAGAAAACAACCTCACAATAAATAACCCACAAAAAATCAACATATTAAATATGAGGACAATATTATCGTACATGGTGTTAAAACATAAAATAAAGTTTACAACTAGCAACGGAAAGCGGTATCTGGGTAATATTTCTAATGTATTACCCTTTAATGTTTTCTCACATATGTAAATTTTAAACTATATGAATTGAAAACAGAAATTAGTATGAACCACCACCACCTTTAAACATTGTATTTACGTCACATACTCCGTCAGTCTCTTTCATGTCGGGATATATACAAAGGAACATATGTCAAGTTACAAATAACGTACCGGGATTTTGTATTATCAATCATTGTGCATCTAACAATCCATGTAATAATTTATCTCTTATTTTATTTCTCTCTCTCTCTCTCTCTCTCTCTCTCTCTCTCTCTCTCTCTCTCTCTCTCTCTCTCTCTCTCTCTCTCTCTCTCTCTATATATATATATATATATATATATATATATATATATATATATATATATATATATATACAGTTCCTTTGATATATTTGTAACCTGGGAGAACAGAATTACTAGAAAAAATACCTTCATATATATATATATATATATATATATATATATATATATATATATATATATATATATATATATATATATATATATACTGCCTTTGATATATCAGTAACCCCAGAGAACAAAATTACTAGAAAAAATACCTTCCAGTTCTTTCTTGTGTTTTTGCGAAGAGTGCTGACATCCATCTCTGCTATTTTCTGGAAAAATCAATGATATTTGAACAATAAAATATCGATTCACATACATCTTATAAATGCATCGACAGTGGCAACAATTTTAACATGCCACATATTTATATACAGTAACTAGTAATATCTGTTTTAAAAAATCATGAAAAAATCATTGTTTATCATTTCCCTGGGGTAATTATAATGTCAGTCTTTTGTTATAGAAATAGAAATTACGAATTTAAAAACCTTGAAATTGAAATGTATCAGCAATATTCTTTTTTATTGTTCGATATTCTGACAATAGACACTTTTAAACAATCGTGCTGCGTGATCAACTTTGCAATCTGTAATATTATATCCGTCTTTCTGCATTAATGCTCATATTTGTGTCACTAATACAAACCCTGTCTGTTTTTTACACATCATCGTCTGTCTCTCACAAAAGTTGTCGGTCCTTGCACTCTCTCAATCTCTGTCAACGTCTCGAGTTAACAAGATTCTTGTACGATATACAAATATTCTTTAGATTTTGCTCTTCAAAAGGTAATACGCCCGTTTTTGCATATTATATACAATGTATTTAGTTTTTACATAAAATATATTATCATTCGAGTTGAAAATGCTTTTCGAAAATGGCTATAAATATATGGACTACATTTTTGTGAAAAGTATCCGTATTCTGAGTAATTTGGTCCATATATTCTTCCTGTGGGTCACATGATCACGTGTTTTGGGACTACCTTTTGAGACGTTGACAGAGATTAAGAGAGAGTGCAAGAACCGGCAACTCTGTGTAAGAAATTGACTTCACCGTATGACTTCACTATAACATCTACTTGTGGCTGTAAAATTACATCACGTTCTGTTTACAGCAACTATACAAAGTAATATATCTGCATCATGTCAGCGTGATGTCACACTTATATGTAAAAGTGTCTGTAGTTATGTCTGTCAAACCGTACCTAATTTTCTATATGCGGACAACTGTAATACCACGTATTATTGTGTCTGTGAAACTGCGCCAAATTTTCTGTAATACTACATTTAATTGTGTTTGATAAAAACCGTGTCTGATTTTCCTTCTGCAGACAAGTCGATATACCTATTTTTTCTGAAAAATCGTACCTAAATTTCGTTTTGCGGACAACTCTGCATCTGAAAGTACCTGTAAAACAGTACCTAATTTTATATTTGCATACTTTTGCCTGTTATACTACTTCCTATTTTGTAGAACGACATCTAGATGTCTGTTTCCAGTGCTAAACGGGATTGTTTGTCGGTATTATTATATCAAAAGTCATGTTCATCACAGTACTCGTGTTTGCAACACATCACCTTATCGTCAGTCTGTGCCACTTCCTACAAGTACACTGTAATGTAATTAATCGTTTTTGTAGTTCCGCGCCTTATTGTATTTCTGAAATATCGCAACTAATACTCGATCATGTTAACGATATCCCAAACCATAAAAAAAATACAGGAAACAAAGGAGAAAAATGGACCTGTTGTAAAATCAAAAGGAGTATCGAATATGTTCTATTCCGGTCATTGACGGTGTGAGTTCATAGAAAAGTATAAAAGAAAGTAATTGAAATCACGAGTAATATCTATCAGAATAAACGGTCACAGACCATCTAACATGTTCCTCAATATTACAAGATCTGATAAAACGCCCACATTGTACAAGCAACACTTCAAATATGTCATGACAATTTCAATTTTCGGTTTTCTATTAACACTGGTCTCTGCATAATTTAGAAGCAAGATAATGGGATGTAAACAAAACACCAACGGTCGGTGACCTTTACTGTCCAGTTCATCTTACTCGAAATTTCGAGAAAGTTCACAAAAGATATACACATTGTGGATATACCTGAACTTTATATATCCTTTATTATTAAAACCCAATCTCTCTTCGCTACCGTTTTCTGATATTTTGCGTAGAGTATCTAATGAAATCCGCTATGTGGTCACATGCGAATGACCTCATTGATGTGTCATGATCGACCAATGATAATACTTTTTACACGATTTTGTACGTTTATCGATATAAAGGGATGGAAACATTTTAAACATTATAAACACCACACAAAATCGGGAAGTAGAGAAGTTCTTCTTATAAAATTATGGATAGGATCAAATAACCAAAAGCTATTCTGAATGAATGTTGCAGGCTATTTCATTATTATAAAATGAATTACATTTTTTTGTCTTTAGAATAAATTTTCTAAATCCTCTAAGTCGCGTTTTCATTGGTCGAACATTCTACATCCACGACAGGTCATCCGCACTTCATTAGATCCTCTACTCGATATCAGAAACCGGAAGCGATGAGAGATTGGATTTTGATTTTGATTAGACTACAACGCATTCGAATACACATATTACTGAAACTCAAAGTAGTCATACTTCTTGTTGAAGTAAATTTTTAGTGCTAGTGCATGTGTTAATTCGTCAACATGTAAAATACGTATTATAACATAACAAGCTTATACACTCAAAATCGTAATACAAAATGTATTGCGAAAAATATATTTTTAAAGTCGAAAAATAATAGTTATTTCTTTATAATGAATATAGACATTATCGTTATTACGTATACTCGTAATACTATTAAGAGAAATTACTTACACTTTCATTTGTGTGTGATGACTTTCATATCATCTGTCATGCATATTTCGTATCAAAGTGGTTCTTTTTTAACATTTACGACACCATAAAGTAGCACGTACTTGTTTTGACATTAAATGATGCATAAATGAATGTGAATAAAAGTTTCAACATAAATAGAGTAGCTCTAATGGAAACTATTTTATGACAGGAAATTAAAGAAGTCGTAAACTAGTTTATAACCCACTTACGGTTGTCGTATTTTGTGGAAGTGTCAGAACATCCTTTTCCTCTTTTTGACTTAGTTTTATTTTCTGTGAAGCGTCCTCACATATAAATCGATACCATGATACAATATGGAATTATATATTCAAATTGTAAACACTTTTAAATTAGAAATATATTCACGTATATTTCAATGGTTTTCTTAATTGCAATTTCACGCTATTTATAACCTTCAGGTCATTAACGATGTTACATAAGATTTGAAATTAAAATTTTGAAAGGCAATACAAATGAAATGATAGGGGATCAATTTCTCAAAACGAATATTGTTTACTCGACAGGAAAGTAATCAGATGAGATTTTCTTTCTCTCGTTTTATTACTTACTTCGGATGAATTAAATAATTCCTCAATAGATATTCGTAAGAGCATTTACAAAGGACTCTCAAAATTTATTCATAGCAGAGGTCCAGTAATAATGATCTTCATTATGTACCCGGGTTTACATTTGAGAAAATTGATTAAGTCAATACCCGACCAAATGCATTGCAACAAAATAAAATGTCTTATGTAAACAATCAACTTTTATCCTACAATATATTAGGTCTCTACAATAAGAAAGGGAATGGCAAAAGCATCCGGGTACCAAAGAAAAGATAAGAGAAATAAGATTATTTTACTGTGAATTTCTACTGAGTTTTCTCAAAGTACTTCTAATTTCAAATTAAGTGTAGTTACAGTGTTTCCCGCAATGAAAAACATTCTGGCGTTGAAAAAATTATATCAATATTGAAAAAAATGATAATTTAAAAAATATATATATTTTGTATATCAAAGTGAGTAAATCATGAAAGACAAAAAAAAGATTAAAGCGTGGATGGAATCATGGCCGGAAGTAATGTTTTGTCTAGCAAAACATCGATACAAAAATTCAAACAAAACGGTTTGTCCTACCTACCTTTCATAAATATTTCGACAAAAGAAGAGAATGAACCCTAAACTAAAGCATGACCTACGATAATCCCGTGATGACATGTGTGTGACCAACACATTTAGTAATGATTTATCAGAAGACTAAAGTAAAAAACATTATCAGATATATTTCAAAACAGCGCCTTTTAAAACCGTCTAAATCATGTCCTTTTATTGTAACGAACATTATTAACTAATAAGTTATGTTTGCATATTAATCTGAAGCCAAGAGGCTCGTACAACAGCCGAATGTATCATATACCACTGAACTACTTTAATGGTGTTTTATGCCACATTCAACAATTGTTTTTCAGTCATACGGCGGCCAGCATTTGCTGATGGGTGAGAGAACTCTGTTACAATGTACATTTGTATATGAAGTTAAATTTTCAAACGTTGTCACATGAATACAAATTGATACAAATTTTAGCACGGAATGTCATTTTTTTTAAAAAAAATGTTTGTTGAAAACAAAAATTCAGTGTAAAAAGCAGACCTTTCACTTTTATCAGCGAGATGTTAGCTTTATATATCGCTCTATTATAATACAG